>CM034148.1:238642961-239242961 GCA_019776745.2 Taxus chinensis
CAGACATATTGAAGTATAAGATACAAATCCAAACATATAAATAAATATTCATTAATTTGTTTGACCAAATTTGAATATGAATGCAGTACCTCAATAATGGATAATATTGATGGAATACTGAAATTCAGAACAAAGGTAAAGTGCATCTACAATTACATAGTTTGCAAGACAGAGGAAACAAGACTAATGATCTCTCACAACTACGAAAAACTATTACCAATAGTTATAGGGTATGTGAATGTTTAAGGCAATTCCTCCATTATTAATAGTAGTAAGAAGATTCATAAGCATGTTTAAAGTGGTCAGGCTGGTAATCGAAATAAAGCAAGTGAGTATACAGGTCAAATCATGAGCTTTAATGCAAGTAAAGACACAAAACCTTAAACCCAAAGTCATAATGCTTTACTATCAACAATGGATGTTGCCAACAATTGAAAAGGGTGGAATAAGGGCCACCCAAGCTCGCAACAAAGCAACTTGATGAAATAGCAAAAAACAGAGCATGATAAGGAAAATAGCAGCAATTTTTTCTTATAATAGAAATATTTTGAGTACAACCCACATCATCGAATAAGAATCTCAAAGCTTAACTTCTATTTTCAAGGGAAACAATGTAAGGAAATGGGAAATATAACTCCAAAATTCAACACATTAAAACTCAAGAAATGGTGAATATTTTGACAAAAATCAAAAGCAATAGCAGAGATTGAATAACAGGAAAAGCTTCATTTCCCAGAGGCACAATCAGGAAACTACATAAAACCCAGTTTGAGAATATTTCAGAGCTCGGGGAAAACTTAAAATGAGCAAAAACCCATAATTATTCAAAAGAAAAACAGAGAAAAAAGACAACGTCTGGAAAATATAACGAAGACATATTATTACAAATGCTTACTAGGTACAAAAACGACAACGATTGTATACTAAAACTATAAGCTCGAACCATCTCGAAGAAGCTCTTGTAATGTTGAATCAAAAAAATCTCAAACCAAGGTATGCAAACCCAAATCTATACTGAGCATGACACATTGGAGACCTTTATAAGACTGTACATTAAGAGTATTTTACACTTTCCATAGTTGTCTCATCGGGGGTAGTGGGGGTTTGGAGTCGCAACCCCTGAGCAATTTTTTTGGGCCTAGAAATACTTACTATTCTCATATGGGTGGGATTTTTGACCCATAGGTATATGGGACAGTTTTGGGCCATGGTTTTAATACCCACAGTTTTATAAAAATGCTTAAGCAGTTGTCTACTCATGTGGTTTTGTGCATATGGTAGGGTTTATGTAACATTGCAGATGTGTCTAAATTTGGGTGTGAATTCTATAGAGTTTGTTGAGCATAGCTCTAAACATATCTGGGTATTGTATTGAGAGAGCAGTGGCTTGTAATAAAATCTGAGCAAGTGATTCTTGGTGGATGTAGCGCAAATTGGGTGAACCATGTTAAATACTGTCTCTTTTTGTTGTGTTATTTTTATTCTACACTTTTATTTGAGATCTGTAATATTTTTTGCATATTAGTTCCTATTGTTATGATTCTAGAGGGATTGTTTCACATTTTTATCCCTTATTTCCTAACAGCATGACGACCCATAACTTCATAGAACAATTATAAAACTAGAATGGAATTATACTAAAACCTCACCTCTATTAATAAAGAAGCTCCGAGAATCAATAATACAGGCCAAGAATCTTGCACAGATCTCAAAAAAAGAGAAGTGGCAAAGGAATCGAGTTCGACATCTTAAACTAATGGCAGCCACCCTCTCAGAGAGCTCAGAACAAAGAAAATATGACAGAGAACTACCATTTTCAAGCCATTGAAACTCATCGAGCTTCACAGAAGACAAAAGTGCTTAGATCAAAGCTTGAGTCACAAATTCATGGTGTCGAGACAAAAATTTTCCAGGGCTTCGTCTAGAGACCAAAAAATGTGAATCAACAGAATGAGTAGGGTTAAAATTGTTTTAACTTGGAAACCAAACTCCAAAAACATAACTCAATCAAGAGTTACCACATCAATGGTTCGAGATTTCAAGTACAAGATCCAACCGATGAGAATACAAACCACCAGGCTAACCATGGTTCACAAAATCAATGGTTATAGATTGAAAGGACAAACATCAACATTCAAGGATTAATCATCAAGATCAATGCAAGCCTTCGCGGATCAATGATAGAGATTAATTCATGCCTCAAATCAAACCATCATAATTAAATGCCAATTAATGCAACCCTAATTACCACATCTTCCAGGATCAGATCATTAACGCTACTGATCAAATTGATACGTGGATTAATGACCCATAATCAATTTAAATTTTCAATGCAAATTCAGGGTTACAATGTAACTTAACCCAGGTTAGTCCAATTTCCATCGACACATATGCAAAGGGGTGAGTCATCATGGAGAGGGGGCCAACCCCATTGTTCGAATATTATTTGCATTTGACCATATAAAGGTTTAAATCATAGGCCATATGATTTGACAAATCACATTTATGACAACAATGAACAACCAATGATTATTCAAAAAGCCAAAACTATAGTATATGCAATGTCCAATCATATGATTAATCAAAAGAGTCCAAAACCATGTGTTATAAAATCAAACAAAGGTTTCTGAGTGATATAGGCACCAATGGTTATCAAAAGTTAAGTTTACCTTATTATGTTATGCAAGGGGTCTAATCAAAAGAGACCAAGAAATAATACAAGAATCAAATCAAACGAAGGTGGTCAAGTGAGAGGTGGTCAAGATATACTTTAAAATGCCATGACATACCTCAAACCCCTTGAATATACCTTAAATTTTCCAAGATTCTCATGATAAAGGATATATATTAAAAGAAAGACATGTATCTTTTACATGTGAACAGACAAGGACCAACTATTGACAAGTGTAACATCAATGCACTAGAAGACATAGATGATCATCTTATCATGCAGATTAATATAAAAGTTGAGCATATGCACAAATGTCAACATCAGAGCTTGCAAGTGGTCCCCACACATTAGGTGAATGTTTTGCAAATTGTTAAAGACAAAAGAACTGTTTTTTCTCACACAAGAAGATTAATTTTTGCATGTGCATCTAAGGGGGTAGAATTTCAAATGTGTCTTAAATTATCATTGCAATTGGATCAAGTTGCAAGTGTCACATCAAGTAGAAGAAGAAAAATATTGCATGCACATTGGAGAATACTTACACAACAAGCAAGGGCTATTATTAGCCAAATTATTCATCCACTTTTATTAAAAATAGATCAGTAAAATTCACTTGGACAGAAATTTATTTTTGTAACTTGTTGGTGCTCAATTTAATTTCACCCTGTTTGTTTAAAAATGTCTCAGTCTGCGTGGTTTGAAGTTTTCTCTATCTCCCTATGTTGATGCATGAAAGCTCTTTCCTTCATTTGGTTGTCATGATCAGTCCTTTTCTTTGGTTGAGGATCACATTAAGTCCAGCTATTGTTTTCCATTCCTCTTTCCATGAGAAATAATTTGTAATTTGGACGTAAATTCATGTTTTTTCCTTCCTTCTATTTTTCCACAGTTATGTTTTCCATGTTAATTTTTGTCCCAACATTTGTGGAAATGTGGTCCTTTTTTATTAGATGTGGCTCGACGGGTCTTTTTGGTGAAATTTGTCACTTTGGTCACATTTGTAAAAATTACCAAATTGGCCCCGCAGCCTCGATAGTCTCTAATTGGCTATTCAGCAAATATAAAGCGACAGGGAAAAAGTCTTACTTTGACCCCGAAGAAGGACACATGGTAATTTTTCATGTTACAAGCAGGAGAGGCGGGTCGGTCAGAACATTTTGAATTTTTTTTCCTTCTTGTGAATGAGGGAGCAAAGTTATGAAATGATCTGCAACCACGCAGAATCCAGGCTGGTCGGGCATTTTGGCACTTTAATTCAAGTCTTGTGCATGTGGAGTTGGCGATGCACATTTGAAGTGTTTCCCCTCGGTTTTTAGATGAAAGTATAACACGTAGAACTTAGACTTTTCTTGAATCGACTGGTACAACTTTGGAGACGCAGGGGGCCGGGTTGGTCCTACCTTCATAGTTAAGCCAAGGAGACACATGGATGCTTCAGCTAGCTTCTATTTATACTGTTCGGGCATGTCAGACCTTTTGAGGCCCGCACTTCCTAAGGCAAAAGAGTGATGAAGGGACGTCTCCACTGGCACTCTTTCCATACTTTGACTTTTCTTCAAAGATGCAGCTTTGTCATAGACACGTGGAGGGCCGATGCTCATTTGAGGATCCGCCTCTAGGTCCTACCTTTGCAGTTGTGCCAAGGAGACACATGGAGGCTTCCGCTAGCTCCTCTCTATACTTAAACTTTTCAAGCAACTTTCTAAGGCCTGGGACATGTGGAGGGCCCGCACCTATTTGGGAACTGCCCCTTTACTTTTTTTTTAAGAGAGCACCAAAGGGACACATGTAGGTTTCCGCTGGGTCTTCCCATACTTAGAATTTTCAACGGCCAAGGAAACTTTCTCGGACCCTAGGCATGTGGCGCCTTCCATTGGTCCTTAAACTTTTTCAATAACTTTGCTAGACTGAGACACGTGGTGAGCCCATGCTTGTTTAAGGTCTCCGCTTTTGGGCACCATATCAAAAGAGCACCGAAGAGACATGCAGAGGCTTCTGCTAGCTCCTCTTTGTACTGAGACTTTTTCAAAGGCTAAAAGGTAATTTTCTTGGGCCTAGGGCATGTGGAGAGTCCGCGCTTGTTTGAGGTCCCACCTCTAAACTCCATCTTTGAAACTGCGTCGAACAAACATATGGAAGATTCCGCTGGGCCTTCCTAGACTTCACATTTTTAGAAATCGCTGAATTCTCTAAGACTAAACATGTGGAGGGCACAAGCTAATGTGGGAACCTTCCTCTGGACTTCAGCTTGTGTGGAAACACAGGATTCATTCCTCTTTAACTTGGTCTGACTCAGACTCATAGGCATGAATGTAGGCATCCATGCAAGGGAACTCATTTCTCAAGGTGTATTCTTGTGGGAGAAAAAGATTGCTTCACAAATCCAACTATATAGAGCCACCTAAAAATGATTAAAAAGGGGATTTCTCGCATGACATAATAAAAGAATGATTAGAAGGACTGTCAAAAATTTGTAGCATGACATCCCAGTCATTAGTCAAAGGTCTGAGAAACGTGACCAGTTCATGATTTTTCCACCTGGTAGCTTCGGGTGTAAATTTTTTAAACATCACTTTCTGAGACAAATTGGTAACAAGCAAAGGATTCCTCAAATATTCTTCTTTTTGGGGGGAAAATTTGGGATGAGTGAGTGAGTGAATTGTATAAATGAAATGAGGATACTCTTGCAAATGGTCAAGGGTTTAATTCTTATGAGAAAATTTGAGAAAGCCCATCTTCTTGAGATACCATCCGAGAAACCTATTAATCTCTTATGTTTTAGATTTGATCGCGTCAAGATGGTTGCGAGTGTACAACCATTGACAAGCGCTGAGACTGTTCAAGAAACTTTCCCCTACTAATAAATCTAATAGATCTCGAATTAATCTGTGTTGATCTTGGGAAAAATTGTGTCTGCTTTTATTTTAGAATGTTTTCAAATGGTTTTGATGTTACTGTTGCAAACTTATGTTAAAATCCCTCTGAATCACATAGGATCTCGTCTCTGTGATAGTTTAGTGCCATTTACAATATGTCTGATTAATGTATAATATATGATCTCATCTTACTAATCCTTTTTATTAAGTTTGATTACATTATTGTGACTTTTAGTTGATATGATATGAGTTAGGATGTAATTGTCTATCTTTTGATTGATTGTGATTCTAATGTTAAAAGCTCTAGAATTCCTGACGAAGTGTGTGTTTGAAATTCAGATTTTGTAATAAAGTGCAGATTAATCAGTCGTTGAAATGAACCTTCTGGTTGAAGCATTCAGTATGTTTTGGTAACAACATCTTTTCCCACACAGCTTAGTTCTAGAACTTCCAAGCTAGTTGTAGAACTCCATCACACAATCATCATCTAGTTCCAGAACTTTCAGACTTAGTTCCAGAAACTTCAGTATTTAGTTCAAGAATTTTCGGACTTAGTTCTAGAAACTCCTGGGGATAGCCCTTGAACTATCACGGTGTTGATCCTTAACAATTTCCTATGGTTTTGGAACTTCTCTGAAGTTCCGAAACAAGATGGGAGTTATCTCTTTAGTAACCACATCCATGAGATTTTCATCTATGACCCTTTCAATCAAGAAAGGATGAGAAGATTTCTGAAGTTAGATCCAGGGAGAGTTATCTGATACAGCTATCTGATTCTCAATTCGACTCAACATCTATTCTGGAATGATCTCTTGATTTCATCAGAATTGGTTGAGACAACTGTGATTGTAAAATGTATATAAAAGCACGACCTGTAGTAGATAGATATAATCCTTATATAGAATATGATATGAGATAGATATAGAACAGAGAAGATAAATATAGACTAAGTACTCAGATCCAGTACATTTTGTAATACCAAATGTTTTATCAATAAAATATCCATTCCTATTTGAGAGAATTATGAGTTGTTAAATCCTGATTCGAGGAGGATCAAAGGCCCACTCCCCAAAGGATTGGGATATTCATTTATTTGGTATTTATATTTCTGTTCAAATAGCTTAGATCTATTAATTTTGTATTGTTTTAATTCTTTCACATTAAACTCTGTTGTATACTTGTTCCTGCAGGTGTTTAGATAGATTCTTATATTTCTTGCAATCATTTTCAAGCATTCTAAATTGACAGTGATATTTCCAAAAGCGTGTGTTTACATCTCTAGAAGCAAGTGTGTTTGTTTTACTACACACAAGTGTTTTTCCATTCGCACCTAGTCATGTCTACCTTGCTCAAATCTTTTAGTGTGTTTACTTTCAGCAAGTTTTCATAGTTTGATTTAAATAATGTTTTACCAACAAGTCATCTTAAGACATTGAAGAGATCCCCTAGAAAATACAAAAATAACTTTACAGCTCAACTACTAGATCGATCTATGATTACTCTTGTTGCATATAGCTTTAGACACACCCCTGGTTTGATATGACATCAACAACAAGTTGATTAAATGAATGGAATAATGACACCCATCATTTTTGGTGCCATTTTCGGGGATCACTAGTTAAAACTTTCTAATTAAGTGTTAGCAAGAGCAACAAAACATACATCTAGTAGTTGAAGGATCTTCCCTATTATATCACAAAATATATGAGTAGACCAAGAGACTCATAGGGTAGATTCCTCCCAAAAACATCTTCACAAGAATTCATAACATCCTCTAGTCAAAGTAAGGAAATTGATCAAGAATTGGAAGCACCATCATCCCCTGTCAGACAAGAAACATAATTACCATTTTTGGAATTCTTAGATCAGTCACCTAAAGGAAGTGGAACTTTTAGGAGAAGGATTATTACTCAAGATCCATTTAGGGCGAGTTTCTATTCTCAATTGAGTAGTCAACCTCCTACTCCTGATTTTTCACCTTCCCTAAGGCATACCGCTTACCACATTGATTGGGAGGAAAATTCAGAAAATATTTTTAAAATGGCATGAGAAGTTGAGAGAGAACCTGATAGGACCTTTACCTATCCAATCCAATTGGGAGATGATGATACATCAATGAAAAATATCTCACCTACACATTTACCCACATTTAGAGGGATTTCATCTAAAGATCCTGACCAATTTCTATTTGAGTTCAAGGTACTATGTCATACCTATGATTATAAAACAGATAATCAAAAACTCAAGTTGTTTCCATCTACTTTAAAGGATGCAACAATGAGGTGGTTCATGGGATTACCATCCAATTCTATTAGTACTTGGGCAAAAATGGAGACTGCCTTCCTAGATAAATACCAGGATTATAGTATAGGGAGAAATAGGAAGGAAGAATTCTTCAAAATCAAGCAGGAGGATGATGAAAACATAGAAGACTATTTAGACAGATTCCTCTTTGTTAGCAAAAGATGTGGATTTTTGATTTCAGAGGAGTTAAGTAAAACCATTTTTCTTAAAGGCTTGGATGACGAATCTAGGGAATCCCTTAACTTGATAGGAGCTGGAGACATTGATCAGATAAGAATGAATGGAATTAAAGAGATTGGTAAGAACCAATTCTAGAACGAGATGTGGACCTAGAAAATGAAAATCAGTGAAAATTCTGAATCCATATATGAAAAAACTAATGGATGAGTTAGTAAAATTTAAAACAGACATTTTAGTGCAATTAACCTCTACTATGGATGGATTACAAGCTAAAGAAAATTTCAAAACTGAACCATTGGCTATGTATTGTCCTAGATGTAGGAAGAAGCATGCACTAAGAAACTGTCCTTTGGATAAAACAAAAATGTGTCTTATCTTGTGAATCTAAAGAACATGATACTCATGTTTGTTCTTTACTTCATGTTATTAAGAATCAGCTTAAACAAACTAGTGCCTCATCTACAATAGAAGAATTGAATTTTGTTTAGAGACAACCTAACCAAGGGTAGTTTATGCCAAGATCAGCTTCTAATCCCTGGACGATGCCATGGGTTGCTCGGTCAATACCACAAAATTGGGGACAACCACCTTGGGTATCTCAACCAACTTGGAACCCTCAAGATTGGGAAAATCAAGCTTGGTATGCTCAGGGACATCAAAAACCATGGGCTGGTCAAGGAAATCCTTATGCTTGGTCACAACCTAGATGGAACCCTAGTAATTATTCTCAAGGAAGAACATATCCAAATCAGAATCAACAGTCCATCATGGGATCTCCTGCACAAAATTCAAAAACTGAGAATGTAGTCCAAATGTAAATGCCACACAACCAGTAGCAAATCCAAGAAACAAACAGACAACTTATGTTTATGGAACAAAACCAGAAAAATCAGTTGATTTACATTATGGATTGTAAGGATATTCAAACTAGATCTAGGAAAATCATTAACAGTGATCACCCCTTATAATCACTGAAATGACAGAAGAAAATGAAATCCCTAGTAATATTGTTCCAAAAGAGGATATAGAAAGAAAAGAAAAGGAGCCAGATAGCAACACTACTGAGACTCCATTTCATAGAGGGATTCAAAGAAGCTATAGAAATCAAGGAGTCTGAATTGGTACAAGGACCAAGGAAATTGAATATTGAAATACCACTGGTACAAGCAATTACAAATATTCCATAATTGAACAAATTAATCAAAATGTTATGTATGAAAAATCCTAGAAGGAAGAAATAGTACCCCAAGACTATCAAAGTAGATGGGAAAATTGCTAATTTATTAGTAGGAAAACTTTTACTTCCCAAATACGGAGATCCTGGAAGTCCTGTTATTTCTTTCTCTATAGGAATAAGGATGTACATAATGTTTTGGTAGATTTGGGAGCTGTTATCAATGTAATGACAGTGGATACTCTGAAAACATTACCATTAATGGGTATACAACCTACTAATACCATATTGCAATTAACAGACCAGTCTGTAGCAAAACCAGAAGGAATTATTGAAGACATGGTAGTTATGGTGGAGTCATGGGAATATCCAGTTGACTTCCTTATACTACATCCAAAAGGTAAAACATTAGGTTATCCCATTATTTTGGGTAGACCATGGTTAGCTACAGTTGCTACTTTGATAGATTGCAGGTCATGTGATATGACAATCTCGAATGGTAAGAACTCTAAACAAATTTCCTTATATCCTAGTTGCATTAGACCTTTTACTAACAATCTTGAACAATTGTGGGTTGATTCTCCTGAAATTGATAAGCAAAATTTGTCTTCTTTAGCTATGATCACATTGCAAGATCATGTAAGAGAAGTAGAAGAGATGATTAATCCACCATTGGATGAGAACCTAAGGTCCTTGAAGCAATCAGAAATAGTTTCAGAACCTATGAACTTAGTTCTTATGAAACCTAGAAATAACAAACTTAGTTAGTACACAAGGTAAACTCTTTTTGACTGAAACTTGCGACTATAGTTTTATAACCACCACATTTAGTTCTGGAACCATGACAACAACAATTCTCTTTGATTGAAAATGATTTTTCTCTGAAGGAACGAGATTTCTCATGGGGAGAGGATGAATCAGTAGCTTCAGTTTCAAGTACATCAGGAAGTGGTGAAGAATTTCTGGAAAGTAGCAGTGACAAAGAATTTGGCCTGCAAAGAGATAAGTATCATAATTCTCATTACTATCCTTTTTCCAAGTATTTTGTCTCAAGGAACTTTTGGAGATGTTGTTGCATACCATATGTTATTACCACATGCATTTCCATTAAATACTTTAATGAAACCCTTCCAACAAATTAGTTCATCACATATTGGAACCAAGCATGTCGAAATGCAATCGGGTAAAACTTTAAACATTAACAACAGGTTGAAGGAGGATGAAGAAGCTAAATTGTTTGATGTTCTAAAAAATCATACTAAATATTTTGCTTGGGATTACAAAGACATGAAGGGGATTCATCCAAGTATCTGCACTCATCACATCTATATTGAAAACATTAAACTAGTTAGGCAGCCTCAAAGAAGGATTAACCCAACTTTAAGGGATATAGTCAAACAAGAAATTGAAAAACTATTACAAGTAGGTTTCATCTACCCTATCTTAGATATCTAGTGGGTATCTCCTCTTGTAATTGTTCCAAAAAAGATTGGAAAATGGAGAATATGTGCTGACTATAGGGAACTAAACAAAGCCACAATGAGAGATTATTTTCCCTTACCATTAATAGATCAACTCCTAGATAACCTTTTAGGTAGACAATACTTTTCTTTCTTGGATGGCTTTAGTGGGTACAATCAGATCAAAGTTACTCCCAAACTACATTTACATGTCCATGGGGAACCTTTGCCTATAGGGTGTTACCATTTGGTTTATGTAATGCTCCTGTAAATTTCCAGAGAGTTGTACCTACAATCTTTGCTGAACTAACAAATGATTGTGTTGAGGCATATATGGATGAATGCACTGTACACAGAGATACATTTGAAGATGCTTTGAGAAATCTGGACAGAGTGTTAACAAGATGTGAAAAACACAACCTATCTCTTAGTGATGAAAAGTGTTTGATGATGGTGGATGAGGGGATTGTATTAGGACACCATATTTCAAAAAAAGGAATTTAGGTGGATCAAAAAAAAATTAGGATCATTTCAAATTTACCTATTCCTCAGACCCCCACATATATCAAATCATTGTAAGGGCATGCTGGGTACTATAGGAGCTTTATAAAAGATTTCAGTAAAATTTTTGCCCCCATGTTTAATTTGCTAACCAAGGATTGTGAATTTCTTTGGGATGAAAAGGGTTAGCATGATTTTGAAAAAATTAAAGAAAAATCAACCATTGCCCCAATATTGAGAGGACCTAATTGGAAAAATCCATTTCATATCCAAACAGATGCCTCAAATTATTCCATTGGTGTAGGATTGGGACAAAAAGATGAGGAAGGAAAGATGTATGCCATTTATTATCTTAGCAATAATCTTACTCCTATTGAAAATAATTACACCACCACTGAAAAGGAATTTCTTGTTTTGATTTATGCAATCAATAAATTCAGACATTACATTACATGGTACAAGATATTTGTACACACAAATCATTCAACAATTAAGTATGTAATAAACAAACTAGTGGTTGGAGGAAGAATAATTAGATGGTTATTATTTTTACAAGAATTTGATATTACCATTGTCGACAATCCAGCTAAATCTAATGTGGTAGTTTATTTTTTGTCAAGACTAACCACCACAGGGGAGTAAGATCCAGTCAAAGATAACTTTCCAGATGAACAACTATTTGTAATCTCAACAAGTACACCATGGTTTGCTGATATGGAAAATTATCTTGTAACAGGGAAGTTTCCTCTTTCTTTCACTAAGAAACAAATAAAGAATTTAATTAAAACTACTGCACAATTCAAATGGTTAAATGGAATGTTATTTAAGTGTGGTCCTAATTTTGTCTTGCACAGGTGTGTAAGAGAGGAAGAAATTTTTGACATCCTCAAAGCATGTCATGATGAACCAAGTGGAGGACATTATTCAGTGAAAAGAATAGCTCATAAGATACTTGGCACTGGTTATTATTGGCCATTTCTTTACAAGGATGTGAAGAGATATACCAAGAGGTGTGATCTTTTTCAAAGGATGGGACAACCAACTTTCACCATTGAAAGGCCTCTTCAGCCTCAAGTTATGGTTGAACCATTTGAGAGATGGGGATTGGATTTTGTTGGTCCCTTTAATCCTCCTTCACAAGGGAAGGAATATATTCTTGTGTGTACAGACTATGTGACAAAAGGGGTAGAAGTGCAGGCATTGAAAAATGCCACTGAAGAAGTAGTTACTGATTTCCTCTGGAACATAATTATGATAAAGTTTGGAGCACCAGGGAGCATAGTTTCAGATCAGGGACCACAATTCATGTCTAATATGATCCAAGATTCCATAAGTTATTACCAAATCAATCATAGGAAGTCATCTCCTTACCACCCATAGTCAAATGGACAAGCTGAAGTAACATATAGGGAATTGGAGAACATCCTTACCAAAATAGTTGAAGCTGGGAGAAAATATTGGGTACAGAGAATACTTGAAGTTGTCTGGGCTTATAATACAACTTGGAAAACTACAACATGGTTTTCACCATATGAATTATTTTATGGGAAAAAGCACTCGTTGCCTATAGATTTTAAACTTCAGACATTGAGGACAACAGTGAAGGTGGGAATTGAGTTGAATGCAGCTCAGAAAGAAAGAGTCCTTCAACTCAATGAGTTAGATGAATTATGGTTGGAAGCACTTCAACAGACAGAGATAATTCAAGAGCAAAGGAAGCAATGACATGACACACATATCAGGAAAAGGCAATTCAAATTAGGAGACTGGGCATTGCTGTTCGATTCTAAGTACCAGTAATTCAAGGAAAAATTGAAAACCAGATGGTTGGGATCCCATCAAACTGAGTAGATATTTGAAAATGGTTCTATTCAATTACTTCCCATTGATGGCAGTAGTAGAACACTCTTGGTCAATGGACATAGGTTGAAACTCTATAGGAAGCCTCCCACTAAGGATGAATTCTTGAGGAAGATTGAAGCAGACAAAGAATTTGATCATATGAAAGAACCCAGTTCTTCCAAAATGATCAAATAACTAGATGATAAATCTAGAATAAAGGGAAGAAGATGAAAACCAGCAAATGACATTTTCTTCCCCGTCCCAAAAAAAATAAATTCTCTCAAAGGTTAATTGAAAACCAAGAAAATGGAGGTTGACCTCTTTTTTTGGCTAGTTCAAATAAAGGAATTCTTTTGAATTCTAGTTGTCTTATCTAATCATGTTTTTTTCCGCTTGTAGGAATGACGATTCATCATAACAAAAGGATTACATCATCAAGGACAGTAATTATGTCTTTTAACTCATTTAGGGTTGAATTTAATGTTTTCATGTGTGATTTGACTTAATTTAAAAGTAGGTATGATGAGTCATCTATTTATACATTATGATTACAAGTGTGTAATCATGAAGATGATTAGGATGGAAGAAGAAGCTACTGACATTTTGGGTAGTGTTGGTTTTCAAATAGGACTTTTTTAGAAGAGCAACAGTCAGGGGACAAGAAGTCCCTCCTCTTTAATGGGAGAGGTTCCCTTATTCTGAAACGAACTTATTTACAAATGTACAGAACATTGTTTTATGGTCAAACTTGGATATTACGAAAGTGTTTTCCACAAGGATCATCAATTACACAAGGACAGAGGAAAGGGAATAAGGAGATGAGCAGAATAGCAACATTCAGAATTATAGATAGCAGAATAATTCTTTATGTATGCGAAGTTCCAAAGGGTTTAAGACAAGATCATTTGCTTTAGCTGAATGGGATTAAATTTAAAGACACAAAGTTCCATAAATAACCTTCTTCAGATTCATTCATCAAGGACACAAAGTTCCTTCTTGGTTATACAAGATCACTGTATTTGCAAAACTGGATAGTACGCAATCAGAGAGACTAACGAATCAGGAACAAAATGATCTTCACAATATTAAAGGAAAACACAGAGATAACAAGAATTAGATAGACAAAGAATGGAAAGCCCTTTTGTATTGATTTCTTTCAGATCTATTTACACTTTCAGCAAATATCCAAGTTCTTCCTCCCCCATGAAATGGCGTGGAAAGGCCATTATATAGCTTACAAGTCAGTTACTCTTTGTAACCGTTTCTTTTCACTAAAGAATAGTTAAGGAACGCCAATTGCAATACCTTAACTAATTACAAAGAATACGAAAAGAATGGGAAGAAGAGAAAAGAAAGGGGGAGGAGACAGGTGGCCAGCTACTGGGAGGGGCCCACTGTCTTCAGAATCCGCTGCCTGAATTTCTTCAATGCCTCAGCTATGTCTCTGCCACGTGGAACTGACGTGTTGGCTACAGACTGAGTCCAAAATCCCAGACACTTCTCCATATCTTTATCAAACTCGATGTGAGTATGATAATCTTTATTTGCTTCTTCAATGGTAGACTGAAGAGAAAAAATCTCCTTCATATTTTCCTTAGAGATGGAGCTTTCCTTGAATAGATTATCTTTGACAAAAGCTCTGAACTGAGCTTTGATTTCTTGCAAGGAAAGGGAAACACCAGAATTTTCATCCTGAAGATGACAATGTATATCCTTGAAAGCAGCAACAACCAGTGTCTTGAAAGCTTCTCCCTTCTGCCAGCTGTTCTTCATCTCTCCCAAAGCTTCCTCCAAAACTCTGATCTTCCACTCCACACTGTAGACCCAGGATTTTGATAGATTGTCCTTAGCATCATCGAAAATCTTATTCGCCAGTAAGATGTTCTCATCTGTCTGTCCCATAAGGCGAAGGTCTACTATACAACTGCTCCAGATTTTTAGTTCTTTATCCATGGTATTGATAGTGGAGGAGAGCTTCAGTTGCACATTACTCACCTTTTCATGGAGTTTGAAAGCTTCATCGATGAAGTTTAATCCAGCAACAAGCATGTCATCCACCATGGCTTCAATAGCTCTGCCATAGATAGAGTACTTGTGCATATCTTTGATACTTTGCACTTCATCTTGGCTTAGAATTACAGGAGGTGGAAGAGTAGTCAATGGGGTAGGGTCCAAGACTTTATCCTTAGATAAAAGAGACTTGATGAAACCTGTGAGAATCTGGGCTTGTTCTTCCAGCTGTTCAATAGTTTGCTGCCCTTTCTCTACCCTTGCAATGACTCTTGTGACTGTTTCCTGTAGGTTGTGAATTTCACCTTCAGGAGTAGACTCTCCCATAGGGATCCTTGAAAGCTCCAAGTCAGATGCCAGCAAGTCTGATTCTGATTTGTCCACTGTCTTGATCGAATAGGGTCTGTGCTTGATCCCGGGAGACGATTATAGCATTGTCCAACTCCGGAATTCTCAGAGCAGTGCCAATGGCGGCAGCGTCCAGCCTGGCAATGAGTTCCCCATGTACATTTGTCAATTCGCTCGAAACGGGGTCGAAGTGAGCTCCACATGAAATAGCTGATAGAAAAAGAGGAAGAATTTCAATCTTCTAGAAAACAGAGTGATGTGTCCACAGTCTCTACACAGACTGAGTTAACCTATTTTCCACTCAAACAGCTATGGAATGACACTTGCAGGGAACTCAGAGAATCCAAAACATCAAATGAAGAATTGAATACCAAGATGGAAGAAGAGATGAAGGCAAGAAAATAATGGGAAGAAAAGTTTTATAAGGAGGAAGGAAATATATATAAATGTCTTGCAAAAATTCATATGGTCTGTATTATGAGTGAAAAATTACTTGCCTGCAGGAGGCCCTCTCCTGCATATAGTGTGTTTTGGAAGAGCAGTTCATTCGCTAAAAACTATCAATAATTGCATGTGGACTTCCACATGAACTAAAAGATGAATCTGAATTCATGATAGCTTACTCTCTATCCAGCCCTGAGCAGAAAAATATTCTGTGTGAATTTTATCTTTGCAATTTTATGCTAGAGAAAAACACAGGATTTATGATCAAATGGTATGTAGGGGAAAGCCAACTCAAGGCATTTGTCTCTGTTCTGTAAAATCAAATTTCATGGAAGGAAAGGGAATCTGAATTTTTATTGAAAGCTAGCTCAACAGGTCCATGTATGAGAACTCATTATGGTAAACCCTCTGTCTTCCTCACACATTTTAGAACTCATGCCTTTGATGAGAGATTCAAGACACACTATCTTGCCATTCTGTAAAAGAGTATTGATGCCTTCACCTCCTATGAGGAGAAATTTTTTGAAGATATTTATGAAGGATGCTAAAAGAGGTGAGAACTCCTTACTATTTCCTTGAGAAGAAGGGAAGTAATTTCCCCTACAAATCTGATTTGGAGTTTAGAAAGGGAAAAAGTGTTATGCAAAATAATTCCCCAAGTCAATGAAACCTACGAAAAAATATGGATGGGAATGCGAACAAGCCCCCCTCTAATTCTCACCCCCATGTTTCTTTAACAAAACAGAGACCCTCAAGACCCTACTGAATTTGAACAGTGGGAGGGGAAAATAGAAGTAGGAGCAGGGTGTAGTGCATTTAAGTTTAAACATTAGAAAATCCAATTTCAGCCATTTCATTTTAGCAATCAAATGGAATACAGAACGTATAACCCCACTTTTGAAGAATGAATTTTGTAAAGCGACTTACAAACAAGTAAGTTTGGGGGAAATGATGAGGCCATAATATGTCCGATTAATGTATAATATATGATCTCATCTTACTCTCCTTTTAATGCATTTTGTGACTTTTAGTTGATATGATATGAGTTAGGATGTAATTATTTGTCTTTTGATTGATTGTGATTCTAATGTTAAAATCTCTAGAATTCCAGACAAAGTGTGTGTTTGAAATTCATTTTTGTAATAAAGTAGGTCTAATCAGTCGAGGAAATGTAGCAAGAAGCATTCCGTGTGTTTTCAGTAACATCTATTCCCACACAGCTTAGTTCAAGAACTTCCAAGCTAGTTCCGGAAGTCTATCACACAGTCATCATCTAGTTTCGGAACTTTTGGAATTAGTTTCAAAACTCCAGTATTTAGTTCCAGAATTTTCAGACTTAGTTCTGAAACTCCTGGGGATAGCTTTGGAACTCTCATGGTTTTGATCCTTAACAATTGCCTATGGTTCTAGAACTTATCCGAAGTTCCAAAACCGATGGGAGTTATCTATTTTAACCACATCCGGATAATTTGCATCTATGACCCTTTCAATCAGGAAAGGATGAGAAGATTTCTAAACGTAGATCTAGGGAGAGTTATCTTAAAACTATCTGATTGAACACAATCTGACTCAACATCTATTCTGGGAATGATTCAATTTCATCATAATCGATTGAGACAATTATGATTGTAAAATGTATATAAAATCAGACCTACAGTAGATAGATATAATATAGATATAGAATATGATATGAGATAGAAATAGAACAGAGAAGAGAAATATAGACTAAGTACTCAATTCTAGTACGTTTTGTAATACCGAATGTTTTATCAATAAAATAACCATTCCTATTTGAGATAATTCTGAGTTGTTAAATCCTGATTAAAGGAGGAGAAATGGCCCACTCCCCCAAGGACAAGGATATTCATTTATTTGGTATTTATATTTCTTCAGCAAATAGCTTAGATTTGTTAATTCCTTATTATTTTAATTCTTTCAGTTAAACTCTGTTGTATACTTGTTCTTGCATGTGTTTAGATAGATTCTTATATTTCTTGCAATCATTTTCAAGCATTCTAAATTGAGTGTGTTTATTTTCCAACAAGTGTGTTTCCTTTCAGAAAAGCTTTTAGTGTGTTTACTTTAAGAAAGTTTTCATAGTTTGATTTAAATAAGGTTTTACCAAGAAGTCCTTAAGACATTGAAGAGATCCCCCAGAAAATACAAAAATAACTACAGTCAACTACAAGATCGATTAGATTACTCTTGTTGCATATAGCTTTAGACACACCCCTAGTTTAATATGACATCAACAAGGAGTTGATTAAATGAAGGGAATAATGACACGCATCACTCGTCCCTATGATAGTATAGTGGCATTTACAATTTCATTATGAGAATATCCTTCATCATGTAATGAAATAAACGATTTAAAATCACTTTATTGTCCTTTTGTTGATAAATATTATTTATAAGTCTATGAGTGTATCTTAGGCATGATGAACCATGGATCTTTAATGTTTAATTGAGTCTTTAACTCGAGCCTTTGTGTTGAATTCTTAAAGAGTGTGTTAAACCATACATATCTGGGCCTCCATTGATGCACACATTTTGGTTAAAGGAATATTTTGGCTATTCTGAAGCTTTCTATTGTTAAGTTTTCCAATTGTTGTAAAGGTTCTCAAAGATCTTGTGGAATCAAGTTCATCTTTCTTAATTCCCCACCAAAAATTTTAAATAACCATGAATCCTACCTGAAGTACCCTTGTTTGTGCTTTGTATCCACAAATGAACAAATTATACTACCAAAATATACATAAGCAAACAGGTTTTAAGTGTCTTTAGTAACCTAAACCTTGTTTAGAAAATATCTCCATTCTTTAGAAGTGTCAAGTCGTGAGAATTAAATTGTGGTGTATTGATCATATTTTCTCAAGGTTCCCCTAAAAATTGTGCAAAGAAGGATCTCTTCACGTCCTTCACCAACAGAGGTTACAAAATGGGTCCTCTCACCATGGTTGAAAGGCATGACCTAAAGTAGTGAGGATAGATCAAATCTTTAATGAAGGTGCTATCCATTTCTCCAATGCCTGAGTGACAAAGAGTCGGTTGAATCCCCTCCCTGGATACAAAATGACTTATACAATGACTTGTTTGTCTCTAAGTATCTTGTTAAATCTGTGATGCTACTCAGCTTCCAAGGGAGAATCAATTTGGATACCAACACCAGATTGGCATTGTTGTTGGAGAATTATTTGTGTTACCATGGATTATTTGAACTGTGGGACTTATTTGTGTGGCAACAAACACCATATTGGCATCATTTGCCAGGGAAGTATTTGCATTGCTCTAGGACTTATTTGAACTTTGGGACCTATTTGTGTGGCAACAACAACAGATTGGCACCATTGCTGGGGATTATTTGAACATCGGGACCTATTTGTGTGGAAATAACACCCAGATTGGGGCTGTTGTCAGGGATTATTTGAACACCAGGACCTATTTGTGCTGTAACAACACCAAGATTGGCACTATTGCTGGGGATTATTTGAACTCCGGGACTTATTTATGCGAACAACAAAACCATTATTGGCACCATTTTCCGGGGATCTTCAAATGCATTCTTATATTTGGCCCTGATAATGTTTTTTACATGATCTAAGTGTAAATGCGTTGTTTAAACGACATCTTGTGTTGAGATTTGTAAGAATTGTGTGAAGTTACAAGTTCTATGTGCAATATTTCCAGTTTCTAGTGGTTATTGCATTAATTTTATATCATCAGTGATAAATACTTGTAAAGGAAGGTCAAATCTGCTAAGCTTTACAGGAATTAAGTGCTGATATATATCTGACAAGTAATTTATAATGCATTTGCACAACTAAGGTTAAAATCCTTAGTGACGACTCCATGTTGATTTAAATTTTGATAAATACTAGTCGCCTTTACCTGTATTAAGTGAAATCTGTCACTAATATTTGCAAATTTGGAAGGAAGAAGATCCTTTATTCACTAAAGACATTACTAGAATATTTTTTTCCAGAATTGGGAAAGATAAATTCAAAAGGAAAAAGAGTTTGGAAAATAGTTGGAGATCAGGAATCAAGAAAAGAGTTATGCAGTTGTGAAAAATGATCAACCTATGGTTGACGATTACCATTCTTGTTCAAGTGATTCTGAATCAGGTAATATTCATATAGATCTAAATTCTCTAACTAGAGAGGGGCCTTCATTTGTGTCCTGATAAGTGTGCTTCTCAATATGTCCCTAGTATTTTCAAAAGTTAATAGGGTTTTCCATGAAACAAAGTCTTTAGAGGACATTCATTTTGAAAATTATACTCCCTCTGTTACAAAGACCCCCTTCTCCTTCCTCATTTTGCATCTCCCGTAAGATCACCTCCTTAACAACAATATGGCCCAGCCCCCACCCAAACCTCATTTTGTTGTGAATAACTTTGGTCCTATAAATTTTAGATGTATGGCTGTATATCCAAATGTAGTGCCACAAGATGTTAGAAATAGACTACCTAAATTTCAAGGGAATAATGCTATCACTGGTGATCAACATTTAAAACTCTGTTTGTCAATTTGATGGAAGACTTTGAGATTGAATTTGAGTATGTGTATATAAATATTTTTATTCATACTCTTGAGGAGGATGCACATGAATGGTATAAGTATTTTATAGATAACTCAATAGATTCATGGAAAAAAATGAAAAATACTTTTAAATTGCACTATCGGGATAACACAGATCCCTATGTTTCTTTTTTCTGAATTTGAAAATATAAATAAGAATCCTAATGAATCTGTTCATGATTTCAATACAAGGTTTAATAAGACCTTGAATAGGCTACCTGTAATCCTGAGGCCAATTGGTGTATGTTGTTTAATAAAATATTTTTGATGCTTTTGACAAAAAGGGGTGCCTATTAGTTAAGGGACAAAAACCTTGGAACTTTGAGGCAGGGATTCACAATGGATTTGCTAGATTGAAAAAAATATCAAAGTACTTGGTAAGCATCCTAAGAGGGAAGGTATCAAATTGATCAATCCAGAGAAGCCTTAGTCAAGTAAGTCTGTGGATCTAAAAGAGGTTGTAGAAACATTGGATAGAGCTGTTAAGGAAATATCCTGTACAAACTGTAACCAGAGTAGAGAAGGGGATTGGACAAAGTTCCCAAGGCCAGCACAAACCACAAGGTCAAGAGAGATTTGAAAATCATCCCAGAGGTGATCATAGATTAGATGACAGAGGTTAAGGGACCCATGAGATTCAGGAAATAGAAAGCCCCAACCTCAAGAAAATAGAATGGTTCTTGATCCTTTAACTACCATAGAATTTCTACTGTTGAAGAGAGATCCTTGAAATTGAGTGGTGTGATAGATGGTTTCTTGCCACATTCTCCATGTGATGTTGACAACATAAGTTGAGGAAGAAGCTAATGATGATGAGACATATGATGATGCATGCATGATGGGAGTGCTCTACAAGTTCACAGCAAGGAGCCACATTAACTGAGGTGATAAGTGCCAGAAATAGTTGAAAGATTTCTGGGATTGCATTCGATCGGGAATTACCTCTTCCTCCCCACTAATACTTTGTGAAATTGATATGGTATAATATTTTGATTTTCCCAATAATAATTTTGAGTACTTGAGGGCATTGATGATTAAAAAGTCATGATGGATGAATTCCTTCAAGAAGAGGACAATGTAAGCTATTAATGAATGCAGTAGTTGCCCAAGAAAAAGAATATAATATGAGGAGTAAGGTTTCCAAAGGGGTAGGGCCATAGGCCAAATGAAAAATTCCAGTTCTTACCTGTATCCCTAAGGAAACCCCTAAAAAATATGCATTTGGAAAAGGATTTGTCACCCCAAATAAAACTTGGGTTCCACCCTGTGCTCAAACTATGAAAATTTCCATGCCATCAGATGAATTTGTAAACCTTCCTCCTAATACCACCTTACCCAAATATTTTCCTTGTGACATAGCCCAAATCTTGAGTCAGATCAAGATTATTATTCCTATTGTTGAATTTTTTAGAATCCCTGAGCATAAGGAGAGGGCGTTTGAGTATTTGGGGCTTAAGGAAGAAAAGGTCACTCAGGGTAAAAATGTAAACAATGTAGAGGTTCCTTGTGCTATTGCAGAATTAGAAAAACCAAAAGCATTGGAGGAATTGGGTGAACCACATGAGGTTTATTTGGGAACTTCTTTGGTTGAGTTTTAGCTGATGTGGATCCATTTTTTACTAATTTAATTATGAAGGATAGGTTGTTACATAAATGCATGTTTGATTCAGGAACCTCATGTAATGTAATGCTTCTTGAGGTCATGAATGAGTTAAATATCAAAGTAACAACCACTTATGGGAAGTGTACTGCCATAGATTCAAGAGAGGTGCTAGTAGTTGGATGTGTCAAGGGATTAGTAGTGTAATTAGCAGCGTATCCAGGCAAGTACTTAACTTTGAATGTAGTAATTGTGGATTGTCCTGCTAAATGGGGGATGTTATTATCTAGAAAGTGGGTAGATAGTGTGGGTGGAAGTGTGCAAATGGACATGTCTTATGTAACCATACCAATTGAGGGCAGCCTTGTGAATTTATATGGTGAAAAGAAAATGT
Organism: Taxus chinensis; assembly: GCA_019776745.2. Classification (NCBI taxonomy): domain Eukaryota; kingdom Viridiplantae; phylum Streptophyta; class Pinopsida; order Cupressales; family Taxaceae; genus Taxus; species Taxus chinensis. Next base: position 238,665,346 of record CM034148.1, read on the forward strand.
TATATCTCATTAAGGACCCCAACATTGCTTCTTATGAAGTATTGCACATAGACATTGATGTTGATAATTTTTTGAGCTATGTTGTTTTGAAGCAATATGAAATTGATCAATGTAGATATCCTAAGCAGGTTGATTTTCCTAGGATTGTGATGTTTGATGCAGCCTCAAGAGGTGTTGAAAAAATTGATGTAGGCACAAAGGATAAGCCTGTCAGATGGAAACTTGGATGGAAAAGAGAAATAGTCATATGACTAGTTATTAAAGATGTATCAGAACTACTTAGCATGGTCATAACTAGAATCAAAGGCACTTGAAAATTTTCCTTGATTGTTTTCTCTGAATCAGGACACACACCATTGTACAGTGTATAGTCTTCTGTTTTTGTTTTGTTTTTGTGTTTTTCTGTTTTGGTTTGTCCTGGTCCCTGGTGACCAATTTTTGTTAGTTTCTCAGTTTGTCTTGGGGGATTTGGTTATTGTCTTTCTACTCTACGAGATTTTTCTTGAATCCATTGCCCAATGCATTTTTGGCACATAGTCTATTATGTTGTTCTTGCAGCACTCGCAGGGAGTGCCCATCCCTAAGTCGGAGCTGATGTTGGTGCTCAATTTAATCTAGCCCTGTTTGTTAAAAACTTCTCAGTCCGCATGGTTCGAAGTTTTCTCTGTCTCCCTGTATTGATGCGTGAAATATTTTTCCTTTATTTGGTTGCCATGGTCAGTCCTTTCCTTTGGTTGAGGATCACATTGAGTCCAGATATTTTTTTCCGTGAGAATGAATTATTAATTTACAGTCATGTTTTCCCTATCAATTTTTGTCCCAACATCCGTGGAAACATGGTCCTTTCTGATTGAATGCGGCTCGGTGAGTCTTTTTTGTGAAACTTGTCGCTTTTGTCACATTTTTAAAAAATACCAAATTGGCTCCACGGCCCCGATAGTATCTAATTGGTTATTCAAAAAACATGAAGCGGCAGGGAAAAATTATTACTTTGACCTTGAAGATGGACACGTGGCCATTTTTCAAGACAAAGGCGGAGCGGCGGATCGTCAGAACATTTTGAAGATTTTTGCCTTTTTGCAAAAAAGGAGCAAAGTTATAAATTGATCACATGTTTTAGTCAGCATTTGAAAAGTCAAAGTGGGGAAGCGGGTTGGTGGAGCACTTTGGAGTTTTTAAGCTCTGTTTTCAAATGATGTAAAGTATAAAAGTGAGTTGTGACTCTAATGGGGCCCACATCAAAAGTTAGAAGTGGAGAGGTGGGTCACTAGAGAATTTTGAAATTTTTTTGCCCACTTCAACTCAAATATTTTCCACGTGGAGGGTTTTCTCTCATTTGAGGATCCACCTCTGGGTCCTACCTTTGCAGTTGCGCCAAGGAGACACGTGGAGATTTCCACTAGCCTTGCCCATACTTAGACTTTTCTTCAAGCAGCCGATGCAGCTTTGTCAGACCATGGACATGTGGAGGGCTTGTGCTCATTTGAGGATCCGCCTCTGTGTCCTACCTTTATAGTTGCGCCAAGGAGACACATGGAGGCTTCCATTGGCCCCTTTCTATACTTAAACTTCTCAAACAACTATCTAAGGCTTGGGACACATGGAGGGCACGCGCATATTTGGGGACCTACCCTTGAACTTTAGTTTTGAAAGATTGCTGAAGGGACACGTGGAGGTTTCTATTGGATCTTCCCATACTTAGAATTTTCAACAGCTGAAGAAAATTTCTCGGACCCTAGGCACATGGCACCTTTCGCTGGTCCTTAAACTCTTTCAACAACTTTGTCAGGCTGAGACATGTGGTGAGCCCACACTTTTTTGAGGTCTCTAGTTTTGGGCACCATATCAAAAGTGCATCGAAGAGACACGTGGAGGATTTCGTTGGCTCCTTTTTATACTGAGACTTTTTCAATGGCTGAGGAAACTTTCTTGGGCCCAGGGCACATGGAGAACCTATGCTCGTTTGAGGTCCCAACTCTATACTTCATATTTGAATTTGCACTGAAAAAACATGTGGAAGCTTCCACTGGGCCTTCCCATACTCTGACTTTTTAACAACTGATGCGATTCTCTAGAGTCCTGAACACATGGAAAGCCCATGCTCGTTTGGGAACCTGCCTTTGGAATTCACCTTTACAGTTGTGCCAAGGAAACATATGGAGGCTTCCGCTGAATCCTCTTTGCACTTAGCTAACTCGGAATCGTAGTGAAAAAATGTAGGCATCCATGCGAGGGAACTCATTTCTCAAGGCGTATTCTCGAGGGTGAAAAGGATTGCTTGTTAGATCCAGCTATATGGAGCCACCTAAAAATGATTAAAAAGGGGATTTTTTGCACGACAAAATAAAATATTGATTATAAGGACTATCAAAAAGTTATGGCATGGAATCCCAGTCATGGTTGAGGGTTTGAGAAATGCGATCAGTTCATGATTCATCCACCTGGCGGCTTTTGGGTAAATTTGTTAAATATCACTTTCTGAGGAAAATTTACAAGTAAAGGATTCCTTGAATATTATTCTTTTTGGGAGGAAAATTTGGGATAAGTGAGCGAGTGAATTGTATAAATGCAATGAGTATACTCCTGCAAATGGTTGGGGGTTTAATTTTATGAGAAAATTTGAGAAATCCCATCTTCTTGAGAGACCATCTCAGAGACTTGTTAATCTCTTGTGTTTTAGATTTGATCACATCAAGATGGTTGCAAGTGTAAAACCATTGACAAGCTCTTAGATTGCTCAAGAAAATTTCCCCTGCTGATAAATCTAATAGATATCGAATTAATCTATGTTGATCTTGGGAAAAATTGTGTCTGCTTTTATTTCAGAATGTATTCAAATGGTTTTGATGTTCCTGTTGCAATCTTATGTTAAAATCCATCTGAATCACACAATATCTCATCCCTGTGATAGTATAGTGGCATTTACAATTTCATTATGAGAAGAGCCTTCATCCTGTAATGAAATAAACGATTTAAAATCACTTTACTGTCATTTTGTTGATAGAGATTGTTTGTAAGTCTCTAAGTGTATATTAGGAGTGATGAACCAGGGATCTTTAATGTTTAATTGAGTTTTTAACTCAAGCCTTCATGTTGAATTCTTGAAGAGTGTGTGAAACTGTGTAGATTTGGGCCTCCATTGATGTACACCTTTTGGTTGAAGGAATATTTTGGCTATTCTGAAGATTTCTGTTGTTAAATTTTTCAATTGTTGTAAAGGTTCTCAAAGATCTGGTGAAATCAACTTCATATTGCTTAATTCCCCACCAAAAATTTCAAATAACCATGAATCCTACCTAAAGTACCCCTGTTTGTGCTATGTATCCACAAATGAACAAATTATACTACCAAAATATACAGAAGCAAGCAGGTTTTAAGTGTCTTTAGTAACCTGAACCTTGTTCAAAAAATATCTCCATTCTTTAAAAGTGACAACTCATGAGAGATAAATTGTGGTGTATTGATCATATTTCTCAAGGTTTCCCTAAGAATTGTGCAAAGAAGGATCTCTTTATGTTCTTCACCAACAAAGGTTACAAAACGGGTCCTCTCATCCTAGTTGAAAGGAATGACCTAAAGTAGTGCGGATAGATCTAATCCTTAATGAAGGTGCTATCCATTTTTCCAATGCCTGAGTGACAAAGAGTCAACTGAATCCCCTCCCCGGCTACAAAATGACTTATACCATGATTTGTCTATCTCTAAGTATCTTGTTAAATATGTGATGTTGTTCAGCTTCCAAGGGAGAATCAATTTGGATACTAACATAACTAAAGCTATTAATGACTCATTGTAACCAACATGTCTATTTTTATTCCTTTATTTATTCATGATAAAGGGGTAAAATTAGCATGCACGGGTGAGTAAATATTTTAGCCTATTTTTAAGATGGGTTGGGTGAATAATTTTACTATATATTGTGTACATTGACAAAGCAAAATGGAGGAATTTTTGGACATAGGAGTGCTGAAGCAATTTTCTGCCCATTTTGCCCCTTGAATGAGAACTGATTTCTGCCTTTCCAATTATTTGCAGTGGTATGTATCTCTTTATTAATTCTTGTGAATGTAAATTCCCTGATTAATCATTTTACCTTACCACAAATCTGGTAATTTCTACATAATATTAGTGTGCATGTTTGTCTTATTATGTTATGATTTATCCCCTCAATACATAAATTGTTTTGCCTTAGTATTCTTCTCAAAACCATTGGTTCGTGCATCCAAAATTCATTCTTAATTTTATTGTGCATATACTCAGTCAAAGATTGCAATAAGTTTGGTGTATCACCCCTTTCAATTTCAGTTACAATCATCTTTTTACCCTCAAAACCCCAAACAATTAGTTTAGGATACATAAAAAATGAATCGGCCTTGATACCAAAGACTCACCTTAAAAATAGGTATACCCATAGACCTAAGGTGTTTCCATTGTATCTATGAAAGTGAGAGATTAAAGAAAGCTTTGAACCCCTGCTGTCATATCTTAACCAAGGTGCACTTTCGAGAGATAACTGGTAGGAGATCAACACAATATGAGGGAATCAAAGTTTCAACACAATAAAATTTCCTCTCATGGAGAGTAGTAGGATTTAATCCATTACATACAACCTTCAAGCTACGTTCAAAGGAGAGAATAAAACAAATTTTGAAGCAGCACATGTTTGAACATGATACACATACATCCCATAATGGGAGACTTACAAAGGAGGATACAACCATATTTTTACAAACACCAATTGCAAACCAAGTGGTAAAGCTTTCCCAAAACATGGGAATCAACATGATATAGTCTCCAAGTATTCACCAACAATCCTCAAGCTAAGAACCTTCATGCTTTTCACTTCATAAGATTTTCAAATCACAAAGAGATAGGGCTCGGTTACCTCCCAACCTATTGGCATCATTGCATGCCAACTCCTAAGAGTGGAGGACATGCTAGCCTCCCTTCAAGCCCATGGTAGAGAGGTCAAGCAATCCTCAAGTATGCACAAGTGGGTATGGAAATGAACAAGAAAAAATAACACAATGAAACAAATTTCAACACACAAAACACCAAAAAAGACCACCAAACACAAGGGGAGAAAACTCCATTTTTTCCCTTCAATGGGGAAGAGTGGATGAGAAATCCAATTATGCCAAAAGTGTGATCCAACCATAGGAAACACACACAAAAAAAAAAATCCATGATCCCTCATTATCCCTCCATGCAAACACACCCTCGTTATTTCTCCTCCCAAACACCAAAATTTCTCCTTGGGAGGATTTTTAAACCTCATTGGGTTTCCTTTCCAAGGATGGGGAAGGGGGTTAAAACTATATGAACAACCTTCCCCACCTCAACCATATGAGGGGACAAAGATAAAGAATGCCAACATGGATTGTCCATCAAGCCATGTGGTAAAGAGGGAAATTACCTCCCTGTTCCCCCACACTACTCCTAAATTCATCACTACACATGATGGATGGAGAAAATAATTTAAACATACAACAACATTAAAAGCACATAACCACACACAACATCCATTTTATTCTTCAAATTCATATAATAAAATAAAATAAGGCACAATAATCCTACCTCAAATAGCTCTCTAAGTCTCTAAGCTATCCAATCCACTCCAAAGCCAAAGCTCCAAGCTCAACTCCCAAATCCAAAATGCAAAGTCCCATGCCAAAATCCCTTTTCCTCCTCCATAAGGAGGTATATGAAGAGAAGAAAGGAAATATCCTCCCAAATGAGAGGGTGACATGTATCACCCTTCTCTTTTTCCCAACCCAAGATTCCAAAATAATAAAAGAGAGTAAAACAAAATCATTTTAAGAACTAATCTCCCAAATTCCCCTAAATGTTAATAAGTCAAACATCAAACAAATTTTTAGAAACACATAACCCAACCATTCATACAAGAATGGTGACTTGTGAGAGGTCAAATGGGAGGGATAAATCCCATTTGACCAAGATATGAAGCCCCCTACCCATAGATAGGGTCCAAGGGTTCTTTTTCATGAAAAGAGAAACCCCAAAGATAAAAGAAGTTTCTAAAATTGCCCTTTTTATCCCAATTTCGGGTTTAGCTAAATGGCACAAGAGTGGAGGTTGTGGGACCCACCCAAGGGGTGTTTATGTGACCCCACCCTTATATAAACAAAATTAATTAATCTTATACACTTTTAATACAAGTGGGGACAATTAGATCCCCCAAACTAGTTTACAAAGGACTAATAAAACACAATTACAATAATTACAAATTTTGGAGTCACCCATGGTGCCCCTTAAAATATACGCCACAAAACACACACACAAGGCTACAATCAATCATGTAAGGCTTGAAGTCTCTTCCCAGTTAGCCACTTGTGCATCTTGAGTTGTCACCCTTAAACCCACGCTCTCTTATGCCCTATAATCTGCACACTCATTGTAAACATTAAACATACCTGTCTAATATATATATATATATATATATATATATATATATATATATATATATATATATGACAAGAAATAATCATTTTTAGCATGCTAACAACACAATAATACATATCAACCCATGTTGATCATATACTATCAACGTGTATCCATAATTAAACAAGTTATGAGATCCAACTACATAATCATGTTAATATGTTATAGCCAAAATACACAAATGCCAAGTATGAAATGATAGCATAAATCCCTCATAGGTCAAATAGGATGAACTGTATCATGTAATCCTGGAAACCAAAATCAAGTGCTGAAATAAAACTATGATAATAATCACTACTAGATTGTTGCATCGTGCCCTAACCATCACACGAGCCATCAAAAGATCCAAATGAAATCACATAATATCTAGATAGAGCTATAAACCATGTCTAAAATCTACTAGAAGTAATGAGTCAACAAGAAAATATGGTAAGAAAATGTTAGGCACTGCATATGCAAGGCACTAATGGGTGCCTCTCAAAATCTAATTACCATTATGCAAAATTGGGTAGCCTTTTATTCCCATGGATTTGTCATTATTGATATTTACTTTGAGCCCACGGTCATGTCACCACGATCAATATGGAGAAAGTATATTTTTTTATTCAAAACCACTTCCATAGCCTTTAATTTGTGCCTCAAGATCCCTAAATCTCATTCCCTTTGCATCTCACCCATGACATAAATTTTAGATGAATCAATGTGAATTTTTAACAATATGTCTCCTTCAATGTTGTGGAGCATTTTTATGTAGCCAATGTGAAGGAGGTGCTCTGAAACGATCATGTAATTAACAAATAAAACCAATTAAGTAATCCATTAGATGTTTCAAGAAAATAATCTATTAGTAATCCAGATGTTATAAAAAACCAATTTATTTAAACCCGTCGAACAAATTATAATGGTGAAGCTGAAGAGTTATCTATTTCTAACCTTAGATGAGCTAGACCATTGAAGGAGGAACCAAGAACACAAACACAATTTTTCTCTTTTTCCAATGCCTCAAATATTATTCAAGCCTATAAGATTTTCCAAATGGGAAAATCAGTGGCTATGTATAACATGTGTTGGTAAAATGGGCGGTCGAGTCAAGGAATTGGATATCAAGGAAAATTTTAGCGGCAAATATTCGTAGTTTGGTGAATATTAGAATTTCAGGAATTTGATTTCAACAAATTTTACAGCAACGAAAGTACCCAAGTTTCACCCAAAAATTCCATAAACAATAATTTGTCCCATCTAAATCGCCAAATAATTTCCAATCCCAATGTATATTTTTATATTAAATCATCGTGTGATCATCGTGCCATGATTTGAAAACATTAATGTGTCACCAAGAAATCGACGCACCGAGATTTGAAAACATTAATGTTTCACCAATAAATCAATGCGTTGGGATTTGAAAACATCATTGTTTTTCCAATAAATCGAAGCGTCGAGATTTGAAAAAAATAATTTTTCACCAAGAAATCTATGGAACCTTATTTGTCTAAGAAAACATTCCTGAAATTTTCCCGATATATACATAGAGGTGATGTTTTCCTGCAATTCTCTAATTTGTGAATTTGCAAATTAGTATAAAGGGATTTAACAAATCGGCATATTGTAATTTTATTACAAAATTTTAAATAAATATAGGTCTTTCTAGGGCATGGCTATTGCGTTGCATTTTACATCCTAAAAGCACTTACATGAAGTGAGTCCTCAGTCTATTATAGACCTATTTTCTTTCATGTCGCATTTCTTTACTTGTGATTCTACCATTGTAAGTTATCACAAATCCTGAACATCCTCATCCTCATAGCCACTATGATTTTTTATGTCATCTAGAATAGTCCTCCACTTACACAGAATCATAACTAGTTTTCCCATCTTAGATACATCTACGAAATATATATATATATATATATATATATATGTATATGTATGTATGTATGTATGTATATATAATCACTTCATACATCTCCAAGATCTTCCGCTCTATATATTCCTTACTTTATCAATGTATCTTCTTTGAATATTTTTGTTAATGTTCTCTCTTCTGTAGTATATATATATAGTTATATTGCAGTTACACTTTCCATTTGTTCCACGACCAATACCATGACCGTTTATCACTCTCCGCTGACACTTCCTCATTCCATAGTGGACCCGAAGGATATATAAAATGTGGTACATTCCGCAGGTTTTACGTTCGCCAGGGGAATTTCCTTGGGAGACTGATGGAATGGCGATGTGTGGCATAGACTTCTTGGGAGCCGGGACCCACTCTGGACCCAAAAAATTATCAATTGTGGCTCATTTTGTGCGGTTCATGTTCGCTGGGAGGATTTGGTTAGGAATGGGAGGTTAACAAAATGCTGACAAACAATAATGTACAAAATAGAGACCATACAAAGATGTCCAAAAAGAAAAATTCAAGAAATGCAAAAGGGGAAAAAGTTACAAAAATGAACCAAAAACCAACTAATTAGCATTTGGAAAAATAAAAGACAGAAAAATACTAGTTGTGGAAAAATTACAAACATCTTGTCACAAAACCATTTTCCTCACTGCGATGTACTTCAAACTTTTTAAACCATGGAAACATAATGTATTGAATGTACTCCAAGCATAGATTTCCTTCAACAATTTGAGCAGGACAAAATAATTTCTTTATCTTCACATTCACTTCTGGCACTTCTTGTGAAATTAATTACATTATAAATCCATTAGAAATTGTATAGTAATACTAATTCAATTTTAATAATGTTGAGGCAAAGTTGGAATCTATTTCTCCACAACAAGAATTTTCCAAAAAAAGAATGTAGGGGTTTACACCACCTCTTCCTCCTCCATGAAGATTACAGAAGTGGGATCACTCTTCGACACATTTTCTTGTCCTTGTTGTAGCATGCTTACTTATTGCCACCATTTTCCTCACTGTGACGTACTTCAAACTTTTTAAACCATGGAAACATAATGTATTGAAAGTACTCCAAGCATGCATTTCCTTCAACAATATGAGGAGGAAAAAACATGTTTTTATCTTCACATTCACTTTTCACACTACCTATGAAAATAATTGTGTTATAAATCCATTAGAAAATGTATATTAATACTAATTCACTTTTATTAATGTCGAGGAAAAGTTGGATTCTATCTCTCCACAGAAATAATTTCACAAAAAAGAATGTAGGGGTTTACACCACCTCTTCTTCCTCCGTGAAGATTATAGAAGTGGGATCACTCTTTGACATCTTTTCTTGTCCTTGTTGTGGCATGCTTACTTGTTACAACCATTTTCCTCACTACGATGTACTTCAAAAATTTTAAACCATGGAAACATAATGTATTGAATGTACTTCAAGCATGCATTTCCTTCAAAAATATGAGGAGAACAAAATATTTTCTTTATCTTCACATTCACTTCTGACACTGCCTGTGAAAATAATTGTGTTATAAATCCATTAGAAACTATATAGTAATACTAATTCACTTTTATTAATGTTGAGGAAAAGTTGGAATCTATCTCTCCACAACAAGAATTTTCTGAAAAAGAATGTAGGCGTTTACACCACCTCTTCTTCCTCCATGAAGATTGCAGAAGTGGGATCACTCCTCGACATATTTTAATGTCCTTGTTGTACCATGCTTACTTGTTACCACCATTTTCCTCACTATGATGTACTTCAAAAAATTTAGACCATGGAAACATAATGTATTGAATGTACTCCAAGCATGAATTTCCTTCAAAAGTTTGAGGACACAATGCTTTCTTTATCTTCACATTCACTTCTGGCATTGCATGTGAAAATAATTGTGTTATAAATCCATCGATAATTGTATAGTAATACTAATTCACTTTAATTAATGTGAGGAAAAGTTGGAATCTATCTCTCCACATAAAGAATTTTCCAAAAAATAATGTACGGGTTTACACCACCTCTTCTTCCTCCATGAAGATTATAGAAGTGGGGTCACTCTTTGACATATTTTCTTGTCATGATTGTAGTCTAGACAACATGTGTATAGTATTTAATATAAAGGAAAAACATCAAGATTCAGGGATATTTTTAATTTTTGTATCATTCAAGTTTCTTGAACACATTCTCCAAGTAAGAACATGACAGTAAACACAGAATACTATTATCATGATTGTATCATATGTGAAACATCATATCAAAGCATTCAATCTTCTCTTAAGAATAATGATACTTTAGCTACCTTTGACACATTGACATTTCATTGTCAAGCCAAAGAACCCTCCATACATTCTAAACCTTGAATTCATAGTCTCATACTACAATGAGTCATAGATGAAAGAATATATATTCTATCTCAGTTCCTTTGAAATGATGAACAATCTTGGTAATTGGATCTTCTTATGACATATCTCATACCTCTGATGAATCAATAATCTCTTCATGATCAGATGCACACCTTATTTGGATTGATGATAACATTTAGAACCTCTATACATTATGACAAAGCTCGGCCATCAAGACTCCTTCGTTAATAAACTAAAGATACATCATATCTTGGATGAATCAATGAACTCAATAGTCCTTCATGAGTAGATACATACTACACTTTGATTTCAAATTGAGAACAGACCTTGAGATCACCTATTTCATTTTTTATTAGCTACAAAAAAGACTTCTTATCACTAGAGTGTCTTATCATTAAAGTGTCTTTGGTTTCTCAACAAATCATTTAAATTGTGTGTTCTCTTCTCAGACCTCTGATACATCTTCAGTTTGATTCATGTATGCTCTAATTCTGACTGTAGTAATATTCTTATTCCTTCTAACTAAGTTATACGAGAGAGCTAAAAATATCACCTCATCCTTCCACGTTGTTATATATCAATTTTTTATTTCAAAAGAGTCAAAACTTGTGGTTTTTGTACTAAAACATGTAGATCAGACCAATATAAATCAAGTGCATTGAAATTGAATAAATGGTAGGCAATCCTTATCCAATTTCATATAACATGCCAATCAAGCAACCATGCAAATTTTTCGAAAAAATTTAGTAATTTCTTCTTATATTAATGTAACACTCTTGCAAAAAGAAGTACATGTTAAGTGACACAATATTATATAGCCCATGTCAAAAATCACTTGAAACACATTCAAATATCTTTTAATAATTCCATTTCAATTAGTTACATTTTGTTCTCCTTAAATTTCTTATTTTTACATCTAAACTTCTTCTAGGTTTCCATGATGACTCTTCTTTTAAATTATTATTTCGTATGTTTCTATTTCTTGTAAGATGCAATGTTAATTGACATCCATTACATGATATCCATTCCAACAATTTTGTGCATTTTTTGTCAATTGACATCCATTACATGATACATCTTCAGATGCACTATCTAGTGTTTTGCGAACGTGATATATGGATATTGATATCACTTCTTTGTAATCAATGTTAACATTAGCAACCAGTCAATGAGAGTGGCTTTGAGATGCTTCACAATGAATTTCTTCTCTTTGTTGTCTTTCTGCATAAATTAATTCATCTCAATGCATTTGCATGCGTAATATTTTTCTTTATACACATTTCTCATGTTTATATGTCTTTGTACATATCAATATCATTTAATCTAACATGTTGTATCTTTTTTCTTTCAATTATACATGACTCCTTGATTCAGAAAAATGGTACCTAAAAAGGGATTCTTAGCCTTAGGAAAAATGTTATTCTAACCCCTCCTGGTAGTGGTACTGACATTCAAAAAATAACATCTTATTTTGAGAAACCATATAAGGAAACCCATCCTTCTTCAGCAGGACCATAAAAATTCAAGGGATAACGATTACATTCAAAATGAGAATGTGCTCATTTTTTATTTTCCTGATGTTGTCAAGGACAACAACAATGAAATGCCCCCCCTTTGAGACATTCCATTGAATGATGTTGAGTTTTACATTGTACCACCTACCCAATTGAATGAAGATGAAAATTCATCACCTTCTAGTGCCCAAGTGAATGTTGGAGGTGAAATTTCTAGTAGTGGTAGTCAACGAAATATAAATTCCACCGACACAAATACTTAAAAGACACCTATTTCTGGAAGAAAGAGAAAGGAAAGAAAATAGGACTTGGGAAGGAGTTTCAGGTTAGAGTGGATTTCTAAGTTTCCATTTATTGAACCTGTTGAAAATGAGAATAAAGATGAACCTCCCAAAGAATGCAAATGTACAATATGTAGCTGAAAATTGGGTAGGGACAAGATAATACAATTTAAGTTTGATATTATTGAGAAGCATGTATGAAAGATATATGAAAAGATAATTGTATATGCCGTTGAGAAGAATGTTTCCAGATGGAAAACTGTGGATGATTGTTTTCATATTAGGTATGAATTAGAATTTTAAAAGAACAAGAGAAATGAAATAATAGTTGCAGTGAATGGAGGGGCAATTACCTCTCAATTCAACAAGATCATTCAAAACAGTCTTTTCCGTAAAACAGTTCAACTAGATACTATTTTTTACATTTTATAAAAAAAAAATTTTGCCCTAAAGGGAAAACCTAAATTTTCTTATGATTTTCCTACTTACCATTCCTCTCATCTTTTCTTTTGTTCTGTTGGTTAAGGTCAGGTTGGAGAAAAAAATTATGAGGATGGGCGGATTTGTTACAAACCCGAGGGTGGGGACAGGCCGCATGAGAGGGGCAGGGCGGACGGCTAGAGGGAGACGCGGCAGAGAGGAGAGTGGGCGGAGGAGGGGCCGCGGCCAAGCCGCAGAGGACAGGGAAGGAGGTGCGGGGTAGTTTTTGGAGGCGGCGGAGTTGTGGGAAGGAGGGTGTGGGCCGTGGTCTGTGGGGGTGTCCGTGGGGGGGCAGCGTCCCCACTCATTACAGCACAGGGGTGCAGGGTTTGGGTCGGTGGGGGGCAGCGCCCCCACGGGGTTACAGGGGTGCGGGGGGGGGGGCCGAACCCCCCCACCCCATATTATATATATATATATATATATATATATATATATATATATATATATTTGGTATATTTGGTTTAAATAAAATTCCTTATATTAAGTTTTATATATTATATTATATATATATATATAAAAATAAATCATTAGATATAAATAAATAAGTATATATATATATATATATATCTTGCCATATAAATAAATGTCTGTATTTAAAACAACATGTATATAATATATTTTAAATACACACACACACACACACACACACACACACACACACACACACACACACACACACACACACACACACACACACACACACACACACATATAAAGGGATTTTTCCAGGTTTATATAAACATATCTCTTTTGTAAAAAAAATATAAATCTATATATTAAAATTCCACCACAAGATAATTCATTTTCTAAAACAAGAGAAATACAGTTTTTCTTTTGTAATATAAAAACCAGCAATATATTCTTTTTCTATATTTGAAATTTTCAAATAATGAGCAGAAAGTAATTTGAACAAGAAGGTATTTGCCTAAACTAACACTTTAGTGGAAGAAGGTAGGAACATATAATTTGCTTATTCCATTCATTCAAATAAATTATTCATGAAGGAAAGTAAAGACTTATTTTATTCTATTTCTAATTTGTAAACAATTATAAGGAGAGATGCGCTGCAAAATGATACTTTATATTTTTATTCTTATTTTTATTTATTTCTTTTAAATCTTGTTACATGATTTAACAAGAGGAATAACAACACAATTAATATTTTCTTTTGAATAACTCTCTTTCCTTCAAAATGGAGTACTAACACTTCATATTAAGAAAACCATAACATTCCAAATATTCAAAAGAAAGCTAAACAAGGTAACATACTAATATTAAGGGTAGATTTATCAACACTTATAATACTAGGTTTGCATGAGACTCCAAATACAAGAGAATGTTTTACAAGACAATGAAAGCTCACACCAGCCATTCTTTTCAAGATACAATGAAAGAGAAATCCATAAAATGGTGAAGGAGACAAAAAGAAATTCCAAATAGACAAGTGTCTTCATGTGTCTTCCAATGGCTTTCCAACTCCAAAATCTTTCAAGGCCAACACAATGAGAAAAGGCTTGTTTATCCACCCAACCTTTAGGCATCATCACATGCCTATCCCAAGGTTGGGATGCATGCTAGCCTCCCCCAAGCCCATGGGAAAGAGGTCAACTAACAAAACTTGCACAAGGAGAAGGGTGAACTAACAATGATACAAGCACACAAAGATAGCACAAAAAAACAAAACAAGACTCCAAAATTTACAAGGAGGAGAACCCATGTTCATCCTCAAAAGTGGGGAAGAGAGGAGAAAGTTCTCCAAAGTTATACATAAGAAAAAATTATTGCACAAAATACACATCTCCACGGAAGGATTTTTAAACCCCAAAGGGATTTCCTTACCAAGAATGGGGAAGGAGATTCAATCCAATTGAATCAACTTCCCCACCTCAACCATTGAGGGGAAATACTAAGACCCTACAAAGCTTGTCCATCAAGCCTTGAGGATTGAGAGGGAAAATTCCCTCTCTCTTCCCCACACTCCAAAACTCCATCATGCCATATGATGGAGGGAGTAAAACAAACAAACAACTAAAAGCTACATACAACAATCACAACTTTCAACGCCCAAACTACCATCAAAAAGGAAAACAACACAACAAAGACATAAGAGCCTACCTCAAGGAAAGCTCTCCAAAAAGCTCTCCAACTTCAAATGTCTTCACACCTTGACTCAAGCCAATCTCCAAGCTCCAAAATCCACAAGCATCCCAAGCAAGAAGCTCCAAAAAGTCCCCTCTCGTTTCCCATGAATGAGAATTTGAAGAGGAGCCAAGAAAGCATCTTCACAAATGAGGGGGTGACATGTATCACCCCTCTCCCTCATCAAGGTCAAAGATGCCAAAACAAAAGAGAGAAAGGGTAAAATTGTCTTTTTGCCCTCTTCTCCCAAATTCTCTTAAAAGTAAGCAAGACAAAATAAGTGAAACTTTTGATAAACACTCAAATCCACATCCCTTACATGGATGTGATTAAACAAGAGGTAAAAAGGGAGGGAAAACTCCCTCTAGCCTTGAAAATAAGCCCCCCTACCCATTAGGTAGGGTCCAAGGGCTCATTTTTATGTTAGGGGGACTCCCAAGCTACAAAGGGGTCCCTAAAAATGCCCAAAATGCTTAAATTTCAGGTTTTACATTTTTGGCACAAGGGTAGAGGGTGTGGGGACCACCCAAGGGTCTCACATGTGACCCTAAACCCTTTTGATTAAGTGACTCATTAAATAAAATCAACAATTTAAATGAAAGTGGGATTATTGACTCCCAAAACAAGTTTACATCATAACCAACTACCCTAAACAAAATTAATAATTCAAAGCACAATACATTACATTCATTGGGGTCACTCATAGTGCCCAAAATTAATAATCTCCTATACTAAGGCTTCACACAATGAACATGGCTAGGACTCAGCCTGTAGGCTGCTTGTGCAAAATTGTGTAGCTGGCATGAGTCCCACGATCTTCTGTAAACCTGTCACTTGCACACTCATTGCACACATTAACTGCACTCGTCCGATACAATATAATTCAATGACATAGTAAGATATCAATGCGTTCTAACTTAACCTAACATCCTACTGAAATCAAAATGCGACACGTGCACAATTATACTCAATATTTCAAAAGTTAGACAAGATGATACGTGACATATAATCATAGAATTCCACATGCAACAACTATCCATTGTTATAATTATATTCCAAATACAACATCATATCTATCAGTATCCATGACATTATAAGGAAAATGCGACAATATAGAAATTAAGCTAAATTGGCGCTATATGCCTAAATGTCCACACATGTCTAATAAGACCAAATATCTAAATATAATATCCAAGATATAACCAATCACTGTCAAAACATGTCTATGAGAAAAGAAACAACAAGTTACTGAGCTATAAAAAGTGTGGGCACTACAACTTATTACATCGAAAAATTTAACCCCACTTGGGAACATGATGAAAAAGCTTATCTTGGGTCAGCTGTCAAGGGTAAAGCAAGGATTTTAGTGGCTCAAATGAGGACCGGATTGCATCACCTTTGATGTGAAACCAGTAGATGGACTATACCCAAGGAGGATTGGGAAATGAGAACTTGTCTTTTCTATAGCAAAGGGGTGGTCGAGAAGGAATTACACTTCATCATGGAGTGTTCAACTTATGAGAATATTCGTATCCGGTACGAAAATGACTTGAAGGTGGACAAATTAAACGAGTTATTCAAATAAACAAGGATTGAAAAGATTGCAGGTTTTGTGCTCAAGATTCACATTAGAAGATCTGATATTGAAAAGAGTTTGAAGTCATCTTAAAGCCTCAATTTTTGGACCCATAGACTCTTCAGTCTCGTGGATGTCATTAAAATCTTTTAGTTCATCATTCATTTCATAACTACTTTTAGCATTTTGGCCCATGTTCTCAACAACCTTTGCTTCACCTTTTGAATGTCTGAATTGCATGCAGATATGGTCTTCCAAGGGGCTAAAACAATCATTCTCTACGTGTACTCTATGTCTTTCACTTCAAGCATAAACAATAGCCATGCAAGATGGTGGTGAGAGATGGTGATCTATCCAAGTTCATTACTTCCCATAATTGAGGTGTTGTTTGAATTTTAACGATTAATTTGACGATTATGATCAAAATTTGACAATTTGATAAGTTCAAGCTATTGAGCAAATTCCTCTTCCAAGTTCAGATAATTTGAAATCTAGTTTCTAAACTACTATGTTTTTTTTCAAAATGTTGGAGTCACATGTGCACCCCCTCATTCTTTGAGTTCAACTAATTATTTTACAAATCCCTTTGGTATCATGTATTAGGTCAAACGCTATTTTTTTCTTTTTTTTATATAAATTAATACCTGAAGTGGAAACCTCTCCTAAAATGAATAAAAAATTGTGTTTTTCCTTAATTTTGAGAAAATTAATCGAAAATCAATTTTTGTAATGTGTGTAGAACTAAGCATAGATTTTGACAATGTAATTTTTTTGAAATTTGGATAAGCAAATAAAAAACTGTATAGAAAAAAATACTACGCGTTTTTGGCAAAAAAATGAAAGGCAGTATTAAAAGTAATTAAGGATCAAACCTTTAAGTATTTGAATTTTAGAAAGAAATACACTATCACAAAACTAAGACGAAACTTGATGTTATAGTGGTGTTTTTTGGAATATTATTTTAAAAACATGAGCCAATAGGGAGCACATTTGAGATTTATGTTTTTTTATTTTTTTTTGCAAAACACTGATTTAAACACAAAATAGACAATCCAATTCTTAGGCTTAGATATCCAAGCCAAAGGATGGGTAATTTCAAACAATAACAGACATGATGCGCCCTGTGTTATATTCTCTACGGGAAAAATATTATTTACATAATAAAAGCATGTTTTTGTTATAACGTGACCGAGTTATAAGACTCGCATTATAAAGCAATCAAACCATACCACGAGCACATTATGTTCAAAATGTCTCTCAAATGTTTTTTTTCAACTTTTTGGACCCGTATTTCCATGCACATGCCCAGGAGTTGTTGTTCAAAAGGCACACAATTATGTGTGCCACAAAGATCAATGAACAAAAATCTAGTCTGGGATAAACATTGTGGAGAAATGTTAGGGCACTTTGAGATAGATAAAAACTTGGCGCAATCGAGCGAGAGATCTTTTCGGTCATGATTGGCTAAAGATGTGTACAACTATGTGCAAAAATACATAGTTTGTTGATTGGAAAAAGGCAAGTCAAAACACAAGGTTGTATAAGCCATTGTCAATACCTACGAGATCATTGGAACACTTAATCCCTCTTCTAGTGCTGGTCATACCCACGTATTAACTACCACAGATTATTTCACCAAATGGGTAGAAGCCATTCCAGTAAAGAGTACTACTTCAGAAGTAGTATGCAGTTTTATCAAAGAAAACATCTTGATAAGGTATGGTGTGCCAAACAAGATTGTGACAGATAATGCTTCAAATTTTTCTTCAACTAAGATGATGGATTTTTGTTATGGATATGGCATCTCCTTGGCTCACTCCTCAGATTACTATCCTCAGGGAAATGGACAGGCAGAATCAAGAAATAAAAATCTGGTGGCCATAATAAGGAAATTAGTCAATGAATCCCAACGGAATTGGCACAAGAAACTCTATAATGCTCTTTAGGCAGATAGGATCACACCTAAGAGATCCATTGGGATGTCTCCTTTTCAGGTAGTATACGGAGTGGAGGCCCAATTGCTAGTTACAGTGGAGCTTCCAACTCTGCATTTAATGAAGGCCATTGAAGATACCAGTTTCAATGATTCTTTGGATAAGAGAATCATGTATCTTCACAAATTAAATGAGGACAGATTGGAAGTTGCTGATAGGATACCTGCTCACCAACAGAAGGTAAAGGTCTTGTTTGATAAGAAATCCAGGTTCAGGGATTTCAAAGTTGGAGACACTGTTTTGTTGTGGGATAAAAGGCATGAACCTCATGGCAGCTATGGCAAGTTTGATTCCCTTTGGCTCGGACCTTTCAAGATCAGGCACTTCGCTGGTAATAATTCTTTTTACCTTGATTATATGGATGGTTCTTCTCTCCCACTTCCTTATAGTGGGCAATACCTGAAACTGTTTAAGTCGTAGGTGATTAGGAAGTCCTGTGTATATTCTGTATAGTCTGTGTTCTCCTTTCCTTCCCTTGTTTTTGTGTGTTGTTTGCGGTGTTGTCTTCTGTATTGGTTTTTTTTTTGACTCCGTGGCCCAATGGATAAGGTACTGGTATGTTTCCCCGAGTTTTTCTAAATTCTTGCCTTTTCTCATTCTTTGAATTCATGCCAAGTCATCCCCAGAAGGAGCCAGCTGTTGTCCACTCAAAATTCCCCTGCTTTTAATAAGTTGAAAATTAAAATTTTGAGGTTAAGTGTCTTTTCTGTTGTCCTGGTGATGTGAAAAGTCAAAAAATTGGGAAAATCTACGTTTTTTGGGTCATTTTGTGTGTTTTTCGGGCCCGTCGGACATTTTTGTCCCGCGTGTCCCAGGTTCATTTGGGCTCTCTGTTCCCTGATCGGCCGGTTTACCTGAAGTCTGTTCTTTTCGGGCCCGTCAGAACTTTTTGTCCCAAATGTCCCAAGTTCGCCCAAACCCGTTGTTCCCTTTTCGTCTGAATCGGCCGAACCGCGTACTTCACGCTTTCGCGTCCCGCATGTCCCAAAATCATTTGTGTGTCTTTTCCCTACATCATCCGAATCGGCCGAATCGCGTATTCCGCATAATTTCATCCCACATGTCCCAAAATAATTTGTGCGTCTTTTCCCCGCATCACCTGAATCAGCTGAATCGCGTATTCCACGTACTTTCGTCCCGCATGTCCCAAAAGCATTTGTGCATCTTTTCCCCACATCGCCCGAATCGGCCGAACCGCATACTTCGCGCTTTTACGTCCCTCATGTCCCAAATGAACCAAGTTCCATTTGTGCTAATTTTTCCCGCTCTACCTGAATATCTTGCTTTTCAAATGAACTACCCCCTACATGTTTTTGCACACTGCTTTCATGCTATCTATTGCTCAAACCCTTGCAACCAAAATTTTTGCACGTGTATCCATTTCCCTTGCGATTCCATCCCAAATATAGCTTGCAGCTTTGCTCTCCGAGTTACTATCAACATGAAGATTAAATTCCAGGGGCAGGAACTAGTTTCACCACTCGAGTCTGCCGTTCCTAATATCGGGGACAATGAAGTTCGCCACCTTGATTTTTGGGATTTTTGGGCAAGGATGATAGATGCAAACCCTTCAGCTATGGCACAGATGATTCATGACAGTGGCTTGGTGTTCACCGGTGGCTTCCCAATTTCAATACAATGTGTAGACAATGTACTCACTTGCGGAGCTCATTTCAGTCCCGACTCAAGTGAACTAATGAACATGCATGGAGAACTCATTGCCAAGTTAGATGCCACCACCAACACATTAGTCCCACGTGGAAGAGACATAGCCGAGGCGTCGAAGAGATTCAGACAACGGATCCTTAAATCAGTGGGTCCCTCCCAATCTTGAACGCTTGTCTTCTTCTCCTTCTTTCTCTCGGATTTGTTGTAATTAGTTGGGGTATTGCGATTTGCAGCCCTTTAACTAATCATTAGTTAAAATAAGTAGTTACCAGGAGTAACTAATTTGTAAACTATATAATGGCCTCTCCTCGCCATTTTGAAGGGGGAAGAACTTGGCTTATTTCTGAAAGTGTAAATAGATCTTAAAGAAATCAATACAGAAGGATTTTTC
The DNA here is from genome assembly GCA_019776745.2 of Taxus chinensis. Lineage (NCBI taxonomy): Eukaryota > Viridiplantae > Streptophyta > Pinopsida > Cupressales > Taxaceae > Taxus > Taxus chinensis. Next base: position 238,686,124 of record CM034148.1, read on the forward strand.
GTTCTTTGTCTATCTGATTTCCTTTATTCCTAAGCTATTCATTTAATCTTGTTAGATCATTTGTCTGTATTATGCTGAGAAGCTTTGTATTCTTGCAGATGTTATTTACAGAACTTTGTATCTTTTCAAATTTCATCTTATTAATGTGATACAAATGATCTTATTCCAATTCGTTGTACCCTCGCATGCATAAGGAATTACTCTGTCATCTATAATTCTGAATGGTTCCTTTCTGCTTGCTTTCACATTTTCATTCCTCAGTCCTTTTGTGATTGATGATCCTTATAGAAAACACTTTCATAATATCCAAGTTCCACAAGAAAATCATGCTTTGTATATGTGTAAATAGGTTCGTTTCTGAATAAGGGAACCTCTCCCATTAAAGAGGAGGGACTTCTTGTCCCCTGACTGTTGCTCTTCTTGGAGTCCTTTTTGATGACCAACACATAGGAAATGCCCTCGCCAAAGTATGGTCCATGGTAAACACCCACGTCTTTCGTCTCAAGAAAAAGAGGATCATGAGGGAGGGCTCTTCAGGCACTGGCAGACTTCCTCAATTCCCTATAGCTCAAATTTCTTCAGGGAAGAAAACCAAAACATACATAAGAGGGGGAGACTCTCTTTTTGTGTGGGTAAACTCACATAAAAGGAAAAGAGAATTCACTAAAATATTGAATGGGCCTCAGATGGGAATCTGGGAGCTACAAAATATGGGCATATCACGAGATTTAGTGGGAGATATCTAGTTCATTTTTAGCACAGTGGTCATATACTTGTTTATCCAACATAGGGATAGACTGCTAAAATGTGCTTCAGTGTTTTCGAGATGATTCTGTGTCTTTAGAAGAATGACCATTATATTTTATCTTTATAAAGTAATCTATAATATGTATTTTGTAATATCATGTATGTATGTATGTATATGCTTTCAAGGGCATGCCCCCCTAAAATAGAACCCCATTTTGTTACGATAATATCATTGAATAATTTCTTACAGTTGTAGTAGCATTTGATTGATGTGACATATTTTATTGACTACTTTTTTTTAATCAATTTTAAATGATAAATTGATAAGTACTAGTCCCTATCTTTAGTATTTACATCTACCCTCACCAATACCATTATAATTTATTGGACCATGCTCGACGATTAACTCCTCTCCCTTAATATATTACTCGAATCTCAATATGTTTATTAAGAAGGAAGCTATTATTGATATCGTATTCATCATGATAAAAGGACGTTTAAAAGGCAGAGGCACATGGGATAGTGACGCAGGTTTAAAGGTTAATTGTTTTCCATGATTTACATTTAATATTAACCATCAATTCATACCCAAGTTTTTTGGACATGTGTACAGGTCCAGTCAAATAACTCACTCGACAATTATAAATTTAAGGCCCATGGTCATTTTCCAACACTTACTTTCCTTTGCAAAATCACGGGGGGCCAAATTGAGCGCATCAAACCAGTATCAAGCCATGAATACGTCGAGGTTTCTTCTAGTTCTGATACAGACTCAGATGAGGTTATTGTTAGGAAATCCTTCACCCTCTCTACTTCTAATTCTCCTTCTAATGGTGCTTCGACCCCCTCTCCTAGCTAGTCGACTGCTACCATTTTTTTCCTTCATTCTCTTGGAACTTCTCTTGCAAATCTCCAACTAGATTCTCTGTCTGAGCAACCAATTTTTGAAGTATTACTGGAACTCTCTATTATTTATCCAGAATCCCCACACCTAGAACCTATGGATTCTTCACATGCTGCTACAAATGATGTAGATATGGAAATTGATGGCAATCAATCCTTGGTGGCGACCCCTTAGATGGAAAATCAAGTCGAAACAGTTTCTTCCATCCTTGCAAAGTTGCAGAGAGATTTTGAAGTGCTTAAAACGTGGAAAGAATTAACAGACACCAACAGAGCTATAATTGATAAAGAATGTGTCAGGATACTAATCTTGGCTGAAACTCTGGCGGAGAAGATAGATACCAATGCAACTAGGAAAGCGGTACAAGAATTGAGAAATATATTATGATATGTATTATTTATTTTATAATATACTTATAGATTTTTTGGTATGCCTATGTTATGATATGTAATGTTTATGTTTCAACAAATATATGAGAGGCATGTCCAAAATTGTATGCAAATGTTATATTTTTTTCCTGAGGAAGGTACAATCTAGTTTGAGAACAATAATATTTAAATTAGATATTCCTCAATGTTTCCTCCATACTCATGTTTTCTATTAGTTAAAACAACTTAAGTAAGAACTGACAAATATATAATAAATGGAAAAATAATTAATAAATGTCAAAATTAATAACATCTACAAATAATTTAATAACTTGTAATTTTGAAATACATGTTATAATTTATTAAGTTATTAAATTATGAAATTATTTTTAGATGTTAAATATTTCAAAAAGGATTCAGTTATTTAATAATTTAATAACTTATAGTCTAAGAGATTCTCTACAAGGTAAATAATGAATGGATACATAATTACTTATAATATAGATAAAATCCATAGTAACAACTTTCATATGGAGAGTATTAAACAATGGACATAAATTATGAAAAAAAATGGTCCATAGAAAAAATACGATAAATATGGTAAATTGTATATATATAAAAATATAGTAATTTTAATAATTAACACCAACGGGCTATTATAAATATAACAACATCAATTCCAAAAAAATTCAATGGATTTTCTATTATTTCTAGCCACAATTTTTTGCTTTTTGGGAAACAAATTAACTAAATGTTTTATTATTTACAACCGTAGGAATAGGTTTTACTTTTTTTTATTTTTAAACTACCAAATCCCAAATTTTTCGGAGTTTCATTCAATGAAGCGAAGAAAATGAAAAAATACGGTAAATTTATAAAAATCAACCGTATTTGGTAACTGTGATAAAATCCCTACAAATTGCAATAGATTTCAATATGTGACATGTATGTAGTCATTTTTAAAATAGTTTATAACTTTCTTCTTTCTTAAACTTGTCTTGTTTCTAATATTACTTCAATTCTTTCTAAAATTCTTAATATTTTTCAATTTCACATGTTCCTATTTCTTTCCATGTTTAATGCAAGGGTCAATACCAAAATTTTATTTACTATATTTTCAAGAGCTTGAACCTACTCTAATACTCCAACCAACCCCTGCTTGAGGATCACCATTTACATGTTTTATATGAAAGAAAAACCCTTAAAGGACTTCCTTGATCAGAGATGAGCTAACGTGATCATTTTGTGACCATAGACACAATGTATAATAGATATGTAATGCTCCTACATTCATATACATGACTGTCCCAAGATACAAAATCTGTTGATAAGGTATCTAGCATATGTTACCTTTTTATATTTCTTACCATACACTTTACTCCCAATGGAGTTCTTCTTTACTATAGTCACAAGCTCTTTCTTAATTGATTGAACATGACCAAACAACAAACCAATGTTTTAAGTTCCTTTATGGATGCTCAAGCATCTCTCTACTAGTGTGCAGTCCCAATACTCTGCCCTCAAGACTGAACTTAGTCTAAAAGCATCCAACTCAAACTCTTAATACTCAATTAGTTGGTTCCCAGGGTATACCAACAGCTAACAGACCTCCCTTCACAGTGGTTGAGGTATTCATGAGTTCCATATACTGTCCTAGATCTAGGTTTTCTCTTTATCACCTCCCTTGTATGTTTTTGAAGTGACTTATACTGCCCTAGAACCCCTACATAGTCCACATTTACTCCAAATCACTGGTGGATTTCTCTCTATTATCATGGAACACATTAATAATACTAGGATAGTCATCTTCCAACTTCCATGCACAGGTACTTAACTCTAATTCTTCTTGAAATTAGCCATGTCACTATCTTATTGTGGACTAACACAATCCTAGACCACTATACAGTCTACTTATAGCTAGAGGGAAGGAATTTCCCTTATGCCTATATGCCCAAAGTCATTCATATTCAACAAATATACCTGGGTAAGTACCCTCACATTCCTTATCAGTGGGTTTTCATCATATTGTATCTATCTCCTTCATGTTACAGTCCTCTTTTCTTGTCAAATACAGTCCTAATCCTGTACAATCATCTTTTATATACTAACAAGGTGATAACTTCATGCATTCAAACCTGAGATCATGCAAATACATTCCATATAGCCCTATTTTGTCCATCTTATCAATCCATCATCATGATTAGCAATGCTATAAAGCAAAAACTGTGCATGTTCTTTGTTTGACTGTAACAATACAACACTGTTATATCTCGAATATACAGTCACTTATAGCTTGAGCGACACAAGATCATTCTTCACCAAATTTGGATGGTCTTTAGATCATATCAATGTAGAGATATTGTAAAAGTTTCAGGTGATTCTATCCATGGAATGAAAAGATATACAAAGCCCTAGTTCAGGCCCGAGAGGCAATAATTTGCTATAAAATTCAAACTATACATTTTCAAAACATAATAAATTTATCAATGTGATCCAAATCACCTGTAGAGTCTTTCCATACTGATAATCAAGAGAGTTACATCATTTGAAGGTCATGGAGGGTTTTGACCTTGCTATCCTGCCAGGGTTCTTGTACACAATCCACTGAAACAAGCTATTTCATGCATTCCAGAGTATAACATCTTCTTCCAAACATCATACACACGTTGTTACTCATTGTTCCATCCTTCAAAACCTTGAGAACCCCCTGTCCTGCTTCATCTCCATCGAATCACCTATGAAATAGGTATTCATTAGCTAAGAATAGACTCTCTAAAGCTCCTAAACTGACTCCTAAGCCAACTCACACTCCTAGGAAGACTCAACCATCTTCTCAACATAGAAATCCTGTGTATATCACCTTGATACTCTCCTATAATCCGTACAAGGAAGCTATTACATGATGTCAAGGCTTAAAATGACCTTAATTAGCCTATATTACTTCTTAAATGCCAAGTCAAGTCACCTTACCAACTTCTTACCAGCATATATTCATTTTTACAACATATTTAACCCTAACACACCTAAAAACATGTATCATGGTCTTATATGAACTTATTATGTGTTGTTCCTTGATGCTCCTGCATCAATGTTCCTATTTCGTCATCCTTCACCAAACCCTTTCCTATTCCATCCTTCCACATGTCTGTGTCATTGGTTGTGTTTTTTATTTCCCATTAGCTAGTAGTGTGGTGTTGTGTGGGTGGGCATTGTTGCTTTCTGGGGAGCCACACCCAATCCTGCACATGAATTTTATTGCTTGCATGTATTTTTTCCTTGGCAACACCTGTTCTTATGGATACTCTTACATTGCTATAGTGTTGCACCTTATGATTTGTCTTCTCCTTCTTGAAACATCAAAATTTGTTCTTCATTTTAGTTTATTTCCAATGTAGGCACTGAAACCCTATCTGGTAATTTAGCCTACAACACCCTGCTCGTAGTCGTGTCATGTGTTTTTTGTGTGCTACCCTTTAACATCATCAATCACCACTGAATTTTCTTTTCCCTTTCTTTTCAGTTTTCATTGAGATAAGGAAAAAAGAGAAATCCTAGAAATGGATGATGATTTAATGTCAAAGATAAGGAGAAACATGGAAATCATCATCTGTGGGATCATTCACTGCCTCAAGATGTTTGGGAAAATGTATTGCTTTGGATTTAATTAGAATCCATATGCAGGTTCTCTCTAGTTTCTAAAGAATGGAAAGCACTCATGACTTCCACCGGATTTTTTAGGCATTATAACAAAACAAGGAACAATCATCCATGGATATTTGTAATTCATGATTGTGGTCATCATTGGCTGAGATACGAATTTTATAGTAAAACATGGAAAATTCTCAACTTTTCATGGTTATTATGCTTTGATTGGGTACGGTTTGAAGATTCACATCGAGGGATAATCTTATTTTGTTCGAGTCATATTTCAAGGGTATGTAATCCACTAAAGGTTGAAACCTCCTTCAAGCTTCCTCAGATGTTATCAACTCAACCTAATGAATGGCACTTTATATTTATGTGTGGGACATTATGGTTGCAGATGACAAGGGGTACAAAGTGGTTCCAGCAGGTGCTCATAGATCTGGAGTTAATGTAGATAATGGTACTATAGAAATTTATGATTCTTCTCTAGGGACTTGGAGGATTGTGGCACAATTGAGAGATTGTTTCTTTTATGGACTTGTTGTTTTTAGCAACAATTTTTTCTTATTAATGTCATATAAACCTATGTTGGGTGTGATAATTTATAACAGTCAAGATTATGCTACTGTGCATTTTGTGTTGTTATCTGAAGAAAGGGTGCTACTTGCAGCACCAAGTGTAGATGGGGACCATTTGAAGAATATAATTATGTTTGAGCTTGAGCTTGAGTTTGAAAGGAGGAGAGACAATGCTTGTTCTTAGAAATAAATTGTAAGGATGCCCCATGCAATGTGCCAAAAATTTTCTGTGAGGAAAACGATGTTCTTATTTAGTTACACTGTGGTGGGAGAGTTCTTTTGTTTTAGAAAGGTGCTTTCTAGTATTACACTCATCCTTTTATTTCATTTAAAGCAAGGGTCTTGGTTGTGGCTTCCAAAATCTATAAACACAACTGACATGTGTTATAAAAGTGGCATCGCCTTTGAGACAAGGCTGATTTGAGACAACTAATTGGCTCCTATATATCCACACACACACCCACCCACCCACATACACATATGTATATCTGTAAATATATATCTAGCTTTCTATTTGTCTTTGACAAAGCTTATAAGCAAGATTAATCATTGAATTGTCTATTTTTTTTAAAGTAGAAAAACTTGTAATCAACTATGGGAATAACACCAGAGAAATAATCAGTCACAAACTTTAAATGACTTGAGCATAGGACATGTAACTTTACCTCTGCCACATGCTATTTCCTATGAGATTGAAAATTTCCAATGTGTTCTTTTGAAATAAATTCATCTTCTTGGACTTGAATTAAACTTAAGTTTCAAAATTCAAAATCTTGATCATGTTTCTCCCTATAGAGATGTACAAATACCAATGTAGAAATTTTCTTCACATGTTTGGATAAATACTTCTCCATATCATTACATTTACCCCCTTCCTGTTTAAAAAAAAATTATTACTGTTCCACATACCAGACATTAAAAAATTAATAAAAACCACTGGCGTATCCTTGATTATTAAATATAAGTTATTTTTTCCTTATTATTAAATTTATCAATCCTTCCCTACCCATCAGACATACACGTGGTAGGATTCCGGGCCTCCCCAAGTCAAAGGCATTCCTTGTACTCCAAGCCCGCGGAATGAACCAATTCAATAAAGTTTTGGGTCTGTGGTGTTGGTGAGGCAAGGTAGAGTGGTAGTGAGAAATTAGAAGATACCATGTGTCATTTTCCTGTTCCTTCGAGTAGCCAAGTGCCACACATTCCAGGCACTTGAGCGTAAAGGTAAGGCATGAAAAAGAAATGAACTTTTTTGGGCCTCATTACAGTCAAATTCAACAGAGGGTATTTGCAAAACAAGTTACATGACATTTGCCATTCAATTTCCAACTATTTTTAACATTTTTACCATTTTCACCTAAAGAATGAAACATGTTACAGGGATATTCACCAAAACCACAAAACTGGTTATAGGTATATTCACCACAATTTCTATAAGTTTTTTTCAGGAGGGTTCCTTAAACTTTTCCCTGTTTGATATCGTGGTTTTGTGTTAATGGTCATTACCCGATGATGACACTAAGATATATGATGAGGGAAACCCTAATCACTACTTTAATTACTAAATAGAAACCCTTATCACAAATATACACGGAGTCAGAGACAAAAAAACATAAATACAATGTTTCCATACCTAACATATGTAAAGTTTACAATTCATGAACATATGCAAGTTTCTATATCTAAATGTGGTGGTGAAGGAGACTTTACAATATGACCAATCAAATTGCCTTTTCATGCAAGGAACTAATGGGTGTCACTCAAAGTCTAATTACCATTACGTAAAATTGGGTTGCCTTTTATCCTATGGATTTTTAACTTTTGATATTTACTTTGATCTCATGGCCACGTCACCACCATCCACATGGAGAAAGATTTATTTTTAGAACTGCTTCCATAATTTGTTCCTCAATATTCCTTAAGCCCATTCCCTTTGCATCTCACCCATGACATAAATTTTAGATAAATCAATGTTGATTTTTAGCCATAAGTATCCTTCACTGTTGTGGAGAATTTTTATGTAGGAAATGAGAAGGATCTTCTTTGAAGCGATCATGTAATTAACGAATAAAAACATCACACCCACACCTGCAATCATGCATATACGATTTGAGAGAACTAAATTCCAAGTAACAAATCCTATGCAAAACCTCCACCATTGAAATGGGGAAAATTGATATCGATCTCGATTGGAAATGATGTTTAGAGGGAATTCATTGCACAACCATAGTCCAAGATTGGTGTTGAACATTACGTCCTTTGAGGAAATCCCTTCATCTTATGGAAAGAAAGTTTGTAAGGATGGAAAAAGGGGCATATGTGGGATAACGTATCGACAAAAAGATCCATTAAGAGTTTCAATCATGGGAGCTATGTGTTTAAGTTAATGGTTGCCTATGTTTGTCAAACAATTTCAAGGTGATCAAAATTTATCAATATTGCTCATGCCTACAATTCATATACCTGTGCCCATAGTATTGTGGGCAATTATCATAAATATTGATTACATATTGCAACTCTCAAACATCAAGTTATTTTAACTATTGATATGAGATTTTTTTGAAATTGGATATTTTTCAAATCATCACAAATGTTACCAATTGGTAGCATAATATATGCTACCAAATGGTAGTGCCAACAACATTATGTTATAGAAAAAATTATCTAGGATTTTTTTTTTCTCACGCCATATTTTGTGAAGACAAGTTTCTCATTGAGATACTCGTTTTACCTACTTACATCAATAATTTATTAAATTTTTTATTTTTCCCATATAAAAATGGTGAAATCAACATTTGTTTTGCAAAAAACACTTTTTGACATTTTTGTTTGTGAGATATTTTCAATGACATATTTTTCTTTGAGACGGTCATTTTAACTGCTATTGTCAAAAAAATATTTCCATAATATTTCATATGCTACCGACTGACGATTGCTACCACTTCATAGTTGCTACCAATCGATAACATATGATATCGACTGACAACATTATCAAATAATATATTGGTAATTTAAAACCCATCTCCTTATGATTCCCCATGAATCCAAAATTGTTTTCAAACATCCACCAAATAAAATTTATGGTTTTTTCCTTGTGATGATCATAACCTATACATTTAGGATTATGTTGGTTATAAACATATGACTTGTATCAAAACCATTTGAGTTTTTTTGAAGAGGATTGGCTATACTATGGACATGTCCCTAACACCTTCGCTGACGTGGTGAAAAATAGGACAATTATATGTTTGACTTTGGCCACATCATCAATGGCTCAAATATCACCATAAAAAAATAATAGAAGGTATATTGTACACCTGAAGGTGAGTCAAGAAAACATAGGAAAACATAAGAGTGACACAAGCACAAAGAGGTACCGTTGTAAGCATTGTCTACTTGTTTGGTGGTGGAATACAATGCCATCAATACATGAGATTGACATTTCAATATTCTTATCCATGCCACCCAATTATTCTCCACAAACAAACCATATTTCTAGGAGATGGAACCCAATTAATCTCCCTCGGATGACCACCAAAAAATATAGTAGGGCATACTTTGTAGGGAAACCATAACATGCAGTCTTCTTTTCTAAGCATCATATCCAAGTATCAGTTTACAGGTTTTCCTGAACTCAATGAATAAGAGTAGAGGCTATTCTCTTGATAAAATGCACAACACATACATCATGCCACCTAAAAGACTCGATAAAATGCATTCATGTACATGCGTTAGTGGGCCCTGTGGTCGATTGTTATTTCATTGGCATAATATTTTAATAATAAATTTTTTAAACATAAGGTTGCATTGTTGAAGCGATAACTCAATCCATGGGGACACGTGCTCACATCCTGCAAGTCCCCAGTTCAAATCCATGTGCAGAGTTTTTACAAGAATGTTGAAAAACACACTATGTTTTTCAACTTTCAAAAATTTGAAAAAAAAACTAACTGTTAGGATGTATTGCACATGGTAGCAGATGGTCATTGATGCATGTATGTATGTTATGTATATGTGGTGCATTCTATTGGGAGAATAGCCTCCACGACAAATAAGTTTGATAAGGGGACAAAGTCGGGAACAAAGGGATTGTTCCACTTATTCCTCCAACATTCTATTTTAGCGATCTGAGGCAAAAGAATTAAAAATGTCAAAAAAAATTTCAAAAGGAACTCAATAAAGGTGACATGACAGTGACGTTGACGGTTTTGATTTATTCTCGTACATTGAACGTTGATTAAATAAATCTCTACCATTGAAGTAATTACGCCGAAAGGCGTTCTTCAGCTGGGTCGAGGCTGGGCGGCCTCTGATAGATAGCAGAGGCATCGATGGTGGAGAGGGCGGTCAGACGACGTTGAGTACGGACGTGTCTTAGTCGTCGATCAATGTGGAGAAACCCTAAACGCAAACCTAATATGTAAACAGGTCACAATGCAGGAAACAGATGTAGGCGGTGACAATTTGGGGCAAGACAAAGGTTGCTTCGACAGGTGATTGCAGAGGTTTCCTCGGCCACACATCTAAGTAGGGTTGCAGCACTGATGGATCTCATTACTCGCAGCGACTGTGATTTGATTGTAAGAAAAGTGTTTATCATCGAAACCTTATTTTTTGAAAGAGGCGATTCCTTATTGTTTTTAAATAATGCGACGAGGTGGTTTTTGTGCTTGCACCCTTTAGTTGAACCCAATTTTATTCAAGGGCAGAAAGGGTTGTGGATCCTGTTACAAGGTATATTCAAATAAATCATGCCTGTATAGTGTAAATGTTCATATATCTTCTCTATCCTAATGATTGATGGATAACAGAGTGCGGATTTTAAGAGTGTGAAACCTTCCGGATAACCCTAACCGCTGATTTGTGTGAAGCAGGTGAAATGCATGTGCTTTGAGAATCCTGTCACTATTATAATGACTGATGAGTGCCCAGAAGGGATTTGTGCATTTGGCAAAATAACTTTTAGTCTTAGTGGAGCCGCATTTGGTTGCATGTCCACCACCGAAAAGACACACGCTCTTCTCAACTCGAGAGAGCTCTGTAGAAACAGTATATTGTAAACATGGATGCGAATATTGCTCTGACTTGTATAGTTTTGTGAGGTTTAATGCTTTAATTTAGTGAAATGAAATGGAAATGTAATGTTGTTACAGAACATTAGGCGAGTATCCAGGGAAGAACATCACTTTCCATATCAACGAATGTTCAATGGATTATTGGTTCTCCATATCGATTGAGTACGAGGACATAGATGGAGATGTGGGAGCCGTCCATCAGAAAGAGGTGCATTACAGGATCTTCTATGGTTCGAACTCTAAACCTTTGGTTATATTGTCATAATGTGAATTTTTGAGTGGGTGCTAACTGGTATTATTACAGGAAGAGTCAGAAGCATGGATAGAAATGAAGCATTTGTGGGGGCAAATAGGAATGCACTAGGGGAGCCAATTATGGCAACATTCTCTCTGCTGGTAATGTCTTTGTCCTCCAAAGGAACGTTATCCGCCATAAATTTGATACCCCACAATTGGATCCCTAACACTACTTACAAATCACGACTTAATTTCGACTAATTCATATATTATATTATAATAATATATATTTGGTGTAAAAATAGTGGCGGACCACGGTGTCCTGCCCATTTTTACATAATTGACCTGGAGCAGTATCTATGTGTAGGGAACTATTTTTGGCTATTGGGATAGTTGTAAGCTTGCTTCGATAGTAATAATATCTTCTTGTGAATTGTGAATTTCTTTGTTCAACAGTGTATATATATATATTTTATCTTTCTTCTGTAAACTATTATTTCCTTTCCTGTTATATCTGTATTTGTGTGTTGTTTAATAATGTTTGTAGCGTAGATTCCATTTTCTCATAAATTGTTCTGAAACCGTTGTTTGTGTATGTAAATGATGGGTTTTATTGGTAAAAATTATAATTATGTAGGCCTTTATGTGGAAACAAGATAATGAAACCTTGGCATTAATTTTTTCCCTTTGTTTCTCTCACTCTCTCTTCTATATATGAAAGCAAGTTACAAGCCTTATCTCGAGCACATTATTATATTTGACATTTTTGATTGCCTTTCTAAGATATTCTTCGCTTGTTTGGACTATGAATATACAAGAATGCTATTTCTTTTTATTGTATCCTTTTTTTTCTCTTAGAGTTATTATTTTAGAAGCTAAGAGGGTAGTATTGTTTGTCTTGAGATTTGTACATAATATATGGAGGACTTCTATATTTCAAAAGGACTAGAAATGTTTAGCATTCTATACTATAAGATGTTTCAGCTTTATTAAAATATCCTTCTGCTTTCATTGGGGGATGAAGGCAGATTAAGATAATCTCAACATGAGAAAGGTCCAAATTTGTGCACTTGTATTTTCTATTGCAGGAATGATACATTTAAGGTGGTTATCGAGAATAGAGTAATTATGAATTAATTAATAAAATAGAGATTTTAAAATGAAGAATCAAAAGATACAAATGTTTTTAAGGAAGTGGTGATGGAATGCATATGGAGTGTTTGAAAAAATACCCAAATGAAATGTAGCCTCATAGACTGCAATGATTAATGGATTTGCATAGCATGTTCGATTTAAGGAGTCACTTTAAGATAACCACCTTAAATGTATCATGTCTGTGGTAGAAATTAGAATATACAAATGTAGAAATTTAAACATTTCTCATGACTAGAGAATTAATGACGTATGATTCCAATAAAGCATATGAGAAAATAGATTCTTGCATTCTTGAGATTGATTCACCATTTTCATGAATTATTGCAATCTATGGCTGATGAATGTCACTGTTATATCTGTTGCATTTGGCCTTGCCACTGGTTCTATGGTTGGCCTTGTTGAGCTAGCAAAGAAGATTCCCTTAGGTAGAGGACCTTGTTTAGGGGTCTTATTTTTTCCGAGGCATGGTTAGGTTTACTAAACTGTATAAATATTGCTCAATAGAAAGGTGAGTTCCTCTATTGGACTTCTTTTTCTAAAGAACTAAAACAACTAGAAAGCTTTAATCAAGAGTTCCCTTTTCCCAAAGATATTGATTATAAAGCTCTAGTTTACAAGGGAAAATCCTACTGTGTATACCCTTGCGCTCTCTTTCCAAACAAAGTAAGATTGTCTTGCAATAATCAGTAATAAAAACAATGTTATATCTAACCAATTACATCCTTGTTAAAGTGTAAGGCGACAAATTCAGACTCAATTTTTAGTGAATCCATGCTTTTGTGCATAACTTTGGGCAAATCATCTTTCTTTAGGCAAAGTCTTTAAATGCAAAAAACAACTGAAAGCTTCAAAAGAACAAGACATAAATCATCATAAATGTGCAAAAAATCCTAAGACTGCATCAAACAATGGCCACAACATTTCAGAATTTTTCAGAGAAACATGTCTAAGAAAGTTCCAAGTAAATCCTAAAACACAAATGGAACACACTAAAGTAAACTAATAATTAATAAATATGTATTTGTAACTTACAACATAACAATTAGCTAATTCCAAATCGGATTTGTGCATATAGATGTGTATTGAATCTTTGACCAATTTTAATCTCCATAGAGATATAGATATTATTGCATTATGTATGATAGAAAATTGATACATAATTTTTACATTATTATTTGTATATGTTTTCCTAGTGGGCGTCAAATATTATTAATAATGTACAACCATTCCTTTAATCTATTGTGCTAGCAGAAATAGATAAATTTTTTGACCTGAATTGGCTTCTTCATTTGATTTATCTCCAATATTGTTAATGTGTTTTGGCATTCTAATATTGTTGTGGCTTGGACTAATTATTTAAATCTCAAACTACTTCAATGTTATTAAAATAAATTCTTTATTAAGTAAATCAAGCTGGAATTTGCAGTCTTGAAATAGCCAAGACATTACTATACTTCGGATAGAAATTTGTTTAGTTAAACATAAGATTTTTTATGACTATAGTTTTCTGGTTTTGAGAGAAAATAAGTTATTGTTATGTAACTTATTTAATGAAATAGCAAGCCATTATAAGGCTTTTTACTATATCCTATGCTTTATGGATATCAATTATTAAAGTTTAGTTGTAAAGTTGCAATTTATAGATTATAGTGAAAACATGGTTTTCTCACAATGAAAAGGATTCTGATCACCTTATTGATGTGATTTGATTTAGACTTCCGATGTTTAGACTTTCATAGCTAACAAGAAATTCATCAATGCTATGCTTTTTTGTAGGATGACTTCTTTGTGCCAATCATTGTTATGTAATCTACATTCATTTTATAAAACTCGTTTTACCATAGTTAAATATATTGCATTTATTGATATGTTGTATTGGATTTTTTATTGATAAGCACTTGTTGCTTTTTTGTACGGTGCTGTTTTCAACATTTTTTTTTTGTTTCCTTTCATTTCTACCATAGAAAAAAAATATTTTTCAATTATTAATGATGATGAACATGATATATTTTGTTGCCTTTTCCACCATGTTTTAATTTCAATTCTCAATGGAATAGTGTCTATGGTTTCCCTTCTTATCGGAAAAGTGAGAGAATGTGCCTTTGTTGTTGATAGGATCCTTTTTATGTTGAGGGATGTAAATCCATGCGAGGCCGCATCAGAGTGTCATAAGTTGGGAATTAGATTGTTCAACGGAAAGGTTTTAAAAGCTTCTTTCCAAAGCGTGGGTCGTTTATACGATTGCTCTCTTGGGTGTATATTGTGTATTTTATCTTTAATAAGTGTTTGCATGGTGTCCTTTTCATCTTGGAGGAATGAATACTAAGAACACTATTGCCCCCCCCCCCCCCCCTACTGATGGCGTGACCATCACTAGACCCCACTTGTAAAGAGAAGAAGCATTTAAGATGATTCAATTAGTTGTTGATGCTTTGCATTGCATGTAATCAAAACCACAAAGCCAATGATTGTAGATTTGGTTTGAGAACAACTCCACTTGTTACTGTCAAGCCCTTCATATCTTTCCAAGTTTCGTACTGCAAACCCAAATTCACGAGGGTTTGGTTTAGCTTATGATTCAAATGAAGATGCAATGAAGTGTGAACCTTCGCACAAATTGAATAAAATGGGTGAGCTGACCACAAACTTGGGATCTGGAAAAGAGAAAACAAAGTGCCAAAAAAAATTGCTAATGCTGGCAACATGAAATTTGAAAAGATCAAGAAATGAATGACTCTTCCTTTAAGTTATTACAAAAAAAAAGGTATATTTGTACATTTTCTAAGACTATGGAAATGTTTAATCTTTTCGGTTACAAGTTTGTAAATGATTATATTGTAAGATATGTTTAGCTAAGATAATGAAAAGTTCTTTTATCCCCTTTTCTTTTATATTTAATATTATGAAATATAGAACTTTGCAACAAAAATAAGTTGTCACGATCTTCATATTTTATTGTTGTTTTGAGTACCCAAACTTCAAAATAAAAAAATTAAATACAAAATAAAAAGTTTAATGAAGTTCCTTATTGCGTAAACAATTCACATACATTTCTCTATATGTAAAAGTATTGGCACAAAGTTCTTCCCTATAAACAACAAATATTCATGCTTTCCGTAAATCTATTGGTTCAGAATAGTTTGGTGAATGGTGCAACTGGCATTATTGTGGACATTGTGTATAAAAAATCCACTTCACCACCTCATTTGCCTTTATTTGTTATCATTGACTGTGATCGCTATACTGGCCCTTCTTCGGATCTAAACAATCCTTTCTATGTTCCAGTCCCGCTGATTTCCAAAGGTTCCCATATTAAATTTCCCCTTATAATGGCCTATGAATTATCTATCAAAACATTTCAAAGAATAACTCTTCTTAGAGCAACCGTTGACATTGGGAACACCGACACTAAAGATATACTTTCATCGGTACATTCGAATATTCCACCGTTTTCATTCGAACATTACTCCAGCATGTGAAAATCTCCTCTTCTTCATTCTCGTTTAAAAGAGGAATCATGCCTTCAGCCCCTTGCTCCTTTTCCTCTCTCCTGATTCCATTCCTCCTTTCCTTCCCTATCCTTCCCTCCATCTTCCCCATTCTCCTTTCACTTATTTTGATTTTTTCTTTTTCTCCTATGGACTTCTACTTTGTAAATTACTTATATATGTCACATTTGGTTTTCATATTTCATTGTATTATATTTTACAGCTCTTCTTTATCCATATTTTCAGTGCTTGAGTTTCCCTCCACTATTCTTCTGTTGGATTCCCTTACCCTTTCGGCGTTCACATCGCACGTCTCGCGGTTGCTGGCTAGAAGATTGTTGAGGTGGATGACAACCCGGTCAATCTGATCATAAGCTGCTTTGGTAATTGAATCCGTTAAGGAGTATCAAAGTTTTGATACTTTTTCATCTCTTCTATTGGTAAAAAAATATCACTTTTTATGAGCATATTTACGTCCTCAGCCATGTCAACCAGATCGCCCATGAAGTGAATAAAACTGATGATGGCCTTTCCTTCAGCCCCAATTGAAGGGGAGAGAGTTTCGAATGCAACATAGTTTCTTCATAATGTTTCTGTGTAGTCAATGATGACCATTTGAGGGAGATACAACGTGGATGAATTGGCGGGAAGGTATATATCTCCGATGTGGCCATTTTTTATAGCTTTACATTTTATTCCTATTTTATTTAATTCTAGGGTAGGCGGAGTAAAGAGATGGTGGTTTGACTCGATTTCACGTTGAGATCCTTGGAAAACCAAAAGACAAAAACACATACAACATCAACAGACAGAATACACATATTCTATGAGATTATGACAAGGATAAGACACCCTGCATCTCCAGAAATAACACATCAATTTCATGAGGACCCTAGTAATGCGACCCTCTCTCCAGGTGTGATGGAACAAAACCCGCTACCATTATCTGAATAGAATACAACAAATGAAAACCATTTGATGGACCAATAGCCAAATATAATGACTCACATCAAATTAACCAAAAACGTAAACACAAAAAGAAAAATAATGACAAGAAAACCTAAAATATTTCCCTTGGATAAAGGAACAAGTCTTTGTACACACTTCTCACAAGCAATAGAGGCACTTGATTATCCATCTTAACTATGTCTCTCTTATCAGGTGTCTCATCTTTCTTATCATCATCGAGAATGACATTCAACAAAGCACTTCTTCCCATTCCTACTTTTTCTTCTTTTGTTGATGGAGTTGTTATGTGACTATGCATCCCAAGATGAACAATTTGTGGATTGTACGCTGGTTCAATTTTACATCGTAATGTCTATGGCACTCTAAAGATGGTTCCTCTGCCACTTTTCTTGGGATCTTTCCTGCCAAATTCTCTTTCCCATTCAGCAATGCTGATAATTACGCCGAAGGCGTTGTATAAGTTAGGTTCGGCGTAGGTGATTCTGATAGTGGATATCATATATATGTCGACATATTAATTTTTGATTTGGAATGAGTACTAGTGTTGCTGGATGGATTGTCACACTCCAACTTGTCCCACTCGAACTTACATTTTTTATGCTCTGGTAATGTGAGTACTTCTTAATTGAGCTTGTGTTCACACGACATTGCATTCTTGTAATAAAAAAATATGTATCACCATTGTTTCTCAAACATCTAATCTATTGAATATGGGGAAACAATCTACCCAATCCATAAAATTTGATAGTTTCTCCATTCTCCACACGAAATTGCACTTCAGATCTTGGTGGGGTATGTGAATTTTATTCATACGTGTGGGAATCGAATTGAGTTGTTTATTTGCGCAAAACGGGTATGTTTAATGAGAAATAAAATTGTCATTATGAAGCTTTTTTCCAACCGGCTTTTTTCCAATGTTGTAATGAACTTTACTTGTAATTCCCAAGAGCAATTGATCCCGAAGAATAATATTATAATATAAAACACTATATTAGGAATAGGAATAGGTACTTCTTGTTACGGCCCCATTTATTATTATATTATTTTTTTCCTCGTGTGTTCTTTTTTCATTTCTTTGCACAAATTTCTACGTTCGAACCTTGGAGCAAAGATGAGATTTGATGCTCATTCTGGACGTTTTTGGCATTTTAAAACATTTTTTACCATTTTCGATATTAAATACCCGTCCTCAGTGACGTGAATGTATTTGTAGAATCATTAAAATTATCATGATATATTTGTATAAAACAATATAAAAATACTGAAAATATTAAGAACAATAATATTTTTGAAGTGGTATATTGTAAATAAAATATATTTTATTTAAAATATACATGCAACAATACAAATTTAGTATATGGGAAACATATAACTTACAAAATATAATTTAAAATAAATATAATATTGTTTACGACAATCATTTAAAATGACTTACCCGTCCATGATTTTTTTTGGTGGTGCGAGCCAACCGTCAAATCTCAACCCTGCCTCAAAGAAAGATATTTCTCATGAAGGTCATTATCAAACTTGCAACCATCTGAATATTGTAGAAACCTCGGTTAATGTAATGGTGAATCCTCTGAAACCGTGGAAGGTGGAGTACGCCAAGTCCTCAAGATTATCGTGCTAGGCCTACAAAAGGACCATCTAGAAAGACATTTTAAGAATCGCAATACTGGTGTAGTCTCAACATTTTGATGGTTGCATGCCTGTTAATTCTCTCCACCCTTCTTTACTTTCACAACATTTTTTGAAATGTTTGAACAGTTCGTAATGCATTAGATTAATGTTATGTGTGCCTAAACCTCAGTGCCCTTTTTTTAAAAATTGAAATCTTACAACTATTTTTAAAACTATCTTAGGGGTTTGTAATGCATTCGGATTCTAGAGGAAACAACGTGTTGTTTGGCAATCATCACCAGACATCTCCATCGACAGGGGATCATGTAGGGGCCACTACTCTGGATATCTTCTCCAACCGACGTATGGGGGAGAGAGGATGCCTCCCTGCCCCCCCCCCCCCCCCCCCCCCCCCCCCGCCCGTTATATATATATATACATATATATATATATATATATATATGTATATATATATATATATATATATATATATGTATATATATCTATATGTATATATATATATATGTATGTATATATATATGTATGTATATATATGTATGTATGTATGTATGTATGTATGTATGTATGTATGTATGTATGTATGTATGTATGTATGTATGTATGTATGGAGATTGAGTGAGTACAATCGAGAGTCACTCTAGTCTCTAGCATTGTGATGTTATATTTATCGTATGCTCTGTTTGAATTGAAAATTAACACTTTTGGAGTTATTTTTTTGTCCTCGTGTGGTATTTTTTCATTTTTTGTAATATAGTTGGAATTAACAAGTTGATGTAGTCTTCTGCATTCTGGAGAATATATGCAAAACGCCTTTTGTGGATTAGAGTATTTCAACTTTTGTTATTTTTGGGATTGTTCTATCTACAGAAGATAATGTTTCATTGAATTCACACTTTATGCTACTGTGAACGGTTGAGAGATTGGTTATTGCATTTTATGTCTTATATGATATACGTTTACAAGTCTTATTTATGTAATGCAATATTTGTTGACTTCACCATGACATTGTGTGCTTGTATTAATATCCACAATTAAAGGATATTGATTTCATTACAATGAGTTTGATTTCTTCTAAATGAGTTGCAAAGGATTTCAAATATAACACTGCTACATGTAGTGTCATTTGTTTACATTCAGCTAAGTTTTTCCTCTAATGTCGTATCCTTTAAATCATGTATATGGCGCATTGGGTCAAGTCACCAAATCCATGGGACTTCAACACGTCATGCGATCACAAGCAAATAAAATCTAGCAACAATAAGTGGAGTGTACGATAGAAATGTTGAAGAGGATACGATGAAAATTTATATTGCAGGATGTAACAAAGACAAAGGAACAAGGTCAATCAAGAAGGGTTAGAGAGAGGAGAGGTTGTAGATCAAGAGAATAGGTTGGGGGAAACAATGTTAAACACTTTTTTTTCTATGATCACATTCTATTTTTTTCAATTGTTACAAAGAGAAAATGCGTTTGGTGTACAAGGCAGCAAGGCAACATATATTGGAGATATGTTAGAAGGTAAGGAGTAGTCAATCAATAGAATAATATTAACAATGTCAATAGTTGTTTATAATTTCTGTGGAATATAATAACAATAGAGCATTTATAAAAATAAATAAATAGCATGAAATGATTTAATTCCATGAGACACCATTATCGCAAGCTACATTATACAAAGTACACATAGGTAGGTAAATGTTTTTCTTTCTTACGAATCTACATGACCACAACCATAATATGGTTGTTATCCTTTTTATATAAAAATAATACTACATGAGTAGGAATCGTGAAAAAGTAACATAATGCCAACCTATTATGACATCGGATAATGAAGATGAGCCATCACATATCCTTTGCCACCCACCGCCCTACCCTGCTACAAATAAAAATGTGGAGTGCACACCCCTCATTGCAAGTCAACAAGCAAATTGTACTAAATAATGCAAGAAATCGTATGGAGTCTAAGTTTATAGTATATGATCTTAGAAGATAAATTCTACTTAGCACTCATATAATTCCTACCTGCTGGAGGGGTTTAATTATCCTTGAATATTCATGCATCACTTGTTTTTTTGCAATTAATCAAGCTTAAAAGTGAAAAGGGAGACAAAAAGTTCTACAACAAGCTAACATTTTGGTTGGGTTTCAAACCTAGAACCTATTTAAGTTTCCCTCTTTTTTGGCCCTTTTAACCACATCACACATAACACATTATTTTAATTTGGTTACAAACAATCTCAGCCATGTAATAGGTGCAGGTCATGTATATATTGAATTCCCACATTTTAGTCCCCCATTCTTCTTATCATCTTTCTATTCAAGTCTTTGTCTTATCTAACAAATTACATGTTGTCTATTTCAAAATGTTGACATCATGAGAATACCCATTTTTTTCATTTTTCTCTTCATTTTCCATTTCTTTTAGTTGTGTAAAAATCAATTGTTAGCTCTGGAAGTAAACAATGTGATTGAGTGACTCCTATGTATGTTCCCATTAAAATTGGGTTTCAAACCCGCATCAATTCCCCCATTTTTATTTAATCCCATTATAGATGTTTTCCGTCAATCTGAATAGTTGCGGCTCTGGCAACGGCATCTCTAAGAAGATTGCCGACACCGTCAGTCTAAATTGCATCGGCACCCAAAAAAAAATTATTATAGAAAACATAGAGATACGGTTATTTTGGAGTCAAATATTAATTAAAATGTGATAGTTGCCTAGTTATTAACTTGTGGCCGTAGAATCTTCATGCCGTCGCTTGCACATCAAATATTTTCTGCAGTTTTGTGATTTGCGATACTTTCGTGTTGAACACTCCGTCAGGTCCCGACTCGGTATAAGTCTTACGGGAACACACACCTTTGAAATGACATGCAAGTTGCGTGTAATGTGATCCCAAGCGACGTGATGCGAATCGTGAATCCGTGATACCAAATGTCTGTATGTACTCGCAATTACGCCGAAAGGCGTTTCTACAATGGGAAAAGAATGATGGGACTCTGACACAAACATAAACATCAATGCCCAAGATTAATTGGTTGATGATGTACGGACTAATTCTGGACGCTGGATATGAGATGCCCTGTATTTTATGCTGCACAATAAAAAAATTCACAGTACAGACCATGTGGCACAACATTCAACCTGAAAAAGAATTACGAGCGGCCATGCTAGTGTGGCAGTATTTCATTATGGCCGATAGGCACCCCATTCTCCTCAGAGATGTTTCTTGAGACTGTTTGACATGGGGCCACAGGGTTGGTTTAAGAGTACCAACAGTGTACACAACCTGCTATTTTAACGTGCAGAATGAAAGGGCCCAACTCGCGAGTTAGGAATGGTGGAGAAATGCTGAAAGAAAGAAAACAACGGACAAAATGGTGTGGCTACTCACAGTAGCGACTAGGGCGGCGGGAAGAGAGGCGACGGGTGCTACACAACTACTGAGCGAGGAGGCATGCTTGGTAAGCCGTTCTAATCTCATTGTGAAATTGCGTTATGTAAAAGGTTATTGTGAAATTATCTGGTCGAGCACCTTTTCCCTCAAATGTAAATGCTTTCAGGCATTGTTATTATTTTGCCCTTCTGGTTCGAGTTCCATGGAGAAAGGAGTGAAGACTGATTTTAAAAACGTATATCGTATGGAATAATTCGTGGGCCGCACAGCGATAGCATGACCAAGATAAACAGTTGTAGGGTTGTCTCATTACTCTTGTCAAATGTCCATGTACAATCCTACTCTAATACCCGATCTTCCTATAAATGATTTATTATTTGTTCGGTAGCCTCCTTAAATTATCCACTTTCAATTCATATGTAAATCTCTCATTGCCTCAAACTTAACACTATATCCCGAAGCCTAGCATACAACTTTGGGTAGTTGTTTTGTTTGCAAGATGTCTTGGTGATAGACCTTACATACATATGGAAGGTCTATCACCGAGACAACCATGAGCAAGGAAACACTCAAGAGGAAAATAATGGTGTCCTCACTCCTTGCTGGACCCAAGACATAATGCACTTCCTAAGCACAGGTCTATGCCCTCCAGAGATGAACAAGACAAAAAGAAGACACTTCAGATTGTAAGCTGTCCCATATGCCCTTGTTGATGGTGTTTTGTTCAAGAGGGATGTGAATGGAGTGCTGCTGAGATGCATTGGTACAAATTATATTCACAGGGTGTTGGAAGAGTTCCATGGTGGATCAGTTGGTGGTCATTTTGCACCGAGAGTGATAGATCTAAAGATCATGAGGGCTGGCTATTATTGGCCCAAGATTTTCAGTGATTGTTATGCATGGATCAAGAGGTGCAAGAATTGTGCATTCTTCACGGGTAAGGAGAGGCTAGCTGCCCTTCCATTGCATCCAATTTCAGTTGACCAGCCATTCATGCAATGGGGTTTGGACTTCATTGGAGTCATTAATCCAAATTCAAGCTAAGGACACAAATGGATTCTAACAGCAACAGATTACTTCACCAAGTGGACTGAAGCAGTAGCACTCAAGGAAGCAAATGAATCTAGCATGCTAGAATTCTATGAGGGAATAACAAACCATATTTGGCATACCTACTACAATAATATTAGATAACACATTGGCATTCATTGGGTCCAAGGTAACTGAATGGGTTATCAAGAATGAGATCTACCTAAGCACTTCATCAAATTATTACCCTCAGGGTAATAGTCAAAGCTGAATCTACAAACAAGAACTTGTTAAGGATCATTAGGATGACTCTTGATGAAAATCCAGAGGTCTTGGCATACCAAATTGAAAGTAGCCTTATGGGCTGATAGGATAACTCCCAAGAGATCTACAGGTAATTCTCCATTCAGGCTTTTTTATGGAAGAGAGGAAATTTTGCCCATGTCACTTGAGTTGCCAACATTGGAACTCATGAAACAGTTGGAGTTGTTGGAGTTTGGGCCCATGGACATTAGATATGTAGAATTGATGGAGCTCCAAGAAATCAGAAATCAGGCATCCCAAGCAATGGAGAAGGATCAATCTTTGATCAAGAAGACCTTTGATAGAAAGGCCAAGGATAGATCTTTCCAAGTTGGAGATCTGGTGTTAAAATGGGATGCAGACAGAGCAAAACCGGGGAGGAATTCAAAATTTGATGCCATTTGGAGTGGCCCATACATGGTCACAAAGTGTATGGACAGTAATTCCTTCCAATTGTCTACATTGGATGGTGAAGAATTACAGATCCCAGTCAATGGAATCCATCTAAAGCATTGCTACTGAAGGAAATTCTCCACCTTGTATATATTAGCTTAGGTTTTCATTCCTCCAAGTTCTTGCACACATTTTTTTGTTGTAGATTAGATTTTCTTTCCCTAAGTGCTTTAGCACAAGCTTGCTATTCCTGGAAATGTGTCTTGTAAGCCTTGCTCTAATCAGGTGATGTTCTATCCTCCATCTTCCTCCTTGCAGTGTTCTAGTCAGTTGGGGTACCAAGCAGAGAAGTTGATGACTCCATGCCCAATGGATTGTTTCAGGTAACTGGTAACTTCATCCAGCAGGCAGATGACCCCCTCTGAGTCGTCAAAATTGTTATCCAAAATGTGCCCCTTGCTCATTTTGTGGCTAACTCCCTTCATTCTTCCCTCTCTTGTGCCTCAGTCATAATTTTTTGCTTTTCAGGCACTCAAGACCTTCTGGAAATGGCACCATTGGATAGAGCTTTTTCTCAACTTTCCAAAAAGGTAAATTTTTCCTCCTAACTCCATGTATTTTTGAAGTTATGGCTCGGCGGAGTTTTTGTGGGAAAATTTTCCCCTGAAAGGCACGTAGCCAATAATATCGTGCCACGTGTCCTCAGGAGTGGCTGAGGGCGGAGGTAAACTTGGAATTTTTACTAAGTGATTCGGCAAGTTTTCATAAAGAATATTTCACCACGAAGGCCCGCCAACAAATGACATGCTGCCACATGTCCAAGGGGAAGATATTGGAAAAACTTTCTAAGGATTAATCCAAGCAAAATTTTTTGATGCTAGGCTTGCATCGAATCATATTGTGCCACGTGTCTCTAAGAGGAAAGGGGGTGGTAGAGGGTGGAGTAAAAATAGAAAATTTTACTAAGTGATTAGCGCCATGGAAAAATCTCAAGGAAAGGCCCACGCCCAATCACGTTGTGCCACATGTCCTAAGGCATCGGACCGGCGGAGGGCAGAGGAAAGATTGGAAATTTGGCAAAGGAGATCGGTGAGGGCACAATGTTAAATTTTTCCCCCAAGATCCGCAGCTAACGAGGACCCACCACGTGTCCCCGGGGGTCGGAGCTCCGAAATACGGGGAGAGATTGGGATTGTTTTTTCAAAGGTTAAATGAAAAGAAAAAATGTTTGCCCCCAGGGCCCGTGTCCAATAGGAGCTCGCCACGTGTCCAAGAGGGGCGAAAGGTGGGGGAAATTTGGGAAATTTTCCCAAAGAAAAATCGAAGAAATTTCAAAGGAAAAGTTTGCCCCCCAAACGCGAGCCAATGGGATCTTGCCACGTGTCCACGTGGTGGTAAAATCGAGAAGACAGGCCCGCAGGGGAAAAAGGAAGGAGAAGGCCTGCAGCCAATAGGGTTCTGCCACGTGTCCAAGTAAAAAATTTGGCCAAAAGCGATGGAAAAGCTGAGGAGCAGAGACCCGCGGTGAATCACATCTTACCACGTGTCCTCAAGTCATCGGCCCGACAGAGAACTTTTGGAAAATTTTCCAATGGCCAAAACGGTGGAAAATGAAGCGCAAAAGGCCCGCATCCAATCAGAACATGCCATGTGGCAGTAGGAGCTTCGGCAGAGCATGGGGATTTTTGGGGAAATTTTCCCAAATGCAAAAAGTGGGAAAATTTCAAATTTTTGGCCGGCCAACCCCGTTTTGGCCCTGTTTTGCCCTAAATTTTCAAATGGCCATAACTTTCGATCCAGAGCTCAGTTTTTTACGTTCTTTATATCAATGGAAAGATGGTGAAATTATCTACAAGATTGCAGGGTCAATTTTTGTATTTTGATGGAGTCTGGAGAGAGAAAAGTGAGAAACACCTCGGGCACGTGGTAATGAACAGAAATGACGTTTCAACCACCATTTTTAATGAAGAATGGCTCACATTCTCTCCCAGCATGGTGAAAAATGTCAGGGAATGGACCTGTAAGGATTCCCATGTTGTTTTATTACATTTTTGGTCAGTGGTTAAAGCTCTCCCACATTTTCCCACGTTTCTCTCTCCTGGGCTCGGTTTTTGCACTGTAAAAGCCAAATTTGGCTCATTTTTTGAAAGGTTGAACATTTTTCATGTATTGCAGGCTCCCTCTTTCACCTAAAAAAAGTGATTTTGTGGAAAATCAAACCTCTTCCAAGACTTTAACCTATTTTCTGCCTCTCAGATGTTGTAATGCATGTGTTTTGATGTTGGAAATGACAATGCAAGCTCTGTGAATGAGTTTTAATCCTTTGTTTGTGTTGTTTTCTTCATCGCTGACCTTGTCATTACATTTTATCAATTTTTGCATGATGTTTTGTTACATTTTTGTGATCTGTGTCAACCTGCAGAAGTAAAGAATGCTCACCACTCCTTTGGTGCATCACCTTATTAGCATTAGTTTCAGTTTTTTTACGTTCTCTATCTCTGTCCCCTTTGGAATTTAGAGTAGGATCTTGAATTCAAACCCTCTGTAACTTGCAAGTAATATACCTGATTAGAGGAGTTGAGGAACCAACCTCTAATCTAGAGATTCTTTTCCCATTTTTACAAGTCCCACACTTGGGGAAAAGATTCAATGTTGTGCAATCACACTGGATGTCCAAAGTGTCAAACTAGAAATCTGATCAACATCCAGGGATGCTACTGATTTGCACCAACAAGAACTTAACACACATGGTACTTCAGCTCTTTCACTCCTATCTCTTTCCAGTATGGCAGCGCTGGGATTTTATGGGGATATTCCTCACCATCTGATCCCACTCTCAAATGAAACAGATCAGCTACTGTCAACTACGTAAAGCCTGTATCGCTGCAATACGCCCCGCACTAAGTGTTTTATTGCCTTACAATAAATAAATTTATGTGCATTTTCATACAACCTCTTGCATTGTGAGTTGTACGACTAAATGGTTAATAGTTTTATAGTTTTCTACAAATATTTTTAGACGAAATAATATATATTTCCCAGTGTGAAACAATTTATTTGACGTAAAATATCATTCCTAACATAAAATATTTTTTTGCACATATTTGTTAAAATAGAATCCTATTTATAATACCTATGAAAACGAATTAAATCTACCTGCGAGAAAGCTTTCTGTCCATGGAGGGAATCATAGGAAGAATAGGAAAGCATTCCTTTGAAGCAGTTAAAATAAGCTCTAGGAATGGCGAAGCAGGAGTAGGAAAGCATGTCCTGTATCTTCTAGTTGCAATATATTTTGTGTAATCTCACCATGTCGCCCAAAATGAACTGCACAACGGGGATGCCTTTCATTTTCTGTTACGAACTCAGGCGGAACCACCTGACTCCACTATTCTCACTGCACACTTATGCAAATTCCGCTGCCTGAGAAAACCTAGGAAATTATTATTATAGCATTTCATAGTTAAAGTAAAATTGTGGGTGACCAAGTACATGCAAACGAAAATGAAGCCTTCCCTAGGAAGATTTAAGGTGGAATTGTCGATATTTTCGGATCCCCTTTGCTTACTGCAACAAGCAACCTACATATAAACAAATTTGGGCATAGTTATATAAATATTCATAAGATACAAAAAAATATGGTGAATCAAAAAAGAAACAGAAAAAGTGATACATACCGAGCCCTGTGAGCTGTGTACAAACAAATGTAGTTTGTTTTATGTCTTAATGTCGAGTGCTTGATGAAATTGGGATGACATTGCATGCAGATATAGCATTGGTATTTAAAGTATGTAATTCCTAGAGAAGATTGCCCGTGGGATAGTTGGCACACATTTTTAACATCTTAGGGGTGTAAAGCATTTCATGGAGAGTGACCCAATTTGCATGGATACTTGCACTAAATCGACATATATAGGTATTTAAAGGGCATACTTGAGAAAAATTGTAATCGAGAAAGGAACCAATTCCGTACGCTTGCTCCCACAATAACATGTGTATATTTTGAGTCTCGACTATCATCTAAGAAATATGAAAATCATTTTCAAAATTTGACTATTTTTTGTCTTTTTTACATTGAAAGGAATTTTGCAATGGGCAAGCTTGCCCCTCTCTGATAGAGTTAGGTTGCACGAGCAAATGCACTGTGTAGATGTGGAGGACCGTATTAACGTCATCTGTCAAATTTGAACCGTCAATCAGATCCCATTGAAATGTGATAGCGTGAAAATTGTGTGGTCAATTATCACTTGACTATATGCGATGTGGAACTTGTCTCGTTGGTTGATCAGTGACCGTACCCAACTTAGATTCTGAAGGCCCTTGCAAATGAGCCAAAAATTTGAAGAAATGTGGGCTCAAGGGCACCCTCCAACAACTAGTGCGCACTAGTGCAACTATACTTGCTGACGCAATATTGGAAAAGTTATTAGGGAGGGCCGCCAACATATTTGTCACACACGTATAATTTTTAATATTTGATACTACGTCTCAACCTTATGCAAATTGCCACCTATTTTTAATATTTATCTTCTATTATAATTTTTTTTAAAGGTAGACTCTAGATAAGGCACTGCAATTATATGTGCACCAAACCATAGTTTTATCCCTCTCGCATCGGCATTGGGTGCCCTTCCACGGCTGCACATTTTTCCTCGTGTAAGGTCAGAAACATACCACCAGATGCTCTCTAGAATATCCAAAGGCTCAGATCCAGATTTTCCCTCGCACATCTCCCTCAGAAAAATGCTAACAGAAAATGTCGTTGAGAACGACATTAGTGCACAGGAAACATGCCACATGCTCTTAAAATTACCACTTGTATTGTCTAGTCGTGCTTTTGTTACACTCAATGTAGGAAGAAAATTTTTGTGGTTTTGTGTCTGGTTTTCAATAGTTATATCTAACTGAATAATTCATATCTATTAGGGAAACATTTTACTATGTCTTAGGAGTTGTTTCAAAGGATGTTGTTGGTATCAATGTGGATTCTTCACAATTAGATGTATATGTTCTTTGGTATTGTCCATATAAATATTATATATGTACGAGTACATATATATTAAATTTTGTATATATGTACATTTACATATCTACTAATTTTTTATATTTTGTAGATAAATTTTTATGTTTGATTAATTTTTTTTGTATTTTTACAAGAGTTATAGTTCAATAGTTTAGAATGATGTCTTGTTTACCTATTAACCAAAGTACAAGTCCCTCTAGATACTTAAGATGGATAGTCAAATGGATAGGATTGAGATCGTGCTCTGGGAACATTTGACAGATTGGAGGCCCTTTAGATGTCACTACTTAACTAAAATACGACATCAATATAAATATACGCTCAATCAAAAAGTGCATATCAATTAAAATATAATATTGATTCTAACATGGGATAGAGATGTTGATATCTGTATAAAATTGTTGGCTTCTCGTTTAAAAAATTAAAAAAAAAAACAAAATTCTAAATATTTTTCGAGTTGCAAAAACAATTCTAAGAATTACACTGTAAGGGTTTGCATACCCTATTTCTTGTAATTAACCAAATTTAAAACTAGAAAGGGAGCCTACAAAGTGCTACAAAATGCAAACATTATGGTTGTGTTTTGAACTTGGAACCTATTGGATTTTCTAGCCATGAAAAACCTGAGCCGTTGAATAGGTGTGGGAAAAGTTGTAAAAAAATAAAAAGAATATCGAAGTCCCATTTTTCCTTATTTTCTCAAAATTTTAACAAACAAAAACAACTTCAATAAAACTTTGATATTAATTTTTTATTTTTTTTACATTTATATTTATGCACAAAGGCGTGTTTACACCTATAGAAAGCCCAAAGAGTTACCATACCTGCATAGGTAAGAAATTCCTTACAAGATAGTAGTTTATTATCAATGCCTTGACGCGAGGCCGCATGCATCATTTTAACCCATCCCTTCAATCTGCAACGTAGGTCTAACTTTAAATGTGGCACCAAACTTTGACAGGTAGGTCCTAGTTGTCGAGGATTTTTTTCTGCTTCATATGCAAAACATTTTTTGTTTCAGCATCTTGTAGGTCACACAGAAAACTGGAGCCATCAAAGAAAGAACATTTCCTGTTGAATAATTATGTTGCAAGGGTGGTTTTACAGAGCTGCCAATGCCAATGATCCCCACAATTTGGACATGTTGCTGACTCTCAATATATATAATCTTTTGTATAATTTTGGCGTTAAAAAGCTTGACATCAATGTCACCAAAAGTGCAAGTAAAATACATAGTAGTATCTTTGATGTCAAATGAAACCCCTTGAAATATTTGGGTATCTCAATTTAACAACATTAGCACTTGGTATAGCTAAATATTAATTTGACGTTAAAAGAGTACCAGTATAGCACACGACATTCTAAATCATTCATCACACAACACCTTCGTGTTTAACACCATATTCGATCACAAGCTCTCACCGTCTACTTCACCACCTGGTGCTCTCCATTTAGAGGAATGGCCATTATCCACGTCGGGATTTTCGTCTGTGCTAGACTTAATACTCTCCCAGTTGAAAAGAAACTCTTCCGAGTCATCAAAAAAGATACCTCATGCTGGAGAAAGAACCATAAAAGTGTCATAAAATCGCTATCTTTTTTCCCGAAAACAAAACACAGGCCTTGTGGTTTCACTATAGAGCAACTCCGAAGGAGGTCATATGGTGGACCCCAGGGTTACGCTTAGGGGGCTCGAGACCACAAAATCTATGCACACTACCCTTATTTTTTGTTTATACTTTTTCCAAGATTTTAGTAGTAAAATACTTACAAATATTTGAATTAACCATCACATGTGATTTGAAAATATTAAGTATGGTTGTTATTTGTTATATAGATTAACAGGTGAATTATACCTATAGATATTAAAAATAGTTAAATATATATAGAATAATGTTTTGTATATCATAATTTCGGTGTTAAAAAAAACTTGCCTTGACCATCAACAAAACTGCAACTAAAATACGTGGCAGTATCTGTAATCGTCAAATGAAACCCTTGAAATATTTAATATCTCGATTTAATAACATTATCACTCATTATGAATCTGATGGTGGACTCCTCTCTTCTCGTGAAAGAATGAGGCCAAAAGAACTGCGGTACCCCCGTGTACCAGAACGGTCACTTTTTTTGAATTCACATCCCTCCAATGGTCTCCTGGCTACGTCCCCTCATGATGCGGCAATGGCGCCCTCGGCGGGTCAGGGCCTGTCGGAAGCTCTGCAAAAGAGGCTGGGTCCCCGTGGTTCAATGACGGTTTCTGAACAGGCGGACAGAGACAAACTCGTCTTTCAGGACGGTATTCCCACCGTGTCCCTGGTGGAAGATGTCGCTTTTGCTGCCCAAATTAAGTGTTTTTATTCAAGAGCTATTTTTGCTAGATTTATTGGTAGAAGGTTATCGATTTTAGGCTTTCAAAACTGGTGCGAAACACAGTGGGGTATTCGATTCCTAGAAAAGGGTTTTTTCTTAGTGTTATTTCAGAGCGCAGCCTAGAAGGATGACACTATGAATAGGAAATATTTTCTCCTTTCCGATTCTGGTTTAGCGATCCGAGAGTGGGAGCCTCATTTTGACTGTAACAGAGTAGATACTGAAGGGCTTCAAGTTTGGGTAAGACTCTACTCCCTGCCCAGTGAGTTTTGGTCTGCTCCAATCCTTACTAAAATCTGCTCAAGCCTAGGTCACGTCATTCGCATTGACCCTGTCTCTCTGAATGGTACTCTCTCCTCTTTTGCTAAAATTTGCATATATATTGATCCTTCTCAAAAGCTTCAAGAATTTATTCATATCTCCTCTCCATTTGGACTTTGGAAGAAAAAAGTGGAGTATGAAGGCGTGTCCAACAATTGCTTTAAGTGTAAAAATCCAGGACACATTCACAAATTCTGTAAAAATCCCCCTTACAATAGCGCCCTGCAGTGGCAGAAAGTATCCCATCCCCCCTCTACCCCATGTCTGCTTTCCCCCCCTCATCCTTCCCCCCCGCACTCCCCGCCCTTGGTTTCCCATTCCCCTCCGTCTGTTCATGAACCCCTTTCCCTGGACCTTGATACTCTCTCTCTTGTTAAAGAAAGGGTTGCCGTTGTAAAGGACTCCACCAGGATTCTGTCCCTTTTCCACGAAGGCATATCCATCGGAATGGGAGGTAATTCCTCCTCTTTAGAAAAATGGATTATTGATAAAGATGATCTTATACAGTCTAAGGATGGCGATCATGCGGATCCTCTAGAGGATATTATCAAGAATCACTCTTCCAATAACCTGTCGCTTGGTCTGCTTCTCCCAACTCCACCCTTACTCAATATGGATTTAGGTCCAAAAAGCATTCTAGGTCGTCCCAACAAAAGTAAAATCTCTCTTAACGAAGTTGCCACTGGGAAGAAACTTCAACTGCGTTCCTTCTTCCCATCTACAAGTAGGAGAGGCGAGTCCTCTCTGAAACATAAATGATCCTTTTTTCATGGAATGTTAGGGGCCTCAACGCCCCTAACAAGCAGCATCTGCTAAGATGCTATGCCACAGATGCAACTGTTGATATTTGTCTGATTCAGGAAACCAAAATGTCAAAAGATGGATGCTTAAACGGTTGGTTCCGAAAATGAAAAGGATGGGATGGTTGTTTCTCTAACTCTCTTGGTGCCTCGGGTGGTCTTGGTATTTTGTGGAAAACTAGTTGTGCTATTGAGCCCCTTGTTGTGGATTCGAATGTTATTTGGTGTAAAGTTCAGATTAAACATTCTGATGATTTCTTCTACATCTGCAATGCTTATGGTCCTCCTACTCCGCTTAGAAAAAGAGCTCTCTGGAATAATCTCTGTCTGCTCCTTGATACCGCTGTAACCTCCAAAACAATCATTGCCGGTGACTTTAATGCCACCCTCTCTGACCGTGATAAGCGCGGAGGTATCCAATGGCAGCCATGCTCACAGGTTGATTTCACCTCCTTCGTCTCTTCCTCGCATTTAGTTGATGTGGAGCCCTGTAAGGGTTGGTTCACGTGGAATAACAAGAGGTCTGGGTTCAGTTCCTTGGCTGTGCGTCTGGACAGATTCCTAGTTTCTGAACTCTGGCTACAAAACAACTTCCTCATAAAAAGGTCTGTTCTTCCTTTCTCTGGTTCAGATCACTTTCCAATCTCTCTGGATTTAAATTTGGATCTTCCTCTGTGCCGCTCCCCATTCAAATTTGAGAACATGTGGCTTCATAATTCCTCTCTTAAGCCTTTGGTCAATGCCTGGTGGGCCTCCTTTACTGTCAAAGGGACTTGGATGTTCCAACTCTCCAAAAAGCTTTCTCTGCTGAAAGACAAATTACAATGCTGGAATTATTCGAGTTTTAAAAACACCTTCCAAGATAAAATTAGAGTTGAGAAGGATCTTCGTATTCTTAATGAGTCCATTCTGGCCCATGGGATGTTCCAGGATGATTTCCATAAAGAAAAATATCTCCTAAAGGATTTGGGCGCTCTCCTTCTGAAAGAGGAAACCTTTTGGCATCAAAATAAACCTTTTGGCGTGAAAATGGTAGGGAACACCTTTGGAACGGGCTCATGAATTCTCTTTCCACCAAACTCCTTTCTTGGAAAGGTAAATGGCTCTCTCTGGCCGGCCATGCTCTACTAATCAACTCGGTGCTTCTGTCAATTCCAATTTTCATGTTATCAATTTTACAGATCCCAAAATTTGTTTTGTTCAAAATTGAAAAAGTGGTGCGCACCTTTTTATGAAAAGGTCACAGTACCGATCGCAAATTTCATCTTGCTAATTGGGATTTGGTCAAGCTTCCAATGCGATTGGGCGGCATGGGTATTTTGGATCTCGCTCTTCAAAACACCGCCCTTGGGGCTAAACTGGTGTGGAACTTCATTTCTAATGCTGATAGACTCGCCTTTCAAATTCTCTCTCACAAGTATCTCGGTGGTCAACGTCACGATCTTTTCTTATCCAGTTCCGAGCTACCGAGAGGTTCACATATCTGGAATTTTCTATGTAACTCCAAATCTCTAATTGCAGATATGGTCTCCTGGAACATAAACAACGATCTACTCGCTTCTATCTGGGATGAAAGCTGGAATGGATTTTCTCCCCTAAATATTTCCACCGCCCTCAATGGTGTTATGAATTCTTCCAAACAGGCATGGGGTACTTTGGTATCCAATTATGGCATTCAGCACCCTAACGGCTCGCCCTCTTGGCTCTGGAAAGATTTCTCTTCTATAGGAGCCTCCGTTCAAGAATCTGCCTTCCTTATGGAATCAATTCGGGTCAGAAATGCTATGTATCTCAATAAAGACGACAGTTTACTTTGGCTTGGGGATTCCACTAGTTCCTATTCGGTAAAAGCTGGCTATAATACTCTTGTTTCACATTCTGGAAAAGGGGCACCTTGCTCCTTTGGTTACTGGCATCCTAGCATCACTCCAAAAGTTGCTTTCTTCGGCTAGTTAGTTTTGAACAAGAAGGTTCTTACTCAAGCCAAGAGGCACTCTTGGGGCTTTGCTGGTCCCTCCAAGTGTCTTCTGTGCGGCATTGCAGAGGAAGACTTGGATCACCTCTTTTTGTTTTTCCCTTTTGTTTCTCAATGCTGGGACTGGCTTTTCAATAAATTAAGTCTTTCCTAGGTCCCTTGCAATAACATTGTTGTGAATCTTTCCTCTTGGCCGTCCTTTAACGAAAAAAGCTTGTTTAGCTCTATTTGGCACGTCTGCCCTTACTTTTTGCTCTGGCATATCTGGTGGGAACGTAATCTTCGTCTCTTCAGGGAGCAAGCTGTTGATCTTCCCTTCTTTCTCAACAAGCTTGAAGTGGCCATCTCAGAGCGTGTTAGCGCTAACTGTCTCTCCTTTTCCACCTTCTCTTCCAAGGATTTCTCTATTCTACATTTCTGGCCCCTCATCAAGTTTCCCAAACCAGGATCAATTGTTAAAAAATGGCTCACACAACTTTAAAAATTGATTCAAAGGAAAAAAACTAGATGGCATCCTCCTACACAGGGTCAATGGAAACTAAATTTCGATGGGGCTTCTAGAGGTAACCTAGGTAAATCAGGAGCTCGCTGCATTCTCAGAGATGATCGCGGTTGTCTCATTAGAGCAGGCTCATTCCCCCTCAAAGAGGGCACTTGTAACTCAGCGGAAGCCCATGTAGAAGGGGTCAAAATGGCCATTATTCTTGGTTGTTCAAATCTCTTGACTGAAGGGGATTCCAAAATTATAATTTTCGTGGTCTCCAGAGGTGCCTCCCCTTCTTGGAAACTTAATCTTTTCTTGGCTGGGCAAACTTCATACTTGGAGCATCTCTCACAACTTTCGAGAAGCTAATCGAGTGGCAGACTTCCTAGCTAACTTCGCCATTGATAATCCTTCTGCCAGCATTTCTTCCTGCTCGGCTCATGATTGACACGGACTTCCAATCCTTCTTTCCCATGATCGAGCTGGCTTTTTCGAGTAGCCTGGCGGGGTCTCTCTAGCGTGTGGCTGTCCTCTTTGTGTGAACTGTCCGTTCCTCACCTTCTTGGCGGCAAATCTCTATTACATTCCTGCAAGCGATCCTTCTCGCGAGGCCCATGTCTTCGCAGTCTCGTTCGCCGACTCCTTGCCACCTCCATTTCTTTTGGGGGTCAGTTCCCCTTCTATTTCACATGGTTTTTGTTCTATTTATGTCGTTTCCTCCATTTCTGGCGTTATCTTCTGAATGAATCCTGATCAGTGTTTTCTTCTTTGCCATAATGTCATTCGTTGGCTTCCCCTTCGTGGTGCTTCGAGGTCAATTTCATGAATTGGCCAATGTCTCTGCCATTGATAGGCATCAACTTGCTATGGTGTTCAAATTCTCCTCGTCGGAAGAAGCAGAAGCTATTGAAGCGATTCTAGGAGACTCTTTTTGTTTTCATGCCCGACGTCCTTGCACTGATTCAGACATTGCCTCTGCGTTTGTTTCCTTTTGCCTCATGTTTCATTTAGATACAGGGGATGTGGAGCGTGTTGCCATCGACAAAATCTATGTTGTTCACTGTTTCGGATTACACGATCAACTAGTCAACTTCTCTCCTCCGGATCCTCTCTTGTGGGTGGAGGAAGTCGACGAACTTACTCTTGGCACTGGACGCGACATTCGGTGGCTTTGCGGTCAATACCGCGATTTAGTGACATTCACCTAAAACTTCCACCCCACTCTGGATCAATGTTTCCTCCCGGTGGTCGACGTCGATGCGGCTCTATTTCCATTTCACTTTGCGGTTGATCACTTGAATACACTTAAAGACTGAGCCAGCTCTG
The DNA here is from genome assembly GCA_019776745.2 of Taxus chinensis. Taxonomy (NCBI): domain Eukaryota; kingdom Viridiplantae; phylum Streptophyta; class Pinopsida; order Cupressales; family Taxaceae; genus Taxus; species Taxus chinensis. The sequence continues at coordinate 238,722,356 of CM034148.1, forward strand.
CCTTCCATTTTTTGCTTCAAGCGGCTATCTCGCGGGCTGGTTCCTCACTGGGCTAATCGGATGGTGCTTCTGTTGTCCTCGGAGTTCAGCTACAGTTATTTTATGGTTCATCGTTTCCTTTCCTTCCTTTGTCTACTCTGCCTCTTCCTCCTTCTATTCACCTTCTCTTCCTCTTCTTTCCGTTGTCTTCTCTCATTCCTTCTTGTTGTTGGGTTGGGGCCCCTTCGCCACCGATTCATAGCTCCGGTCAAAAGCGTTTATCAATAAAAACAAAAAAAAACATTATCACTCGTTATAATGAAATATTAATCCAGAGTTAAAAGGGTGCCAGTACAACACACAAAATTCTCTAGCTCCCAACATCTATAAATAAGGCAAACATCTGTCGTCTCAAATATGCAACATGTCTCATTAAAGCAATAAAAATAAAAATGTCACATTATGATAGTGCAGATACCATATGGTAGGTTTGTTTTTATTTTGAGGTAAAAATATTTGTTTATTCCCCAGTTTGTGCCCCAAGAGTTGCTTACAATCCAGTAGTCCTCACCCCTCTCGGATCCGTAGCCCATGGTGTAAGAAAGAAGTTTTTTTATTTGCTACCCCCTAGCATTTTCCCCACACTTTCACTTATCCTCCCTTAATACCCTTTTTGAACAAACATCCTCCTCTCTCTATTTTTCACTCCCTCCGCTTTAGCTTTTCCGATGCATCTCCTTCGGATTTTTCATCGCACACTTCACGTGCGATTGCTAGTTGTAATGCAATTTGCAGGAAGGGATGTCCATGTTGAATTTATGATGGGATAGGTACTTGGTATCATTTTACAATCCATGTACTTTGGATATGTGGATGAGATTTGACATCCTCCCTTACCCTTAAATAATAACCAATTTTTTTTAGAGGAACATTCTAATAATTTTATCAACCTTTCTTTGGTGATGACTACCCTCCACTCAATATGCACCACTAGGGTGCATCATAGCCATCCATATTAAGTGGAGGGTAGTCAATTCCCCTTTCTATTACGTTTTTTTTTAAAAGGTGACATCAATATATGTTTATATGTCGAAGGCATTCTACTATGGTAAAGAGCCTAACGGTCATTCACGCCACTGGCCTACATTTGATGGGTATTTTGACGTTTTTCCAACGTGATAAAATTTGATGGTTGTTTTGACGTTTTCACTTTTTAAAGTTGTTTTTAGTTTTTTTTTCGTCTGTAGGATTCACAATTGCATGTTTCTGGCTACCACTTTTGGTAAAATTAGTGAAGTTTCATGTTTAAATTCCATTGCTTACAATTTATTTTTACCCACAGTTGCATAAGCCATTGTCAATTCATTCTCCCACTCCTGTAATGCGAAGTTTCGTATTCTTACAAATTCAGCAACAGACTCACATTCTATTATTTGAATCCCATTCAAACAGATAGGGGACACCTTGTATCAAGTAAGTTGGATCCCATAACTTTGATTTATTTAAACCAATGTAATATAAATGTGGGTAGTCAAGCTCAACTCGGGTTGTTAAACCACATTAATGGATACTCACTAAATTTGGTTACTCTGCTCAAGTTGATTCAAGCTCAAAAATATGAGATAAAGTGCAGACTTGTTTACTGTACTTACTTAATTCCTTAAGTGGTTACACCTCAACATCATTAGATGATATGTCTACCATTTTTTGAGCGGAAGGGACTTAGTTTTTATTTTAGAAATTATGTGTTGAAATATATCATTACACACGAGAAACCAACTAAATGAGCGAGATGAGTAAGATACCAAACCTTACTATTTATTTTGTATTTGTGCCAACATCTTCACCAATTAAATCAACCAATTGAAAGGTAAATGTTGAGGTTTCTTTCTCACTGTCAAAGCCAAATACCAATTTAGCATATGAACCCCCCTTGTCAACCCCCACCACGAGATTTCTCTATGTTCATTCTTTATACTGTCAAATTTTGTAAACAAACTTTATCTTAATAGAGGTCATCCAAGTACACAAAGTGCATCCTATGTGATTATATAATAAGAAAAGTCCATGGCATGCTTTTGGTGGCAACTGAAATCACTAATTTGAAATAAATGGTTGCTCATTTATTATAGTCCATCACCCAAATGTTTTTCACATATACAGGGCCCTAAAATGGGAATTTTTTTCCTCAAACATTCATGAATATCTCCAGGAAGAGTATGATGAGGAGTGCGAATCTCTGGATACCATGGCTCAAGCAGTAATAGGAGAAAAAGACATAGGTATTGATGAATATGAAAGAAATTCTAAGAAAAATGAGAGTTCAATGCTTTCAATCGTCCTTCTACCTTATCTCATACTTGTTGCACTTCCTGAAGGTATCCTTTTTTTATCTCTTCCTTCGTCAAAAACACATTTAAATCTGACTAGCTTATTGTATCAAAGAAACTTCATTTTTCATGTTTGCTTTTGTAGATTGTTTTTCGTGGACCCTATGTTATTAGCTTTCATTATCTAGAGTTAATACTACACATATCTGTCTCCAAAAATTAAGCTATCTTCCACTAAGGAGAAACAATATCTGAACCATATAGCCATTATTGGCATTTGATATTTGCAATTCTTTGCTTCTCAAGCATAGAATAAATTGATTGTCATTTAGATGAATTTTAAAGTTTCCTTTTTTTAACATATACCCAATAGCTGAGACTCTTAGGTCTGTTTTTGGGCCATTTGCGGAGTTGGTCAAGACATAGAATTTTCCAAATTGGCTTATTCATTGGGGTCATCTATAAAATATGGTATGAAGTTCTTTTCATGTAGTAATTTGTTGATTTCCTCCACCTGAACAATCTATGTAGCCAGATAATTATTTCCTTGGTGTCTATCATCCACTAGAGAGCTAATTTCTTCAACTCTACCCTACAAGCCATTCATCTCCTCACAGACCTTTGAAATTTCAGTATTCAATTCTTCCCTTGAAGGTCCTTCCAATCTCCTCACCCTTGACATTGGAATAGGTGTTGGATGAAAAAATGGCACACAATGTTTTGTTATCACAAATATTTGCATGTTAATGTTAATTATTTTCCAATATATGTTGCTATGCAGTTTGTCTAGATAGAACTTTTCCAGCCTACCATTTTCACAGAGGAAATAGCTCATGAGAAAATAAGTGGCTCCTACAATTTGAGGTAATACCAAATTTCTTAGCCTTTGAACCAATTATTATCTCTGTAATCTATGCAATGAGTGAATTGAATGAACCAGGATTTCGAAGATGTAGAAGGTATTTTTGAGAAGCATTCAAGAAGCCTATCTGACTTGAGATACAAGGCATGTATTTAGAGACATTTGAACTAGAATTTTTGGAACTATGAACCCACCTAGGAAAGGGAAAGGTCTAGAAAACAAAGGCACTTATCCCAACGAATCAACCATTGGTAAGTGGTAACCCAGGTTACCCAGCACAAGCCTTTAATAAATCCATATTGCCCTCTTATGTCTGAGCAGTATATTTTTTATCCATTGAAATCTGGGACAATAAATAAAACAAATTACATCTAGGACAATCTCATCACATTTCTTTCTCTCCTTATTCAGTGACCGAACCCACCATTAAAATCCAATATATAAATACATATGCTCAATATAACTTGATCAAAATTATATTAACACCAAGGTGGACGCCATTGAGAATTATTCAATGTAACCATAAAGATTTTTCCATGGCACCCTTACCTTTTAGATGCATGTAAACATCAATAATATAGGATTATACCTTTCTAAATTCTATCCAAATTGAAACCTGCAACATTCTTTCAGATGGAGAGACATTTAACATTTCAAAATGGCATTCCTTTCTAATTATTTCCATGACTGCGTTGGTGTCTGATTTTGATAGAATCTTTGTTCACGTGCCAATGTCAAAGACAACTCCATCCACATTTGATTTCTCCATGCTCCAGACAACAAACCTTAAAAAGACTTACAGATAAATGACAAGAATAATATGCTTATTGGGTTTGTGTTCTCTTTAAATGCTTTACTTGCATTATCCTAGATCATGTTGACATGGAAAAGCATAAATGTAGGTCCAGTATAAATCTTTTGATGAACTTCCACCTAGTTGGAGGATTGAACTGATGTAACAAAAAAAGGTATAGTAGTTGATTATTGCATTAATTTTGTGAAGTCAAGAATGACACTAGTTGGAATTTGAAGTGAAATTTGTAACTTGTTTTTTAAATTGGTTAGTACTCGAACAAAAGTGCAATTACATGCACTCAAAACCACTCAAATATACACAAAACTGTGTAGATTTTTTTCGATAATCCTTTTATCCGAATGATGGTGATTCTAATCATCATTATTAAAATTCTTCATAGTTTTCTATGAGCTCATCGTATGGATTGACAGTATAAAATCTCCATTAGTATTTTTCCTTTCAAGATAAGCACTCTTAGAGCTTGCCATCTCTATTTGTTGTACTCCATCCATTCCATTTGTTGGTTTTGGTTATTAGAAGGTATTTTTGTTAGCGTAGATTATTATTTATCCTTTTATTTATTTATTAGGATAATTTTTACACTTTTGTTAGTCCTACACTTGTTGGGTTAGCTTGCTTAGGTGTATTAGTTGTGTGGAGTTAGCTTACTAGTTATGTTGAGTTAACTTACTAGTCTTATGGAGTTAACTATCAGTATCAGTTAGTGGGAGTTCTTCACCACTGATTTAGGTAGTAGTTGCACTTCCCTCCTATATGTACATCTTTCTTATTGAATAATTCAAGTCATTATATTGTAATGTATTGAGCATTATGGATTATGATAGATTTCCATATGTGGTATTTTAGCTCTTCTATTTTTCAAATCTAATGTGGTGTGTTATTATCATCTGAGATCGCAGCTTAGAATAATCTTTTTATCGTTCCTTTCATGATATCAAATCTATAGATGATGTAGACATCCATTTGTAAGTTTTTTCTTTGCAAGCAAGAGTTTATTTTTTTATGTATTCAGAATTTGTTAGCACTTTTCTGCAACATGCATTTTTATGCAAAATGAAGTGTGCTATTGGATTTGGAAGGTGCTAAAACTATAGAATCGACTGTAAAATCGACCATGTTTTGAGACAGTCAAATCTGGACGCAGATTTGTACCCTCTGGGTGCATTATTTTATCCATTGGATATAAGCGTGTACCTTCCGAATTTATTCTTTTACCCTCTGGATATTTCAGTTTTGGATGCAGTCTTTTATCCACTGGATGCGGATATGTACCATTTGGGTGCATTTTTTATCCATTGGATATAAGTGTGTACCTTCCAGATGCATTCTTTTACCCTTTGGATATTTCAGTTTTGGATGCAATCTTTTATCCAGATATGTACCCTATGGGTGCATTCTTTTATTCATTAGATATTGACGTGTACCCCCTGGATGCAATGATATACACTCTGGACATTTTAGGTTTTGGGCGCAGACTTTTATTCTTTGGTCACAAGCATGTATCGTGTGGATGCACTCTTTTACCCTTTGAACATTTGGGTGTTACGTGTAACTTTTTTAAAAGATCAACATTAAAATATTATTTTAATAACAAAACCTTATAGAGCTCATAAATTTTGATCCGTAGCTCGAATTAAAGTAATTTTTTTTTGAAATTGTGTATTTTTTTAGATCTACGCATTGGTGACATTTTTATACACATTTCAAATGTAAAAGGTGTTGTTACTCATTGTAATATTTACATGCACTCAATTATAGAGTGCCAATTTGGGAGGGTGTTGTGATCACTTGTGGACGTAATTTCGGTTGAGCCTGATGTCCTAAACTTTTGGGTGTTGCATTCTTGTATCTATGAGTGTATACATTTATATATCTCTTATTTGTTGATATATTTTAGATCTGTATTTTCGACACTTTTTTTTGGCATGTTAACAGTCTCTCTTGTGGGGGAGCTATTCTGGTGAAGCCCAGTGTTAGTTTGTCAGTGTTCAAGTAGTTGATTTTGGCAACTCATATAGATCTATGGTATCACTCTACTCATTCAGCAATATGGGAGGGTGTGGTGTTGATACTACTTCTTTGGGTTTTGTGTCCTTACCTTATTACCTTGGTTTTTCTTGGATTGTAGCACTCCTATTTATTTGGATATCGTGTCCTTGCCTTGTTGCCTTGGTTTTTCTTGGATCGTGGCACACCTATTTGTAGCAATTGATCAAATTATGTTTGGTGTTTTTTTACATTTTTGACATCACTCCATTGACAGTCTACTTGCATGCAACTATTCTAGTGAAGCCTAGTGTCAGTTTTTTTTGAGTTATATGATCGAGCAGTGGATTTAGACCATAGTGCACACCACACTTCTTCATCATTGTACGATTTTTTAGAGCTGAGATTCTGAGGATATCTTGTAGCGGGATTTTTCTCTCTATACTTTGTTATTAGTAGTTTTGGGTACCTTGCGGTGTCTATTTTTCTTAGTTGTACGTGGGTACCTCATCAGGCCTTGTTACCGAAACCCACCTTCTTTTCCACCCACCTTAGCTATGCTTACGGGAGGTTGTTAGTGTAGGTTATTAGTTGTCCTTTTATTTATTTATTTATTAATATATTGAAGAAGATGTTTAAGCTTAAAGAAAAAATTAATAGAATTCTCATTGCATTGGTGATAGTCACAGTGTGCATTTTCATCGTAGTTGCGAATAAGTGGTCGAGAAGGGTCTAGATTCAGTGGTGGAGAAAGAGTAATTAGATTTATTTTGACGAGTTATGGTATTAGGAATCGAGGACAAGGTAACTTAGTAAAGGTGCTTCTCCTAAATTACAAGTGAAGCTTGGTAGGTGGAGAAATAGTGTTGACGATAAATTTAGCATTGGTAGGATTAATAGTTGATTTAAAGTTGTATTTAGCTTGAAATTTGTTAGAGGAAGATAAAGAAGTACCATAATACTTCAATTTTCCCATAGATAATAATTTGATTTCATGCAATTTGAGTGTATGGTATAGTTGATTAAAGGAAGGATATTTATCGAAGATGACACTCTCTTAGATTGGAGGGAAAATACTTTGAATAAATGGATCTTGTAATTCGGAATCAATGAGAACATTGGTCATTTTAGGAAGGTTGTTTTTATAGCATAAAACATAATCTATAAGATATTAATTACATCCTTGTTTGATTTTAGCTAATTTTGCATAGGATATATTAGTGTCGATATTGATAGAAAAATAAGAAAAGAAGGCATCATTTGGAGCTATAAAAGAAGTTATTGAATGGACAGGTAGAGCATAGAACCATCACATTAGGTAATCTTATAACCTTCATAGAATTAATTTAGCTAATAACGTAAGTTCATCCACATAGTCAAGGCAAGCCACATGAAAGTATCAAAGGTTATCTTAAGGGTTGTCATGGCCATTAAAGGTGGAAAGATTTAGTGTAACGAAGTTAGGAGACAGTGAATAAGAGGATATGGCAGGTGCAAAAGGGATATAAAGGAGTGAGGAATCTAGAGATGAAGAGGAATGTGAAGTAGCCTATTATAATTGGTTAATTTGGGATTGTAACTCATGGTACAAGGATGCCACGTCACAAGTGCTTGAAGATGATCCAGGTTTTGTATGGGGAATATTGGGAGGAATGAGGAGAGTAGTAGTTGTTATCTCTCAAAAGTGCACCCTGTTGAGAGATAACTATAGGTGTTCTAAGCTTTCTCTGGATCTCTCACTTTCGTAGATAAAATGGAAACACCTCATATATATGGGTATACCTATTGTTGAGGTGAGTCTCCAGTATCAAGGTCGGTTCTTTTTTTGATGTATCCTAAACTAATTTATAGGGGTTTTTAGGGTAAAAGATGATTGTAACTAAATTGAAATCTGGAGTGATACACCAAACTGTGTTGAGGGATTTGACTGAGCATATGAACAATGAAATTAAGAATGAAATTTGGATGCACAAACCAATGGTTTCCAGTAGAATATTAAGGAAAAATACTTTGTGTATTGAGGGAATGAATCACAACAGCACAATAAGATACACATGCACACTAATACTATGAAGAAATTACCAGATTTGCAGCAAGGTAAGATGATTAATCAAGGAATTTGACATTCAGAAGGATTAATAAGATATACACACAACTGCAAATAATTGGAAAGATAGAAATCAATTTGTCATTCAAGGGGCAAAACTGGACAATAATTGCTTCATGCACTCCTATGTCAAAAAATTCCTCCTTTGTGCCTTGCAATTACACACAATATATAGCAAGATTATTCACCCATCCCATCCTAAAAATAGGCTAAAATTTGTACTCGCCCATGCATGCTAATTTTAAACCTTTATCATGAATAAATAAAGGAATAAAAATAGACATGTTGATTACAAAGAGGCATTAATGGCCTTAGATTACAAAAATAAAATTCAATCCAACTGTGCAGTTGACTGATCTATTTTTAATAAAATTGGGTGAATAATTTGGCTAATAATAGCTTTTGGTTTTTTGTGTAAGCCTTCTCCAATGTGCATGTAATCTTTGTCTTCTTCTATTTGATGTGACACTTACAACTTGATCCACTTGCAATGCTATTTTTATCATTCTTTAATTCTTCCCCCTTGGATGCACATGCAAAAATTAATACCCTTGTGTGAGAAAAATAATTCCTTTGTCTTCAATACTTTACAAAATATTCACCCTCCATTGTGGGAACCACTTGTATAAGCTAGAAATAACATCTTCTTTCCTTTGCACGAGGTTCTTTAGGCAAGGTTAAGGTATTCCCTTTTGAAAGGTTAAGATATATAATTTGACATTCTTGGCCTTTTTAACTTTGACCCTATATAATCATGGGGTATTTTACCATTAACATGTATCATTGTTTATAAAACCATCCCTTTATGTGGTCGGCCCCTTATGAATAATCATGACATGTATAACAATGTTTTTTTTACCTTTTATCAATCATTGGTTTTCGATAATTGATTCCCATGGTATTAAGGTTTTATACCTTAGAAAGGTCGAATGCAATGATTTTCAACTAATTTAGGCTGTCCCCCTCCAATGATGACTTAACCTATCATGCTTTGTTGATTGCAACTGATCTAACTTTGATTAAACTATGGTTAGATTGAAGTCTTACATTGGAATTGGTGATTTGGTTTTATCTGTTTAATCACTATACATTTTCATCTTTGTCATTGATCTTGACCTTTGATGACTCAAGGAGATAAAAGGGAAAATTGAATCCCTATCATTTCATTCTTGGCTCCTTTGAGAATGGGTGAAGCCCTGTTGAAACATTTCCTTGAACGCCATTGTTGTACCTCGAATCTCTCTATATCTCTACGAATTTGACTTTCATGAGGTTTTGAGTCTAAAATTTTGCATTGCAATTGGATGCTCTACCATCATTAAGGAATTTAGAACTCTTTATGTGAAAAATTTTCCATTGTAGAGATTTGGTTCGAAACTCTTTGCAAAATTGGTAAGCCTTTTAATGGTCAGGTAGTATTGTTCTTGTGCATCTCACCATTTTTTGAGCTTGAAGTTATGGTCTGTAATTTTCTACCTAGAAAATATATTTAGGTTCATTTTTTTATTTCCCTGAAGCTCATTCCGTTGCAAATATGGCTCAGCCTTTTGTTGGGTATGGCTTACTTAGACTTCATCACTTTGAAAAGTTTGTTCTAAACCCTAACCTACCCATATAGATTTTGGTTGTATCATTATCAGAATAAAGCATATGGTTTTTCATTATATCATTGATTTTCTTACATTTTTTTGGTCGTGTCCTTGTTGGGTGGCCATTCTTGAGTTTTTAAGCTTTCTGAATCGAGGGTTTATAGCAAAACATAGCTCGTTCTGGGTGATTTTTTGGTTTCTCTGGTTTCAAAGTTTATTTTTTCCATGGCTCGTTGTCTTGAATCAGTTTTAAATGGTTCCTCCATATGTTTCTAAGCTCACTTCAAAGGTAAATCCTTACCTCTCTACATTTTTTTTCTAAAATATGTTTACCTTTAAAATCTCCTATTGTGTCCGTAACTAAGTCACCGTTCCTTTGTGTTGGCTTGTCATTATGAGCTTAGCATATTCAAAACTTAGGCTATTATTTCCATTTCTTTGTTCATATAATACTTGAGCTCATTTCCCCTTTGTAATAGCCTTTTAAAAAAGGAACGATAACCAGATTGCACCAAGCCAAGAACACAGATGCTAATTAAACACCATGATCAATAAGATGAAAGTAATTCACTAGAATAACTTTACATAAACCTTTGCAAACAAATGAGTAGAAATATCATATATTATTATGGAACTCAATGAAATACAACGAGAATGGGCCTTGCTTATATAGACAAGGAATAACAATCTGAGAACCAGTCAAGGTCGTAGATCAAGCCATAAATCAAGGAAAGAACTAGTCAATACCATAGATCAAGGAAATAACTATACCTAAAACCTAGATAATATCCCCCAAATATATAAATAAATAAAAATAAATATCCACACACATAAGTGGGTGAGGATAAATACAATAAAGGTAAATAAAGTACTTATGTGAACATGAGCTAAGGTAAATACCTACTCTAACATTTTTTTCATATTTGAGCGAGACATGTTTGAGATTTTTCCCACTTATTTGGCTCAACTGTACATTCAAGGAAACCCTAACTACTCTCAGATCTATGCTAATTTTGGGTATGTGTGCTCTATTTGAATCTAGTTGTGGTCAATTTTCTCGCTTACATGAGTTTTTTATGGGTATTGTGTTTAGCCACTATTCAATTCCTTTGCTACCACTTACCAAAGGTAAGGACCTCTATACCCCATCTTGCATGATTATAAGGACCTTGTCATCAAACCCTTGTGAGATATTTGTGCATTTTGGGGATGTGTAGTTTCATTGAGATGACTTGGAAAGATGACATTACCCAACCTTGCATTTTCTGACCCTATCGGGACTTAATGCTCATGTCTTATGCCGAAGACATCATTTTAATCTATCTGTATTGTTATTTAAATATTCTCTTTTTCACTACTATTTCCATTTACAAATGATCCTCCTTCATAAAACCTTTAATCGAGCTTGTGAGTTTGTATAGCTCATTGTTCCAATTCATCAAAAGGTAGCATTTTGTATTGATAAATGTATCTCTGCAATGTTTCCTTCATTCTTTTGATAATATGGGGTTTAAATGCTTGATGAATTGTAATTTTAGGGCTATACGTTATCATGATATATATTTCCTTTTCTCCATGACTCACCATAGTAATGAAGGTCGTTTGCATTTTGATTTTACTTTTGAGGATTTGAGGAATATGTACCTTGTTCTTCTACTCATGTTCTTTAGAATCATAATGGCCATTCTAATTGTTCTTTTGTGACTTGGAAACTAAAACCTATATTCTGTTGTGTAAAATTTGTTTGTTCTTGAAGCTTAAGATGTCCCATATATTTCTACCTTTCATGGCTGTGATAAGTCATTGATGTTGATGAATTTTTTCAACTGTTGAGCCTCTTCTACAACTATACTCTATACTTTGAGTTCTCTATACCTACAATCATCTTAAAGAAAATTGTCAGAAAAGGTAAGGCCTCTAGCATCTCTTGTCTTCCTTAGTAAATTCCATGAGTTTCTTCCATTAGAGCTTCTAACAGTATGTACTTTCTATTTCTTCCCTTCATGTATCTTTCCATGTATCTTATCTATGCATTCTTTTGTGTTATTTCAGAACTTAAAGTTGCAGTTAAATTCTATAAAATATGGTTGAAAATATGTCCTTTTATGGTTTTTCAATATTTGATTTGGTGATGAATATTTGAAACTCTATGAAATTTCTTGCAAACTGTACTTATTTGTTCACCTACATAATTCTTGATTTTCCCTCTTTTGAGCAACTTTGGTTGAGCTAGGTTGATAAATGGCCTTAGTACTTGACTGTTCCTGAAAATTTGTATTTTCCATGCTACATATTTAGTTAAATATGGAATTGTACTGCCCTATTTTCATGTCAGTGGGTATATCATATAATGTTGTATGCATTTAGTTGTGCTTCATTGGATGCCATGAGAATCTGTAATATGTGCTTGGTGATTTTTATAAGTTATGGTCAGTAGAAAGATTTTTGCTAGTCCATGGCTTAAAACTCATGGAAAATTTGTATTCTAGGATGAGAAATTGAGGTTTGATCTTTATTAAATGTTGGTACCTTTCTGAACTGCATTCCTTGCTTCATTTGTGCTTTTTGAATCATGAAAACTTCTAGATATGAACCCCTGAAATTATTTCTTAAGTTCTTCACTTGTTCTATAAATTGTAATGTGAAGATATGATCAACATAAATGGACGAACTTGTAGCTAAAAATTGAAAACTTTTACTTAATGAGGTCATTACATGATTCGAATGTTCCTTTCTAAATGTAATTCCACATAGTGCATTCAAAATTATAATGTAGAGTTGTAATATTATATTTAGATGTCTCCTATCTAGTTGGTATGATCTATCCCACACATTGTAGCCTTAAATATGTCCTCAATTGGAATTATACTTTAATAGCCTGAAAACCTTTTGATGTGAACCAATTGTATTTGTTTTCATTTCTTTCCCGAATGATAATATTATGTGTTCTGGAGTTGTATCTGACTTGCAAGTTTATGAAAATTGAAAACTGGAAAATGCTTCCATCTTAGCTTGTAAAGGCTTCTAGTTTGGCTTGAACACTCTATTTTGTGAATTTTACAACTATGAGATGACTGACATTTGTTTGATTTTGAACTAGTTTGATATGTGATGATGAAATTATTTTGTTGTATGCACTAATCTACTATAATTGATTGTACCTTATATACTTGAAGCTTTTGAATTTCTTTTCATCAGCATAACTATAACTTTACTTACTTGGAATGAGAAAATAAGATGAACAATGTTCTTAGGTACTTCTTTGTCACCGATTTTGAGTTATATAGCTTTTAAATGCTTCTTTATTCATTTTGTATTAATTTCAAGTTCATTTTGAAAGTGCATCTACTTAAGGCTATGAATACAACAAGCATGAAATACAAAGATTTCACGATCGTTCATTTTGCCCTTTTCAGGTATAATGATAGTAGTTGGAAAAAGTGGTGAAGAGGGAGAAGTGAAGACACCAACTCACACCAGAAACATATAAATCCAGGAAATGATGGACTTCATCATTTCTTTGTTCAAAAATTTAAGTATATGATCTTTCATTGCATCCACTTGCTTTCAGAGTTATTACCATGGCTTGTGTGGGTTTACTATACTGTTATTCCTTATGAATAAATGAACTTTTTTTGTGTAATGAGATGTATGTCTTTTATTTTTTGTGTTTTCTTCATTTTTATGGGTATAAATGAACTTATACAGCTCAAAACACTTAATAATTCACTTAATCATGGAAATAAATCAAAATTGAATGTACCTTTTGATGCTCACTAGATGACTGAAATTTATTCTGCACCCTATCCTTTAAACTTGCAACTTTTTTATAGCTTTAGAACATCATGTTTGATACATGTTTCCCTTCCTTCCTTCTTCAGGGCCTTACAATGGTTGTTTATGACTATTGCATAGTTCTGACGAGGGTAAAAAAATGGAATGGTTGAATCTATGAGGCATGACATTATGTAACTACACCCAAGTTGTAGTTTTGATCCAAATGTGACTTCCAAGACTGTCCAAAACCAAACAATAAAAATCTATATTTTCTTCCAAGATGGCTAACCCAAACATATCCAAACCTGTAACTTGACCAATCTGAGAAACTTAAAAGTTTCTAGTTGACCTTTTTTGCACAAGGTGAAAAAAATGTCAACAATTGTCGCAATACAAATAGGAATGGTAAAGGGTGGAGTGGAGGCCATGGCGACCGAGGAAGACCACACAAGAGGGATAGTGGAAGCATCTCTAAAATGTTTAACTAGTAAAGCATTTAGAACATGTGGAATATGTGTAGGGTTTATGTGTAAATCAGAAAGGAAATTACTAAGCTTGTCAAGTTGTTCTTGATCAACATTAGTGTCCTCATCATATGATTGTTCACTATCATAAGATTTTATGTTTTTCAGAGCAACTTTGATTAAGTTAAGAATGGGATTATCATACTCATCCATGGGTTTAGAGAATCTACGTGTAGATGGAGGAAGCTCAATGTGCTTAAGAGGATCAAAACGACCACTAGGGGTGATAGGAATAATAAGAAATCCTTGAAGGAAGGTAGTGTTTAAGCATTTGAGTTCATCAAATAGTTTAATATAAATTGGATTAAACCTTATTTTAAAGTAACTACGGTAACTAACGATATAAAAATGATAATATACATTAAATGTGAAGGTATTAAGCATATAATATTGTGAAACCCTAAGTAAATGAAAGAGGGAAGGTGACTTGGCTAATTATGTGCAATCCTAGAGTGATATGGACTGAGTGACTATTGGAACAGGAAGGTAACAATATCATCAAGGCTCACCAAGGGTTTTGAAACTCACAATTACACATGATAAGAGTTCGTAGGCACTACTGACTAAATTGGGCTCTAGTTTCCACTTAGATACTCATGTTATGATATTTTATGGGAAAAAGGAGCTTCCTTGTTGGTTTCCTTTTATTTCTTTGTCTTCACTCTAATGTCATTTTTCATACCCCTAACCTGCAAAATATATAACTAGCTACACATGCCCACAAACAACATCAAACGTAATAATGAATATATAAAATGGGGAGTCATAATGACCCTTATGGTTACCAAAAGAGTGAACTTAAAACCAAACACTACACTACATATTAGACTCCATGTAGTTGTGTGTGTAATTATGCCCTAGATTACCATTTTACAAGTTTCACTACGATATCGAGCTAGATTTAGATTTTTCCAAGTATGTAAATGTGTACGATGGAATAAAATGAACTTACCCTCCTACCTTCTACCTCTTTCTAATCCCCCACATTCTGACTCCCAATATCCTAATCTTCCAATTCCCCACCTCATGACTCAAAATATCCCAACCTTCCAACCCCTTATAAGCTCTGTCTAGCATTCTAATCCCCTACCTTCAAAATCTTAATTTTCCAACCTCCAAATCCCTCTAAGCCCCTAACTTCCATCCTTCTGAATCCATCTATTCCCCACCTTTTAAATCCTAACCTCCTAATATTTCAACCCCTTTCAACCTCCAACCTTCCAATCTCTCTCCTCTAAACTGCCAATCTCCCAACCTTCTACCTCATTTTATTCCCCCACCCTCTCACTCACAATCTCCCAACCTTCCAGTTCCCCACTTCTCAACTCCCAATCCCAATCCCAATCCCAAACCTTCCAATCCCCATTGAATTTCTAACCTCAAACCTTCCAAACCCACCTTAAACTCCCATCCCAACTTTCCAACCCCATCTCAAGTCTCCAACCACCACATTCAACTCTTCTCCAACCTTCTAACATCTTCTCCCAATTTTAAACTTCCAAATATGCCACCTTATAACTCCCAATATACCAACCCTCTCCAAATATAAAACCTTAAAATATCTATCATTGAACCTTCCTACCCCCCTCGACCTACAATCTTATGACACCCTCTATACATATAACTTATAACATCCAACCTTATATACATTCCCATACAAAAACATTCTAACTCCCACCAACCTTAAAATTTTCAATCCCCTACCTTCAATTCCCAACATTCTAACCCCCTCCCAACCTCTAACCTTTTAATCCCTTCCCAATTACAACCTTCCAATCCCCCAACTTCATTTTCCCTATTTCCCTATATTCAAACCTCAAACCCCCTTATAAACTAAAAACACTAAATGTTCAACCATCTACCTCTTCTGACCCCCTTCAGAGTTCTAACATTCTAACAACTTTTAACCTCCAACCTTCCACATTATCCTCAAAATTCCGACACTCGATCTCCCAACCTTCAATCCCTCCTCAAAATTCCAATCCCCTAAGAACCATCTAACCTTAAAAGATTAAATCCCATAACTTATGGCTCTTTATATCCTAACCTTCAACCCCTAAATTCCAAATTATAAACCCTAACCATCGAACCTTCCACCTCCTTCTACAAAAAACAAAAAACAAAAAAAATCGCTTCAAAGTCTTTCTTGGATTCATATGACTACTTATCTTATGTTGATTTGGTTGATGAAATCATTTGCTACTGAAAATTTCTATGTTGCAAAGAACTTGACTTCATATCTATTTGTTTTGTTTAGCTGCAAATGAATATCAAAGTTAAACAACATGATGACAACAAAGATAACTACTGAGTATGGTATGGTAACTTCTACTTTTCTATTCTCGAATATTGTTATTTGTTCTTTTAATTACAAATAAATTAACTTCTAGAAAGATTACAAAAAAAATTTAAAAAAAAGAGATAAATTTGTTAAGATTTACATGTGCTGATCAAGTTAAGTAACAAAGAAAATGATGAAAATGACATCTTTACAGTTTACAATAATTGGGATCTATAAGAGTCTCAATAAAAAAATAGTTTGCATGAAGGCATGCACAAAACTAAGTGTGGGGGAGACTCTCTCTTCTAAATCTTTTGAATAATGCATGAGGAAACAAAGAGCTAAGTGTGGGAAGAAAATATCTCTACATTATCTACGAAAAACCTCATGAGAGCATGAATAAGAAGTAAAATTTTTACTTCTAGAATCTCAGTTTGCTACTCTCATGAATAAAGAAGAAAACAATTTGAAATATGCAGAAGTATTGAAAAAATTAGATTCTACAGGAAGATCAGTAGCTTGGATGAGGGCATGCAAGAAGTTAAGTGTGGGGTAAATGAAAAGACAAAAATATGTCTCATTATATCACCAAATAACACTCTTATTCTCTCTCTTAAAATAAATCTTTCAAGTGAATTTAGATGTAGTTTTAATAATGGATGGCATATTTAAGGTAGAAGATAGGATTGATCTTATCATCTCTTTAGAATTCGATTTGCAATCTAATTTTTGTTATTTTCTAATCTTTCTTCTAAATTAGAATGAAAGAGTGTGTAGAAAATAGGTCATAAGCAACTCTACTCCAAGTTCATAAATCAAAGCTACTAAAAGTATTCACGCAGCTACGGAAATCCCATTTGTTCATAGATTTTTGCTAGATTTCTACTATGGAAAACTTACATGCAACTACAAAAATTCCAAGCACATCTACAAAAATGCCCAACTAGTGAAATTATTTTGGTTTGTTCCAAATTAATGTAAAGGAGCATTGAACTGTTCATCCCACTCTTTTCTTCCACTCCATCAAATAAGAATATAGATCCAAACATGTGGCATTCCAAAGTCATGCATGCATGTGGTGTTCCAATAAGAATTCAAACTCATAGACTTAACACTCCATTTTCTCTCTATGTTTCAAGGATGAGCAAATAGTGGAATAGTATTAGGAAAGTTGAATAAGTACTCTCCCAATTTGTGTTCCTAGATAAAAGGGATGGGTTTGAGAAATATTCTCCATGATAAGTGGGTTGTTGTAGTCAAGTTTGTTTAGTATTTATTTCTTTTAATAAATCCGCCCAAGAATAGGTAGTTAGTTCTTGGAGTGTGGACCAAGTAAAATAGGAGTAATGTCTATAAATACCTCCTCCATATATTTGGAAAGAGGGGCATATATTGTAAATCAGATTTGAATCAATACAAGTGTAGTTTTAAAAGTTAACTGTAGTTGCTCCAAATCCGAAGGGAAGAGAATGGCCAAAATCCGCTCTTCCCCAAGGAGGAGGATTTTTCTGTTATTTAATTTCATAGTTTATTTACTACATATTTATTTCAGTAATTTAGTCGTTGTGTGTTTCCTTTTCATGCATGTTTAATTTTAGTATGTTTTCTTAGGAATAATTATTATTGAATAATATTTTGTCTCCTTCTGCATACAACTTTAGAAACTGCCCTAGTTATAATGACACTAACTTGTCTTTTAGTTGGTTAAATGACTGGTAATACAATGACTTATTAGTCCACCTTCTTCACTTTTTTATTTTTAGGGGAAACTTGATGTGAATTTCATCACCACACTTTTCATAGTCCTAGGGGTCTCATGACCGTAGGATTCATCTCCATGCACGTAGACACACCCCATGTCCTGGCGGGGTATATAAATCCTTGGATAGATTATGTTATTGGCTAGGTAATTTCTTGTTTTAAGAGTGGCGTGAAGTGAGAGGCTTCCACATCCTAATACCCAGGCCTTAGACAACATCCTTACCCAAGCCTTAGAGAACATCCTTGTAACATGGATTTGGGCCCCACGTATCACAAGTTATATAGGGGATGCCCTTCGCAAGCCTTGTTTATCCTAGCATAGGTAGCCTTCGGCTGTAATCAAGCTATAGTGTAGGGGAAGGAACCACCAAAGATTATTCACTAGTTTATCACACATCGACGTAAAGGTGAGCCAACTCAGTGAGTGTCACTGTCATGTGTGGTATTGAAATCAGGCTATAGCTTGTGTTGCACACCTGCTTGAATCACTAGGTTGTGTGTTGTATGTGTGGTGCTTGCTCACATATCATTTGACCACACATTAATAAACCAATCAAATATTAATCAAACAATCAAATCAACCCCCTATCAAAACATAATCAAACCCAATCCATCCATCTAATTACCCCAATCTTATCCCCTTTCATAATCCATCCCACCCACATCTAATCCCTCCATCTTAATGATATCTTACCTACATCCTATCCATACCTAATCTTATTCCTAAATTTTATGTAAACCCCCATCCTCATCATGGCTCACATCAAACTCAAATACACCACCCATCAACCTTTAGCTTCCCACTTTGATCAAAACATCCCTATTACTATATAATCTTTACAAAACCAAACTATGGCACTCACGTTCTCTATCCAACAATCCCCTAACCCATCCTATGTTGATCCCACCATCCTCACAACCATAAAAAATCTTAACCAGCAAATTCTTGACCTTCAATCAGACCTTAGCCAAACATATTCTCAACCATCCTCCCTCACATCCACTTATGAAAGTGAGGACCTTATTGACATCAACCAAGATGATCCCCCATCTACACAACCAATCACACCTAAACATAAATCCATATCATCCAACATCCCTAACCATATTTCTTCTTCACACACAAGTAATTACATCGATTTTGATCAACTCCAACCATCCCATTCCACCAATAAAGATATCCTTTTCAAAATTTTCCAAACTTTAACCATATATGATTCATCCACTACATCCACTTCCAATAAATCCAAATCAAAATCTACATCAAAATAAAAATCTAACCAAAATCCAAACCCAAATATCCCAAATCACCACCACCACCTAGTGACCTTTGTTTTACAATTTGCTAACCTATTATTTGAGCCCAATACTTCATCACTGCTATCCACCCCTAAATCCCCCGTCAATCAATCTAATCCCAAACTCTGTCCCATCAAAACATATTATAATGTACCTTATATATACCCATCCACTTCTAATCAAGATCAAACCAAACCCCAATCATTATCCCCCACCTCTCATCTTAGTCTTAAATCCTCATCATCCTCAACATCCCAATCTCATCCCATGGAATTTATCCTAAATAGTATTAAGTCCCCTCCTCTAACATCTAATTTGGCTCCTAAGCCTCCATCAATTACATCCAACCCCATACAATCTAGTTCAACTCCTAAGTCACCCACATCCTCTTCATCCCCTAATCCTACTTCATCCAATGTGGCCCTCATGCCACCTTTATCCTATCCATCCACATCTAATAAATCTACCAATCTCCAATCCAATCCCAAACCATCCAATGTGACTCCTAAGTCACCCCAATATCCTAAATCCAATGTGGTTTCTTCACCACCTCCCTCTATCTCAAATCAACCAACATCACCTACATTCAACCCATCTCCCTCATTAACATCTACTCCACCATTTACATCCACCCAATCTAACATATCCTCTTCATCCCAATGTAACACATCCTCTTCATCCACATTTACCTTATCCAGTCCATTCTAAATTAAACCATATAATCCTACACAAACCAACCATATACGATCCACCTCTCACAAACTAACCAAATGCAATCCCAAGCCAAATTCCACTACTAATCCAAAACCAAACCAATCTCTTAAATACCCCAAGGCTAATCTTCCATCCAAATCCCAACCATCTAATCCACATATTAAACCTACATCCAAATCTAATCAATCCTCTCCTATCCTACACATATCCTGCCTAACCCACCCTTATTACACACACCATCTCTCTTAGAAATCTCAACCACCTACACCTTAGGTAAATATTTGACTACCATCTTCCATCATCTTAAAACCTTTAACATGATCACTCACCCACCCATTAAAATTGATTATCCTAACTGTCCTAAACCATATTGGTATAGGGACCATTATTATTGCAACTTCCATCGCACCCATGGAAATTCGCACCAATAAATTCTTATCCTTGTACCCATCTATCCACACCATCTCCATCCTAACCCTCTCTTCAACCATCATCCATCATCTAAACCCCATTATAAGTTCAAACATCATCCAAATCAAATCATCAATCTTAACATCCCTTATCCACCAAAAATCCTTCATCAACCAAAACCCAAAGCAAATCTCCTTTCCCATCCTTTGCTAAATCTGAGCCCTTAGCGGATGATAAAAATACAACCCCCAGTCTCATGATGATCACATGACATCATCTTCCCCATCCACTTCATTTCCTATAGCTGAAAATATGTTTTGCAACATTAAACATCGTGGTCGTTTAGGCTTAGGGTTTAAACCTAACACTAATAACGACCCTCATACTACTCCATCACAACCCATTTCTATAACTTATCTTATTGATCCCACCATTCCAACCACTCAACTCAATCAAAAATCATTTCATCCCTCTACACATACCAAACACCTAAAATTGGATTGAGCATTTAGGTTGTCCTTTACACACAGATGTTCTTTCCTCATCCCTCCATCCTCATTCCAATCCAATCCATCTTCACAAATACTTAATTGAATTCATTACACATGATGTAATTCATTAGTAATTATTACGCTTGTGTGACCTTGGTCTATCCTTACTATCAACATTCAAGACCGGTCGTATCTTAGAGATCCAATCACTTAATCACACATCTTAATTAACATGTGGTGAAGACCCTTGGGTGAATCTTATGACACTCTAGCAAATGTCATCACTACACTTATTTCCACCCCCCATCTAGCCACTTGTGATTCTTAACCCCTAGAGGTCTTAAGAGAGTGGATCAAAAATATCAAATATTAAAAACTAAAAGAAAAAAATCATATCAAAAATAAAAAATATCCAATAAAATCCACCTCAAGAATCTCTTTAGGGGTGTTTCCAGCTACTCTGCCAAAGCTATGGAATCCTGGCTGAAAATAGAGAAATATTATGACAAAAATTAGATGTATATCCGTCGGGGGTATGGATTCTTGGATGACAACAGAGAAATGCACAACTTAACCTTCCATTCACCTTCTATCAACCTACTTGACTTAATCTCTCCCTATACATTGGCTAGTTTGTTTTCACATACTACCCATTAAGTCTTCATTTCAAGTGGTAATTAACTATCACAATATCACACACTTCAATCTCGATAAGACATTGGCTTGTATGTTGCCAAGTATGGCTTAGGCCTTGGTCGCACTCTTGTCTTAGTCCTACTTTTATCTTACACCATGTGCTTTTAAGCTCATCTTTTGTTCATCATTCATTACAAACCATCCATCCCTTGCATCCGCATCCTTTTGCATCCATCATCCATGGGCAATTGATGATCATATTTATTTATCCTATCCACCCCTCTACTCCCCCCCTTCTTTTGCTTCCTTTAACCTGTCATCATTATGACTAGGGGCAACTTTATAATCCACTAGGGGCACCATCCCTTACTATCCACACACTTGGGGGTACACCATACTTATCACTAAATCCCCACTCATAGCTAGGGGCATATCTTATCCCCCCATATTATCATATATCCTTCAATATATCTCCCATCCCACACCCCAACAAATCGAATAACCAATCCCTATCCTATCCAATCTATCCTTTAACCATCCAATATCAAATAATCCTTCTTTTATCCTTCAATCTTATCCAACTAATCCCTATCCCAAATCAATCATCATCTGATCCTCATCCACCCCCTTATCCTATCAAATCTATCCCATTTTTCTCAAATCCTCATCCATCATCCCACTCTTGGGGGTCTATCTTATTTAATGCTCTTGCATCCTACCTTTTCCAATCAACTAAGTCATCACCTAGTCCCATATCCTACATCATCACATCCCTCATCATATCAAACCTCCTTTATCTTATTCAATCAATCCCTTTATCGCACATCCCTTATCCTATCAAAAACCACCCCTTTAGCCCTAATCCCTATCCACATATCCCTTGGGACTTATAGGAGAAAGTTACCTCCTTTTAACCCCCCCATCCCTATCACATCTTCATCCCACCACATCTAAACTATCTTAAGAAGCCTATATATATATATATATATATATATATATATATATATATATATATTAAAAATCTTAAAAATCCATAAAAAATCAACAATGCACATAAAATCAAAACACTTTTGCATGCGTTTGTGTGTGTGTGTGTGCTTTTTCGTTGGTTTATCTTTTTCCTAGATTTTCATCATATTTTGGCTGATGATATGAGGCCACTTTTGTTTCTTTTTCTTGTGCATGGTCCAATGATATGAGGACCACATTTATAAATCAATCGGTCCCATGATATGAGGACCATCATTTTTTCCCGATGATATGAGGACAAGGGTATCTAGTAATTAAAACATCATGGTATAATTTATACCATTGATGCATGTTGCTTTATGCCATATCTTAATAAACTTACTAATGATGATAATTGTGGGCACTTTACGATAGCACCACCCCTTCCAATCATCACTTAGCTTAATCATCATCACTTTATCCAACCAACCCTTCATCAATCATATAAATCAATCTTTCCAATATTTTTAGTCAATCCTATCAAGTCCTATCATCCAAACATCTAACATCCAACATCCAACATCCAAAATCAAAATCCTTTCCCCTTAACTGGGGCATCCCAAATCCAAATAATAAAAAATCCAACATCAACAACATCTGACAATCCAAAATCATGTGGTCCAAAAACATCCACAACATAAACCCCTTTACTGGGGCATCCAAATCCACAATCATCACCCTTTTCATACATCATTTATTGGGGCATCATCAAAACTATATCTTAAATCTTAAATACAAACGCTTTTCATACATCACTGACTGGGACATCATACATCAAAAATCAAATCATCATACACCCTTGTCTTCCATCGATGATTGAGGAATCCTCTCATCTTTTCATCCTCTCACCCACAACCCCTTAATCTTATCGTTGGGGCATCTCCTTTCTGTTAGAGTGGCTACCCACCTTGTTCCTCCCCACTTATCCACTCGAGGGGGCAATATATTACTGTTGTCAATTTTTTCCGTCTGGGAAAATTTGGACAATGGGGATGTCTAGTGGACCCTAGGACCGAAAGACTTATTTATAAAACATGCTGAGGTCTACAAGCAAAATTTTGTGTTAAGGAACATCTGTGGCATTACCAAAGGGTTCGAGATCATTTCATATTTCTTTTTCTTTCTCGGTTTGACTAAGATCGAGGTGTACTCAGAACGAGACATTAGTCCCAGTGGGACCACTTTCGATTATCATGGGTATTAACTGATTAAAATCAATAAATTATGTTGAGAAGGTTTAAAGTATGCTAGAATGATCCATACAAGGTTAGCTTGCACAATAGCTCGGTCGAGCTCAATGAATGATAGGCTAATTATTTTTAGCCCAACGAGATCATGAAGGCTACAAGCGAGCTCGGTATCAAACTCTGGTATGACTCGTTGAGCTAGTTTTGGAAGATTGAGATCTTCGTTAATATGTTGAAATGACTCAAGGGGGAGGAATGATATCAACAGAGACCGGCATATGAATAGTTGAATTCAGGATGAGCAAGTTCGACATTTACATTAGAGCTCGAACGGTGAGGGCTCAAATCAAAAAAGATAATTCAACACATCTAAAATATGTTTCAACATCCATTGTAGAAGATCACAGAATCAAGATGTTGAAAGGTGATCAGCTTTATTACTTGAGCCACACTCAGGGAAGATTTGAAACTTGGCATGGACGTATACAAAACAAATGTAGAGCAGTGTTTGGGAGTTAAGAAATTGAAGCCTGACATAACATAGAACCCAGTCGGTGAAGAAAGCTCGTAGTGCGTGGAGCTCAAACACAGTTCGGGTGAAGGATTCACATGAGGCTCATTCTAAGGAATAACATGAGGATGATCTGAGTTAAAGGTTTTTTTAGGTGAATAACAATGGCTCAGGCGAGTCATTAAAGGGCGAGCTCAGAAGTGTTTTGGTTCAAGTTGTGCTCAAAGCTATGGCCGGTTCAACTCACTAACATGATGACTTAGACCAACGATTGATGGGTGATCTTGAATGCAAGTGTATGATGGAAAAGGTACTCGGATGAGAGCTCACGAGTGGGTCGAGTGGAGGTTGATCAGTTGAAGTGCCTTGCTGAGTCAAAAATAGTTCAAGTTGAGTCGAAGGACAAATGAGTCGTATTAAAGGGATGAAGAAGCTCAGACCTGGTAATCCAAAGAAGGGAAAAGTTATCATGGGAGCTCGATGACATTAAGACGAGCCATAAAGGATCATGATGACTCGCAAGATCTCAAGCTTGAAAATCAACCCATGAGGGTTCAAAATTATGACGCAAGGATAAAATGCTTGATCTCGATGGTCACTCAATGGTCACTAATGGGAAGGTTCAATGGAATGACTCGTCACGAATGTGTTGAGGTTGAATCACTTAGCAAAATGTGTTTTCGAAGCTTGTGGAGCTCATTTGAGCTCAGGATTGAACTCGATAGGTGAGTTGAGTCAAAAAAACAAATTCAACAAGCCAATACGACTCACCAAGGTTAAGGAAAAAATTGGCCTGGGAAATTCAGCACAGACAGAAAGAAAAGGCGGTGTTGAGAGTCAACTAAGCTGAGTTACAAATGGCTCGCGGAATATGGATGCCAGTGGAAATTTGATGCATGTGAGTAGTATTCGACATGTGCCTATTCAATCAATATTAGATGAACTGTGGCAAAGTGTGTAAGATGATAAGCATACAACAATGGAGTCGAATTGCTCAATTAGAGAAGCCCAAGACTGAGCTCACTTTGGTTTTTATGAGACTAGAATTTGCTAATATGATTAGCTCCGCTCGACATCATTGGTGCGTCAACATGCAGGTTGAGCCAATGTTTTATGTTGTATGGCCAAGTGAGGTGGAATCAAGGGGTTTGATAGATGGATGATCTCGTGAGAAGAAATTAGGGTGAAACCGAGCTCTGTAAATTCATCGAAGTAGGGCGAGGAAAATAAATGAGGAACTGGTAAATTTTCTTGCAGGAAACCGATTTGGGGTCTGCCAAAATCAACGCGTGCAACTCGTGGTCACAGGAAGATTAGAGCTCACATTGAAAATCTGAGTTAGTTAAAAGGAAATGCAAAGATCGACGACGAGTTGGAAGTGGCTCAAGAGGAGTCGGTTCAAGCGTAAGGACTCAATGCAAGTGTGATAAGTCACACAGGATGAAGCTTACAATGAGCCAAAGAAAGATGATAGCCGAGCTCGGTCTGCACAAAGGAATATTTTGGAGATTCGTTTCGGATTTAGCCGTTTCAGGCTTTAGAAATTTTTGGGATCGAAAACATTGAGCGAGTTTAGATAGTTCTAAAGCCCGAAATTTGTAGTTTCAAGTTTTTAGGAGACGAAAGCTACGAAGTGGTTGAGCCCAGTCACGCTCTAAGTCCGAGTTAGTCGTCGAGTCATGGGGAGGCTCGAGTCTAATGTATAGGTAGGATCATGTTACACATCGAGTTCATCCGTTGGCGAGTCGAAATAATGGGTCGAGTCATTGGTTATAATGTGATATGCTCGGTCTAAGATTACAACACAAAATCGGCAAAGCTATCAATATAAAATGAGGAGCTGCATAGAGTGAAAATAAACCACCAAGTTAATAGAAGAAAGGTCGATGAGGGCATGCCACATAGTTCGGTCTAACATTAAAACTCAGAAAAATACCTTTGAGTGCCAACTAATGAGGAGAAATCAGTAGGGATGATGAAAAACTTGTAAAGGGGATCGTTCGAGTTTAAGATGAAGTGTGCAATATAAACAAAGGAACCTGCCAATATATGAAATATTGATGTTGAATTCCGAGTTAGTATACAAGTGTGGAAATGAGAAAGAGAAAAGTCTACGATGCAAATGTAAAATACAAAACTCACCGAATAAGAAAGTAACTCGCCGAGTCATTTAATGACTCGACGAGCTGATGGAATATAATACCTGGGGGCCCTAAAAGTTTCTTTTACTCAGAAGAGCACAAATTTCTTCCCGGTTGCCTATTTTTCACAAAATCATAGTCATTGGAACCAAGAGAACGAGAGCTATGTGATGGACTCACAAGAAGATGAATTTTTTAAAGTTTTTCATTCCAAAATTACAGGTTTTCCTTGTTCCTTGAGTGGTGCCTCGTAAGGTGGAGGTGTAATAAATGAGAAAACATGGACAACAACAATGGTTAATTATTTCCTACATTTTGGCCTCTAGGGTTAAACCTAAAAAGATCAACTTAGCAATCAACAGGTGTGATGTTTGATATGAAACTCAAGCTTTCAAGAATGGAGTGCTCATTCCAATTAATGAGACATTCAAGGCCAATGGTTCTCTCCATATTACTTCACAACCTTGCGATTATGGATGCAATTTGGAGGTGCTAGCTCAACAATGGAGGAATGAAAGCTTGTAATGGCATCAAATGTCTAATTAGCTTGAAGCTAATGATGCAAATGAGATCTAAGCTTTCTTAGGCTTGTGAGTGGAAGTTGTAAGTTTTGAAAGGGTCAGGCTATATGTCCTTGTCATTATAGTTTTTGGTTCTGGAAGAATTTGGAATCTCTCATGGTGGCATGTGGGACTAAAGTCTAACCAAAGTTTCTTTAGGATTAGATTAGGAGTTAAACGTGCTTTAGGCTTAGTTAAGCTCGAGTATTAGGCTAGTGCAACTAGGGTTTTGATGCTAGTTCAAACTTGATTAGCAAGTGATTAGAGACTTCATTGAGAGTTGGGATGGGTCTGGATAACCAATTGTGACTAATAGATAGCCTGATCGAAGTTTAATAGAAGTGGTCTAGAGAGAACTAGGGAGGTTCTGAATGGTCGAAAGGAGGAATGTTTAGATACCCTCTCTAGAGATATTAGCCAGTAGGTGAAGTTGTTTATAGGAGGAATGCACGACTGAAAATGTATCGTAAATGGGCATCCGAGAATGGAGCGAAGAATGGGGAATTAACGAAGTGTCGTTAATCGGTTGAATGGGAGGACCATGCTAGGTGTAAGCATATGTTTAGGTGTCTTACACATACATCATCTGACCTGGGGCATTAAAACTGTTAAAATCCAGGTATCTCTTAATCCATTCTAATCCTTGCATCTCTTCATCAGTCTAATCCTCTCACCTTAGGAATTATTCTAATCATCTCATCCTCTAATCCCAAGGTTCACCTTGAATCCTCAAATATTCTCACAGCTATGAGAGGTCATCCCTCATCTATTATCTTGGGCCTCTCCTCTTTTCAAGTGGTTACCCGCCTAGTTCCTCCCCGCCTAAGCCCCTCGAGGGGTGCAGTGATTTGGCAACATCATATTACCATCCTATCATCTTCTACTTCTTCTTTAAACGATCATTGCTCATGCAATAATCACTTCAAAGAGGGGGAAAATGTAGACACCTAAAATGTCTGCATGACTAATTAATTAACATTAATCATGTCCCACATTTTAGACTTATCCACCATTTATCCGCTATTTTAATGTATTTTAATCCATCTTTATTATTATCATACATCAACCATATATAATTAATCGTAAGATTAATTATTATTGTTAATTCATTTTATCATCATTTCCCCTTTATCATTGTTTATCATTTATCATTTATTATTTCATCCTTTTAATCCCATCTTACATCCCTTTTTATCTTTTAATTAATTATTACTATTATATTATCCTATTCTAACCCCTATTAGTAGCATTTTCTAGGAATTTAATATTCCTGCACCCCACCTACTACCTACTCTACACATCTCTACACCTAGCCTTTCCATCAAATCTCATCATTAATTATCCTAATCACATCATTTAACCTAATCTAATCTTAATCATGTGTACATCCTCACCTATAAATATAGAGGCTTCTAAATCTAGAAGCTTCTCCATCTTTCCCTCTCATTTTTAAATATTCAAATATTCTACACTCTTCTATTAAATTAAAAATTCAATAAAATCTCCACACAAAATCTAGAACCCTCCACATCTAGAAATCTCTACAAAAACCAAATATTCTCATCAAATTTCAACCATTGGATTCAATCCAACATGGATTAATCCTCACCATCCAATTTTCCACTTCTCAACTATAAATTGATCTCTCCTCCTCCATGAGAGCTAGCTAGTAAGCAAGTTAGTTAGCAAACCTTGTCATTTTTATCACTCAATCATCCATCTATCAATCAAATCTATCATCTAAAATCCTTCATCCTTTATTTTGCATCTTTCGTTAAGAAATCATCAACAATCCAAGGCGAGGTGTTGTCCAAGTCTTCCCACATCAAAAATCTGAAGCAATCAATCATCTTCCAAACACATCCACCCATCAAGGAAGGGGAATTACATGTTAGACGGTAAGTGCAAGTAATGTTCTTCTTCCTTTAATCTTTTCTTGATTTGATGTAGTTGATTTTTTGATTTTGCATGTTGCATTTGAATTGGTTTCATATTAATTTTATTTGTACATGTTAACTTGAATTTTCATCTACATAAACACGGGACATCACTCACGATGTCACAAGACACTCAAGGCCGCAGTGGTTGTAAATAAACAAGTGTGCACAAAAGACAAAGGAAAAAACCCACATACAATGAAAAACAGAGAGACAAGCAAGTACAAATAATGTAACAGATAACCATGGTAGTAAATAATCTTGCGAAGTAAATGCTGCACATGAAGCACCCGATATAACATTAGAAAGATAAAGTGTATGTAAGATGCGTGTATAAATGATAAAGTAGTGTACTATGAAAATGAAACAATAACACCTATAACGTATGAAATTGGATGCCCCCAGTAGTGGATATGGGACTGGTATAAGGTATTGCACCAAGCATCCATGCTGCATGTAATGGATCCATATTTATGATCACCACTAGAAAGGAAAGTGAAAGTGCATGTGTGTATGATAAATATAATGACATATAAGATATTTATCTAGAATATGTAATAAAGTGAATGTGCACGAGTAAATACAAGCAACAATAAATGTAACCAAGATATGCAATATGTTATGGATGGATGGAATTGAATATAGATTAAATTATAGGAGACACATGACCCCTGAGTGAATGTAATTATATGTAGTGAGGTTCATTTGTTTATGCCCCCTAAGAAGTCAAGAATCAACAATAAACTGGAGTGCATCCTCGGGAAGTGGTTCAAACAATGTGTTATATGTAGCGTGTTGATTGTGAATGTGTTGTGATGACATGCAACATAGAGATGAGGTCTAGACACGCGTGATGATTTAGCCTAAAGCATATATCATGAAAATATTACATAAGAAGTGATGAGTTATCCTATAGTGTATGTCCGTAGATGAGTTGAAGAAGTGATGATTTATCCTATAATGTATGTCAAAAAAGGATGCTAGAAGAAGTGATGATGTAGCCTATGGCGTAAATCACTAATCTAGGAATGTCTCATGATAGAAAGAGTGACTGATGAGTGTGTGAATGTGATGTATACCCTAGACGGTCTAGAATGGACCATGAGACTAGAGTGTGTCATAGGGTAGTGATTGCACCGCACAAAAGTAGTATATGTAGTGATGAGAAAATGCTATATTATGTATAAAATTTGTAGAGTGTAATGTAGGATTTATAGTATGAAATGAAAGATGTAAGTATGGAAGTGGGAAGTGTGTGTGATGAGTAATGGTATAATGTGTAAAATGTGTACAACATGTAGATGTATAGAGGACAAAATGTGAATGATGCAAAATAGATATAAGATGTGATGTGTAAGATGTAAGATGTATGATATAAGATGTAACATGATGTGCATGTTTAAAAGTGTAAGATGAATGATGTGCAGTGTCTATTGTAAAATATGTAAAGTTCATGTGTATAGGATGCCCTCAGCAATTAAGTGTGAATCTAAACACAAGAGTGCATGATCAGGTAATGAGGTGAGAAAATTCACCTACCAAAATTCAAGTTGTCTCGTAGCGGTGAAAGAAACATTAGGACCATGTGATGGCGGTGGAATTTGAAATGTGTTTTGACTATCAGTAAAAGGACTAATTGCTCTAACAAAATGAAAATAATTCAAAGCTTGAACTAACTCCAACATGGGTTGATTAGATGGAGGATCACAAAGACTAGGGTTGCCATAAAAATGATTAAAAATAGCAGTCACTTGATGTGGAGGCATATCTCGGGGAAGATACATGGTGTCTAGGGATTTTTTAAGAATAAATTGGCAATTAGGATGCATTTGAAGTAAATCAGATGAAGAAATTTGAGAAATTTTAGGAGCCATGATAAAGAAGATGATATGCCAAAGAAGGATCTGAACCAAAATGATTATGCTCAAATGTATTATTCTATCCTAATATAGATGTTATAAGAGTAGTAAATAAATGCAATACAAAAAATAACTCAAATAACTAGGCAATAAATGTATGACACCGTAAGCAAAAAAAGGGTTAGAAAGACCTTCGCTGATTTATTGAGGTTATTGGATTGTGTCGCAGTGGAGACCGTTTAAACAGGAGGCATAAATCATCACACATAATCCTGGAAAAATGTAGATTCAACAGATTTGGCTAGACTAGGGCACATGGAAAAGGATAAGGGCATCCTAGGCACTCTGGTCTAAATTTTTGATGTCCTGGTCTGTAGAAATGGTTGCAACCTAGTTCTATTATGATCTCTAAAACTTTGCACTTGTTCACTTCTTGTTGCATGAATGTTGTTGTATGATTGCTAAAGCACTTGTAAACCTACAATGGAAGAATCGCCTATAAAACCCCAGACAAAGCATCAAACCCTAAATAAATATACAAATGAAGGGGTCAAACTGTCCTCAACAACCGCAATGGTGGACTTACAACTTAGTGTTGTACTACATCTCAGACCCAATGTAGTTCTCTCTGTATGTGTAGAATTGTGCCCTAGGTTTCTCTTGTGCGTGTCACACTTTGTGACTAGTGAACACATAGATAGATGTAGAAATGTAAATAATGCGTGCATGCAAATAATAGACTACCATCCTATCAGGTTTGATGCATGTGAACTAGCCGTGTGTCCCTTGTTATGGATTCAAATGGATGAATATGGATCTCTAGATGCCTTGATAGATGCAACCTTAGGTGGAGATAATAATGCTTAGTGCATGGTCCCTTATTATGATCACATAAATTTATATTTATATGATTCCCTTGATTGAATTTTGTAATTAACCATGAAAAGGAAGACTACCAAAAATATAAGATGCTCAAATGACAAGGAACCAAAAAGTGAGACAAAAATGTAAAGAGGACAAGGACGACCAAAGGGGATAAGGGTGTCTGATGCTGACATCTTGGATGGGTGCTCCTGTATAAAATTATAAATGCCAAAAGGTAAAAATAGTATGAGCAAGTTTGAGTGTAAGACTAAAAATAGAAGCAAAAAGAAAATAAATATGCCCAAAGACATGGGTTAATCATTACTTTTGCACTTAGGTGTCATATGAATAGTAATATGGAATCAGGACTAGATAATTACCAAAAGTGTGTGATTTTGTATCTATACTTCCAAATTCCAACGTGCAACCATCCAATCATCTTCCTCCTAATCCCCAACCTTCCAACGTCAATCTCCCAACCTTCATATCCCTTTAAACTTCTAATATCCCAATCCCCCACAATTAAATCCCATCCCAACTTTCCAACCCCCTCTCAAGTTTCCAACCGCCACATTCAACTCCCCTCCCAACTTTAGAAACCTCTTAAAACCTCCAACCTTCTAACATCATCCCTATTTACAACCTTCCATTCCTTCTTTTTCACTTCATTTTCTAAAACCCATTTCCCCTAACCTTCTATCGTTCTGCCTCCTTCTAATTCCCCACCTTCCTATATCCAAATCACCCAATCTTCTAAATCCCCACCTCCTAACTACAACTTTCCTACCCTTCAGACCTTTGTATAGCATTCTAATACCCTACCTTCCAAATATTTCCAACCTCCAACTCCCTGTAAGAATCTAACTTCCAATCCTCTATCTCCTTGCAATCCCAACCCCTACCTTTCAAACCCACCTTCAACACCCTCCCAACATTCTAACCCCCTCTCAATTTTTCAACCACCACATTTAACTCACCTCCTAACTTTCCAAACCCCTCCCAACCTCCAACCTTCTAACATATTCACAAATTTACAACCTTCAATTCCTCCTTTTACACTCCATTTTTTATACCAAATTCCCCCAACCTTCCACCCTTATACCTCCTTCCAATCCCCCACCTTATGACTCCCAATATCCCAATCTTCCAACTCCCCACTTCCTGAATCCAAATCTCCTAACCTTCCAACCCCTTCAAAACTTCATCTAGTATTCTAGCCCCCCTACCTTCTTACTCTTAATCTTCCAACATCCAACTCCCTATAAATCCCAAACTTCCAACATTACAAACCCTTCTAATACCCACCTTTCGGCTCCTAATCACCCACCCTTCTAACCCATTTTAATCTCCAACATTCCAAGCTTCTACCTCCTTCAAATCTCACACCTTTTGACTCGGAATGTCCCAACCTTTGAATTCCACACCTTCCAAATCCTAATCTCAATCCCATACCTTCAAAACCTCCCTCCTAACTTTCCAACCCCCTCTCAAGTTTCAACCACCAAGCTAAACTCCCCTCCCAACTTTCCAAACTCCTAACTTCCAACCTTTTAACATCTTCCACATTTATAACCTTCCATTCCTCTTTTTTCGCTCCATTTTCTAAACTCCATTTCCCCAGCCTTCATCTAGCATTCCAGTCCCCTACTATCTGATTCTTAATCTTCCAACCTCCAACTTCTTCTAAAACCCCAACTTCAAACCTTCTAAATCCTTCCAATCCCCACGTTTCAACTCCCAATATCCCAACCTACTAACCCTTATCAACCTCCAACCTTCCAATCTCCCTCCTCTCGACTCCCAATATCCCAATCTCCCAACCTTATACCTCTTTTGAATGCCCCACCTGCTAACTCACAATATCCCAACCTTCGAATTCCCCCATGTCTCAACTCCCAATCTCTAAACTTTCCAATCCCCAACTTTCGACTCCCAATCTCCCAACCTTCCAACCCCTTTAAACCTCCATCCAAAATTCTTTATTATTAACGATAAAAGGTTTTAAGGTAGGGATCCTACCCCGATACAACCAAAAGAGAGGTCTAAGCAACTAGATAAAACATAAGAACAATCAAGAACACACAATGGTCAAACAAGAACACATGTCACAAAGAAAGCATACCAATAACATTATTGCAGAAACAACATGTATCACTCAAGATTTAAACATGCATAAGATCTAAGTAACCTTTGTACATATTTCTAGTAATCTTGTCATGAGGTGGAACAAAAATATTTCATTAGTCTCCTCTTGGTTGCAAAGTGTTCCAGCCGTCGGCCACATCTTCAATCCCATCACTACCATACGTTGAATTGAGATACTCTCTGTAACACTCACCTTCCCAGAAATCAAGTATCTTGAGGGAGTTAGGATCAAACTAGGAGGGGGTAAACTTTAAAATAGGAAAAACCACTTCTAGCTTACCATTTAAGAAGTGCTTGACTTCCCACTTCCATCTCTTTTCTTCATACAATTCAACAGATTCTTTTTCCACGACTAAGTTTTTATTCACCATTGGAGTCTCTCCATTCAACATTATAATCCTCCACATTACAACTCTTAATATTCCAACTTGAAAATCCCTTCCAACACCCAACCTTAAATGTTC
Organism: Taxus chinensis; assembly: GCA_019776745.2. Taxonomy (NCBI): domain Eukaryota; kingdom Viridiplantae; phylum Streptophyta; class Pinopsida; order Cupressales; family Taxaceae; genus Taxus; species Taxus chinensis. The sequence goes on from CM034148.1 coordinate 238,756,596, forward strand.
TAACCCCCTCCCAATATTCATTCCTCTTTTTATCTCCATTGCTTATTTTTCACTTCAATGTCTAACTTGTATTTCCCTCTTCCTTTAAAAATAAATATATTAAGTATTATCACCAATAAAAATCATTACAACAAAAAAGTGTAGTCTGGAGATGTTTACGAACCCTAAACCTAAGCACTCTAACGATGATGGTGCGATGGGTGGCGTTCTTTCTCAGGACATTGTAATGGTGAGCAATAGTGTACCTAGCCCCTTTTCGTAGGGTTGAGATTTGTTTGCAGATTTAGCAAGCCATAATTATGTACTAGGTAATGGTGGCGATGCTTTTGTTACTAGGGATGGGGGTGGAATCTCAAGGTTGGGCGATCCTTGACAACATAGTTCTTTTGTTGGTCGTTATCTCTTTCCATGGAAGATTCGTAGATTGTAACCCTTTGGTGGTAATTTTTGTTGTGGATACTACTCAAACTATGGAGGTAGAGTATGTGGGTGTTGCAGGGTTTAAAGAATATGGATAAATCAAAGGCAATTTTTTAGGCGTGATATTTTTGGAAGATGTTAAGTCCTCTCATAGACATCCTTCTAAGCCTTTGGCTTATACCAAAACATCACTTCTCGTTTCCTTTTGAGCATAGGTTATTGTACGCCAGAAAAGTGACAAGCGAGTGTGGAAATCTACATGTAACTCTTCCGCGTACCCGACGTCCCGAGGTCGTGCCGAGATAGCTGGTGGGGATGGAATATGCGTGGGATGCAGACAAACTAGTTAGGCAATCTAATTTCTTTAATACGCACTAGTGGAATTTACGAATCTAAGGCAAAGAAAGCCCTTCTAACCTGAACTGGTGTGATAGATCGATCGGTAAGGATGACTGCTCGAAGGCTCTAATCAATATCGAGCTCTGGCGTGATTCGATCTATGGGTTGTGGAATACGTGGAAAATTACCTGGGATAGTTTCGTGTATGTCTCCAAATAAGGTCATATGGTGGGTAATGAATACAATCGACTCTACGGACGATTCTCCGACCTAGTCCAGAATTCTCTAGCTTTGTTAGCCGCTATATCTAGTAAGGATAACTGTTCGATGATGGTGGGTGGAAGTGGGGTCGATCTGAATACTAATATGCGTAGGCCAGTGTCTATGTCTGATTGACTTATGGATTCGTTAGGTTGCGGGATTTGTGGATCACAACCGTAGACTCTTGGTTGTTGCGGTCCTGCTATGGTCATGTATGAAATCAAGTCCTAATCCCTAGTATCCAATAATCATATGCTTTCTCAGCGTTTATATTTAAGATCAATAACTACGTGATCTTCTCAGAGTACCTCATAGGCGTTCTTGCAACCTGGATTCTTAGGCTGGTATCTATATCTAGAAGAGTGTCTCCTGCATCTGGCTGTGGGACCAAAGGATCACAACCAAAGGTTTGTTCTCTTTCGAACCCTTCTACAGTCATGTGTATGTTTTCCTAGGGTAATCTGTAGTTTGGTTGATTTGACCAAAACGTGTGTGCTTGGTCGTCTTCTATATTTAATCCTCTCAACTGAGAGCTGGTCTGTCATAAATTTGTTGTTGTTTGGAAGATTTGTATTCTAAGGTTCTGGTCTATGTCAACTATTGCCGTGATGAGATTGGGTTGAGGAACAATTGGCTCAAATACGTATTCCCTGGGCTCCCTAGGTCCCGTGATTGTCATACAAAAAAATAATGTAAATCTAACTGCAACAAAGCAAATTTTAACTACGTGGAATAAATCTAGAACATATATATAATTTCTATTTTTGTATTTTCTGAGAAACTTTAAGAATTTAAGAAAGCAGCTATTTAAACGTATCTAGAATTTGACAACTAAGATAAAACTTAAATCAAACAAAATAAATGAGTGTAGTTATTTGTCTGTGCAATTTGTAGATCTATTCTAAATAATGAAATAACTTGCTTAATCTATTTGCCAGACTCTCGATCCTACCTCAGAAATAAGGAATAGAATCATAGTTTCTCAGAAACTATCAATCCCCACAGCTTCCCTGGCAATATCAAGAGTAAACTTAACTGAAAAGAAGTGATTATCTACTCTATTTGATATATTTCTAACTTTAGAACTTTGAAAGCTAGAACCTGGATTCTGCAGAACAATGACGAGAATCCAATGGTGTGTTTGATCTTGTCCCCTCAGTGTGATCTCCTCGTTCCTTAGTGTTCACGTGAATCCAGAAAAGCGTGTAATGCTAGCATCAACAGAAGTAGATATTGGGACAAAGGCGGCTCACAATGCAGACTGAATATAATGCGAGTAGGAGAGGGATAGCGCAAGAGTACAAAGCTTGGCTTATGCAATTCCTAGCGGGATTTATTGCGAGTCATGCAACATAAAAGCGTCCAGAACCTGAAACTATCATGTTTTGAGGAGCAAAACCTGCAACTTTAATGGCTTCCTAAGCTATTCTACTCCAATGGATTGGGTGAAATAACATCACTGCTTGCAAAAGATGGATATGTGGCTTACCAACAGCTAAACAATGCTAACTAAACATGCAAAGAATTGAAACTATGGCTTCTAAGCAAAATAATAGACTGAACTATTGAAAATGAGAGTATGAGAAGTGAATGAGGGGCAGCCCCTTTGTTTGAGCACAAGCCATTTATTTATAGCTTTTCATTCACCCAAAGATCAAAACCAAACTGAACTCTAAAACTATAAACAATGGCCAAACACTATTCCAGGGGACCAAAAACATAAATGCAAGCCCAAGTCAGCAAACAAAGCTGGTGAACCGTTGATTTTTACGTGAGTCGCATTAAAAACGCTTTCTGGAAAACACGTAAAGGACCGCCACTTTGAGTAGGGCAGCGGTTACAGGACCGCCACCCTGATCAGGATGGCGGTCTCGTTAGGGCGGGCGGTTTCGTCACTGAAGAGCAAAAGGCCAAGAAAAGAGGGGAAAAGGGAAAAACAAAGCACGCAGGCACTAAGCGGGGCATGTGGGATGTTAACGCACACTTGGAGATCTTTTCCGGATTTCGAACATCTTGTGAGGAGACCTGTATCATCATTGGGGCACTTGTCATGTTGTTCCGGCAGTACAATACCTTACAATTTTGGGTACGTACAGTTATCAAATCTAAAGCATTATTTAAGACTAAGGGGATCATTTGCAGATTTAATCATTTATGCTCGAGTCTTGCTGCTCTTCATGAATTTATCTCAACTTATTGGAGGCTTCTTATGGAAGGTTAACTAGATATTTATCCCTAATCAAAAGGTTTTTTCGTTATTGTTTCTGATAAAACCTCTGACAGAGATATAATATCTAGTGAAGTTTGGGATTTTTAATCTCATCTTATGCTTATGAAACTATTTTTCCCCTTATTTAATCTAGTGAGCGATTATTTTCATGTGAAATTGGTTCAGATTCGGTTCTCATACCTCCCTCTAATTGTAGAAGGAGAATTTCTTACTTTCAATAGGGGTACCTTGGGTAAATTTTTGGCTATTGACCCAGAGAAATTTATATGATTTTACCATTTATGTTCACATATCATTAGATATGAATAATTTTATTGCTTTTATGGCTACTATTTAACTTATAGTGGACCGAAACTAGACTGAAAATCTAGATTATGAAGGTTTCCCTTTTAGATATAGGACTTTTTTTTCTTTTGGTCACTTAACTTTGGATTGTTAGATGGGGAAAATAAATTTAATATTAGAAATTCATTGTGGACAAATTTAGATCCTATCCACATGGTTGTTGATAGTCAGTTGGATAGTGATTCAAAGAACAAAGATGAATCAGTTGGATAGTGATTCCAAGGAATGAGGAGTTCATTCCTTCCCCTAGTCATGTAGAAAAGGCTTCCCTTCGAATTTTTTATGTTGAGGACATTAATTCCCTTCCGCTTGTATCGATGGAGTATCAAAATCATGAGGATAAAGAGAAATTTTAATTCAGCATACTTGTTCACACTAAGGAAAATGTAAATCTGAACACTGGTATAGAGGTTGGATTACTCTTGGGAAAAATAAGAAGGGGAAAATTGTTAATGACCCCTTAAGATGCATTTAATATCCAGTGGGAAGGAGTATCAGGGATAAGTTGGTTTCTTGTTTATTTTTGTTTTTATTTTGTTGTTTGTTTGGTCTTGATTTTCTTGTCCATCTTTTCCGCTGGTAGATGCATCTCCACTCAATCCTAATTATTATATCTTTTTCTCCATTGGAACATTGTTACAGGGTAGGGTCCACTCAACCCACTTTTACCATCAATAAAAAATAATCATTACAACATTAAATTATTTATGTTTACTATTTTAATCATCAAATTTTTGTTTTTAAGTATTAAGAACATAATATTTCATATTGTTATTAAAACAAATATAATCATTCAAAAATAATAATTTATTTTTAACAAAAATAAATAAAATATAATGAAATAAATCAACATCACGAACCCACCTCTCAAGGATGTCCCTAACCATCCTTAAGAGTTTTGGAGGGAATTTATAGCCTACTACCAAAAATTTTATTTTATTAAAAATAATATAGCAAAAAAATAAAATGGTGGCTAAAAATACATATTTAGTTTAAAATTACATTCAACTTATATAATAAGACTCTACAAAGACTTCCTACGACACATGTATGAGAGGAGCAATTTGTCAATGTGGATGAATTGATAAACCTGTATTGAACACAACACACGAGATATATTTTTGAAATAATAAAACATCATATAATTTAGGACAAACAATGTGAAATCATAATCAAAATTAAGTTAATTTGTTTATAAATAATGACCAATTCTAATGTTATATAAAAAAAATGTGTATAATGTAGTGATAAGCCTTATTAGTTCAAATTCGATTCATTTTCTTGTTTGCAGTGAAATACTTATATCACACATGCACTTTTTAAAAAGGGAGTGTTGATGCACTTTATTATAGACACAAAATCACGCACTTTGGTACATTCATAGGTCCTTAAATCATATTAAGGTACACATGATTCCTAACAAAGAAAACTAGTGGTTGACAACTATCTTTGGCCTATTTTCTTAATTTTTTATTGTCTCTTTAGTATTACACATCCACCAGCCTTGACGAAACCTGACTCTTTTATCTTTTATGGCCTAAAAAACTAGTATCTAGCCAAGATATCGACGCCCAAGTGATTTTGTCCATTCTAGGTGCTCTTGAACCTTTCTTACCTTTACTTACCTTTTTGGGTCTCTTTTATCTTTTGGGCATCTTTTTCACTTATGGATCAGCCTTCCAGTGGTCAATTAAAAAATTCAAACAAAGGAATCATATATATTCTTAGTTAATTATCAAAAATCATGATCAAGTACTAGCATTACTTATTATCACCTAAGCTTGCATCCAAAAGGCACAAATAACATCAAAAAAATCCATCTAGCACACTCATTCAGGGGACAATGATTGCATCACTTCTGCATACATAACATAGGAGGGGAATTTTATGCAATTCCATCCCACACACTTTCATCTAGAGCATTTTATATCTAGCCATCTATCTTAGTGCAATTTACACAAGGGCATAGTTACACACACATTCACATAGAACTACATGGGGTATGAGATGTAGTGCAGTGCTTGGCATTATGTTAACTCTTGCGGTGACCACCAATATCATTTTAAATCCAAATTTTGTAAATTTTTATTATATTTGATGTGGTTTCTAGACATGTGTAGGTAAACATATTATTTTGTAGGTTACATGCACCTTTTGTGTTTAAGGAGTGAATATAAAGTGATAGACAAGAATCAACAACAAACCTCTTGTGACACTAAACAAATCAGGTTTTGAGAATTTGCACGACCACCAGCTCTTAAGTGCCCCTGTCCTTCTATGGGAGCCCCTTTCTAGCATCATTTCCAAGTTCCAAAATATCTAGTATGGTAAGTGCACTAATCTAGAGGCAAAAAACAGAGAAGAAAATGAGAAAAACGCAATCTCATTACGTTTTCTTTGGTTTAGTAATTCACAAACCTATAACACATACGCGTTATAACATGTATGTGTTTTACTAAACTTAAAATTAAAAAAAGGTCCAAGCCCTATTCATTTTGTTTTCCCCCAAACATGAGTTTGACTGCAAAACCCTGCATTTGCATTTTATATTCAATTACATCTAGCTCCCACGATTTTATGAGAATCACCACAAAGATTGGAATCGACAATGGTGCCAATGGAAAAGAAGTAGGAAATATTATTTTTTCTAAATTGCATTTAAATTTTGTAATTATATAGTAGAATATGAATTGAATACATTTTTTTATTGTTACAGTTCCACTTCAACCACAACCAAACCCTGTAATTCCTGTGAACCCTCCTTAGCCCTCTTACAGTTGTTGAACATCCCTCGGGTAGTCGGGAGGATTGAAAAACACATATAGGGGAAAAAAAAATAGAAATTTATAAATTAATCAAAAAAATGAGGGATTCCCATTCTATAAACCCCCAACGTGTCTCTCATGCAAACACATTAGAGGCATTAGTGGCTCATGTTTACATGGAAACAAGTCAAATTAATCATTAGACATCTTCTAGAGACGTTTTAAGGATTATTACGCCAAAAATTTATCATATGTGCCTTATTCATGAACCCCCCAAACCAATTTTTTTGTTCCAAAAAAAAATTACAAAAGACCTCATATGTGCCTTATTCATGAACCCCCTAACCAATTCTTTTGTTCCATTTTCATGCAAACACTTTCCAATCCACTAGTGTAATAGTGATTTGATTAACAATAATTTTTGGGACCGATGGTGGATGGCGTTTGATTTTCCACCTTGCAATAACAATGAGGTTCCACTAAACTTTTTGAAGAAATCTCTATTGTGAATTTATCCTCAATGAGATCCCAAACCATTTTGATTTCCACGGCTAAAGAAAAGGCTCTGCACAGGATCGACCAGGTACACAACGTGCACCTATTCAATAGGGTAGAGTCCCCACACAAAATCCCCCTCACCCTAAGACTTTCCCTCCAGCAATGAAGGAGACGATAGAGATTGATACACTCCATGCGCTTAAGGGGTTATCTAATAACCTTGTCTGAAATTCAAGGGAAATTTCTGATCCAAATGTTCATGGACGTATAAAGATTATTCCCTCACACAGTACTAGCATGAGGCCACATATTTACTCATCATGTGGTAGCATGTGCTTGGGGCCCAAAGAGGATGATAATTTCATGCATACTAGTGTTGGAGTTATCATTGGTGGTACACATGATAATGTTTCTATGTCAAACACTTTTTTGAGCGATACATTTGGATTCAGACATCGGTGACACCTTCGTAGGTATTTGTTATTTTTTATTATGTATGTTACAAAAAGATCGGAGTACTTGATTTACTTATATATGTTAATTTTTTGAAATAATTGTATTTGTACATGTATGCATTGATTTTAAAACCCCGGCAGGGATGCCATCATCTCGACCACATGCTACAAGCACCATTCCTATGCATACATTCACAGAGGTAATTTAGAATGTTGATTGTGTAAAATTTTAATGTATGAAATTAGACTCAACTTTAGAACTCAATTATGTCTATATGTGTATGTTCTTGTATATATATTATATATGTTCAACTAACTTGACATAATATATGCTTGAAAAATTTGATGACCTTACTAGACACACCACCATCTATACGAGTAGAGAAAGGTATTATCACGGCAATTTCATCTACGCCGCAACTCACCAAGGTATTCAAACTACATGTATTTTTGTTAAATATCTCATCTAATTCATATTATGTTTTTTTTTATAATAATGTCCATCATTGTCGCATCATGAAATTATGTTAATAATGTCATTTATTATGTATGCATAGCAGTTACCTGCGACAAGTAGAAATATTATTCATATGATTCACAGGTGTGGCATGGTAAAAAGAGTTGTCTATTGATAAAATTAGTTAAAATGTTATCATTACACATACATATACGTCGTCAACATAAATTTTTTGATCTGCATTCAAAAAAATTATTGTTGACATAGTTCTATTTTGGCTAATTTTGATGTTTGATTTTTTGATCTTATATGTATGCAAGGTTCAACCCCTTCCATTTTTAGTTAGAGGGGACAGAATCCTCGAACTCATCGTTTTGATACCCTCATTCATACTCTAGGAGCTTATGATGACTCGTTTGAGCGTGAGATGCAGATTGAACATGAGAGATTGTGGTAAGTGCGTGTAAATGTAAATAATTTCATTTGCATGGTCTTATACATGCTAAAAACTTATACACTAATTTTTGACAACAAATGAATGTTTGCATTTACAATTTCAACTACATGCGAGTTTTGAGTGGAATAGGACTTGTAGTATGCAACGCTTGGAGCATCTGAAGTCATCTCATAGATCTTCATTTATGTCCAAGGGAGCGCATTCTTCAAGCAAGGTCAAGGAGGAATTCCTCATCTCTCCACTTCCAATCACAATCTGAAGTCATCTCATAGATCTTCATTTATGTCCAAGGGAGCGCATTCTTCAAGCAAGGTCAAGGAGGAATTCCTCATCTCTCCACTTCCAATCACAATCCCCCACCTTCCAATCTTCCCTCGATGAAATTCCAACCCCTAACCTTCCACTCCCTTCCCAAATTTCAAACCCGCTCTAAAGTTTTCAACTGCCACATTCAATTTTCTCCCAAATTTTTACCTCATTCGACTCATAACATACCAAACCACCATCTTCCAAACCTACTTTCAACTTCCCTCCTAACTTTCCAACCCCCTCTCAAATTTTCAACTGCCACATTCAAGTTCCCTCCCAACTTTCCAAACTCATTTCCTCCAACCTTCCATCCTTCTACCTCCTTCCAATCTTCCCCCTGCTAACTCCCATTTCCCCGTCTTCTGGCTCCAAATCTCCAACATTCCAACGTTTAACCTCTTTCGAATCCCACAATCTTCCAATTCCCCACCTCTTAATTCTCAATCCTGAACCCCGCCTTCCAAACATACCTTAAACTCTCCTAACTTTGCAACCCACTCTCAAATTTCTAACCAACACATTAAACTTCCCTCCCAAATTTTCAAACCACATTTCCCCAACCTTCCTTACTTTTACCCCAACATTCTGACACCTAATCTCCCAACCTTCAAACCCCCTTCAAACCTTTTCCTAGCACTTTAATACCCTACCTACCAAATATTAATCTTCCAACCACCAACTTCCAACCTTCCAACTGTTAATCCCCACCTTTCGACTCATAATACCCCAACTCCCAATCTTCCAATTCCCCACCTCTCAACTCCCAATCCTAAACCACACCTTCTAAACATACTTTCCACTCCCCTCCTAACTTTCCAACCCCCTCTCAAATTTCTAACCAACACATTACACTCCCCTCCCAACTTTTCAACCCACATTTCCCCCACCGTTCTAATTCCCAATCTCCCAACCTTAAAACCCCTTTCCAACCTATGTCTAACAATTTAATCCACTTCCTGCCAAATCTTAATCTTCCAACCTCCAACTCCCTATAAACCCCTAACTTCCAACCTTCCGACTCCTTAAAATCCCCACCTTTCCAGCATTCTAACTTCCAATCTCCCAACGTTCAAACCCCCTTTCAACCTTCAATCTCTCGAACTTCCAACTTTTTACCTCCTTCAAACCCCCCCACCTTTTAACTCACAATTCCCCACCTCTCCAATCCTAGTCGCAATCCCCCAACTTCCAAGGTTTCCCCGTTGAAATTCCAACCCCTAACCTTCCACATCTACCTTCAACTCCCTTCCAAATTCTTCCAATCCCCACCTTTTTGACTCTCAATCCCCCAACATTCCAACACATTTCAACCTTTAATATCTCGACCTTCTAAACACTTCCAACCTTCTGACTCCTTCCAATCCCCACCTTTCGACTTACAATATCCCAACCTTCTAATCCCTTACAACCTTCTACCTCCTTCAAATCCCCCAACTTCCAAGGTTATCCCTGTTGAAATTTCAACCGCTAACCTTCCACATCTACCTTCAACTCCCCTTCCAACTTCTTCCAAACCCCGCACCTACAATCCTAATCACAATGATCTCACCTTCCAAGGTTCCCCCCATTAACATTCCAACCACTAACCTTCCAACAACCCTACCATCTAATCCCTTCGACAAATTTCTAATTCCCTCTCAAGTTTCTAGCCACCACGTTCAATTCCCTCCCAAATTTCCAAAGCCCCTTCTCTCTTCCAACCTTCTACCTCCTTCAAATCCCCCACCTTTTAACTCACAATTCCCCACCTTGTAAGGTTTCCCCATTGAAATTCCAACCCCTAACCTTCCAAACCTACCTTCAACTCCCCTTCTAACTCACAAATCCCCGCCCCTACAATCCTAATCACAATATCTCACCTTCCAAGGTTCCCCCATTAAAATTCCAACCACTAACCTTCCAACAACCCTACCATCTACTCCCTTCGCAACTTTCTAATTCCCTCTCAAGTTTCTAGCCACCACATTCAATTCCCTCCCAAATTTCCAAAGCCCCTTCTCCCTACTTCAAATCTTCCAACTCCTTACAATCCCCAAATTTCAACTCGCAAGCTCCCAACCTTCCGACCTCTTTCAACCTTCAATCTCACAACTTTCCAACCTTCAACTTCTCGTTTAAATCCCCCACCTTGTGACTCAAAATTCCCCACCCATCCAATCCCAATCGCAATGCCCCACCTTCTTAAGTTCCTCCATTGAAATTCCAACCCCTATCCTTCCAAACTTACCTACATCTGGATACCCAACTTTCTAAGCCCCTCTCAAGTTTCCTACTACCACATTTAATTTGCTCCCAAAGTTCCAAAGCCCCTCTCGAATCCAAACCTTCCAACCTTCTACCTTCTTTGAATTCTCCACCTTCTGACTCACAAAAAATTACCAACCATCACATTTTCCCACTCTTAAAAACGTTGCAATTCCAAACCCAATCTCAATCCCCCACCTTCCAATCCCCATGTAAATTACAACCCCAAATCTTCTAGACCTACCGTTAACTTGATCCCAACTTTCCAACTACCTCTAAATTCTAAACGCCACATTCTAAACCCCTCCCAATTTATGACTTCCTTCTAACATCTTCCTAATTTACAACTTCCATTCCTCCTTTAACACTGAATTTTACAAACTCCATTTTCCCCAAACTTCCAGCCTTCAACCGAGCATTCCAATTCCCCTCCAAACTCCAAATCTCATAACATTCTTCTTGCATTCTAGTCATCTACCTTCAGAATCTTAATCTTCTAACCTACAATTTCCGTCTAACATCTTCCCAATTTACAACTTTTTGACTCCTTCCTTCCTTCCTTCCAACTCCTTTACTTCTCAACCTTCCATCTCCATTTAATCCCCCACATTCCAACTTAAAATCTCCTAACATTCTAATTCCCCACCTCTCAAATCTTAATATTCCATCTTTATGACTTTCTTCCATTCCCTATCATTAACTTCCCAATCTCCCAACCTACCAACCTCTTCCACCTTCATATCCCTTGTATTTTATTACTCATAATCTCCCAACCTTCCAACTTTCTACCTCGTTCAAATCTCCCACATTCTAACTTTCAATCTCCCAACCTTTTATTCCCTACCTTTCAACTCCCACTCTACCAACCTCCCAACCTCCAACCTCCCTCGTCTCGACTCCTAATTATCCAACCTTTTTAATCCCTACCTTTCAACTCTCCAAACCTCCCAACCTTTTTTTCCCTACATTTCCATTCCCTATCATTAACTTCCCAATCTCCCAACCTACCAACCCCCTTCCACCTTCATATCCCTTGTATTTTATTACTCATAATTTCCCAACCTTCCAACTTTCTACCTCATTCAAATCCCCCACATTCTAACTTACAATCTCCCAACCTTTTATTCCCTACCTTTCGACTCCCAACCTCCAACCTTACAATCTCCCTCGTCTTGACTCCTAATTATCCAACCTTTTTAATCCCTACCTTTTAACTCTCCAACCATTTCCATTCCCAACCTTTCGACACCCTATCATTCACCCCAACCTTCCAACTTTCTACCTCATTCAAATTCCCCACATTCTAACTTACAATCTCCCAACCTTTTATTCCCTACCTTTCGACTCCCAACCTCCAACCTTACAATCTCCCTCGTCTTGACTCCTAATTATCCAACCTTTTTAATCCCTACCTTTTAACTCTCCAACCTTTTATCCCAACCTTTCGACAACTTTCTACCTCACCCAAATTCCCCACATTCTAACTTACAATCTCCCAACCTTTTATTCCCTACCTTTCGACTCCCAACCTCCAACCTTACAATCTCCCTCGTCTTGACTCCTAATTATCCAACCTTTTTAATCCCTACCTTTTAACTCTCCAAACCTCCCAACCTTTTATTCCCAACCTTTCGACACCCACTCACCCAACCTTCTAACCTTATAGTCTTCTAACTTAATCTTCCATTCTTCCAACTCCTTAACTTCCCGATTTCCCTCCTCCCAACCTTCCATCTCCTTTACATCATTCTAACTTATAATCTCTTAACTTTCTAATTCCCCACCTCTCAAATCTTAATATTCCATCTTTTTGACTTCTTCCATTCCCTTCTAACATTATAGTCTTCATACCTAATATTCCATCAACTCCTTCACTTCCCATTTTCCCTCCTCCCAACTTTCCATCTCCTTTAACTACCCCACATTCTAACTTATAATCTCTGAACATTCTAATTCCTTACATCTCAAATCTTAATATCCCATCTTTCTGACTTCTTCCATTCCCTTCTAACATTATAGTCTTCTAACCTAATCTTTCCATCAACTTCTTCACTTTTCTTCACTTCCCAATCTCCCTCCTCCCAACCTTCCATCTCCTATAAATCCACCACATTCTAATTTCCCAACCTTTTATTCCCCACCTTCAACTCTCCAAACCTTCCAATCTCCCTCCTCCCAACCTTCCATCTCCTTTAACTACCCCACATTCTAACTTATAATCTCTGAACATTCTAATTCCTTACATCTCAAATCTTAATATTCCATCTTTCTGACTTCTTCCATTCCCTTCTAACATTATAGTCTTCTAACCTAATCTTTCCATCAACTCCTTCACTTCCCAATCTCCCTCCTCCCAACCTTCCATCTCCTGTAAATCCCCCACATTCTAATTTCCCAACCTTTTATTCCCCACCTTCAACTCTCCAAACCTTCCAATCTCCCTCCTCCCAACCTTCCATCTCCTTTAAATACCCCACATTCTAACTTATAATCTCCGAACATTCTAATTCCTTACATCTCAAATCTTAATATTCCATCTTTCTGACTTCTTCCATTCCCTTCTAACATTATAGTCTTCTAACCTAGAATCTTTCCATCAACTCCTTCACTTCCCAATCTCCCTCCTCCCAACCTTCCATCTGCTGTAAATCCCCCACATTCTAATTTCCCAACCTTTTATTCCCCACCTTCAACTCTCCAAACCTTCCAATCTCCCTCCTCCCGACCTTCCAACCCTCTACCTCCTTCAAATCCCCCACAACCTAACTTATAATCTCCCACACCTCCTAATTTTCCCACCTCTCAAATCTTAATCTTCCATCTTTCAGACTTCTTCAAATCTCTACCTTTGAATTCCCAATCTTCCTCCCTCCCAATCTCCGAGCCTACCAACCCCTTCTAACCTTCTACTCTCTTCTAATCTCCCTCCTTTCGACTTCCAATATTCCAAATTTCCAACATTCTACCTCTTTCAAATCCCCTACATTCTAACAATCTCCCTTGTCTCAACTCCTAATTTCCCAACCTCTTATTACCTACCTTTCCACTCTCCAAACCTCCCAACCTTTTATTACCTACCTTTCAATTCCCAATCTTCCTTCCACTTTCAACTCCCGATCTCCCACCCTACCAACCCCCTTCTAACTTTCTACTTTCTTCTAATCTCCCTCCTCCCGACTTCCAATATCCCAAATTTCCAACGTTCTACCTCTTTCAAATCCCCCACATTCTAATAGTTTCCCTTGCCTCAACTCCTAATTTCCCAACCTTTCAACTCTCCAAACCTCCCAACCTTTTATTACCTACCTTTCCTCTCTCCAAACCTTCCAACTTTATACCTCCTTCAAATCCACCATATTTTAACTCTGCATTTCCCAACTTTCAACTCCCAATCTCCCAGCCTACCAACCCCTTCTAACCTTCTACTTTCTTCTAATCTCCCTCCTCCCAACTTCCAATATCCCAAATTTCCAACGTTCTACCTCTTTCAAATCCCCCAAATTCTAACAGTCTCCCTTGTCTCGACTCCTAATTTCCCAACCTTTTATTACCTACCTTTCCACCATCCAAACCTTCCAACTTTCTACCTCCTTCGAATCCCCCATATTTTAACTCTCAATCCCTCCTCCCGACTCTCAATCTCCCAACTTTCAACTCCTTCTAACCTTCTAATTTTCTACCTTCTTCTAATCCTCCATATTTTAACTCTCAATTTCCCAGACTTCCACTATCCCTCCTCCCAAATTTCCAACTTCTAGCCTATCCAACCCCTTCTAACCTTCTACTTTCTTCTTCTCCCTCCTCCCAACTTCCAATATCCCAAATTTCTAATGTTCTACCTATCCCCCACATTCTAACAATGTTTCTTGTCTCAACTCCTAATTTCCCAACCTTTTATTACCTACCTTTCCACTCTCCAAACCTTCCATCCTTTAGACTAGTTCTTTAAATCTCTACCTTTCAATTGCCAATGTCTCCTCCCTACCAACCCTTTCCCAACCTTCTACTTTCCTAATATCCCTCCTCCGACCATCCAATACCTGCCAACTTTCCAACGTTCTACCTTCTATCAAATCCCCCACATTCTAACTCTCCCTTTCTCAACTCCTCACTTTCCCTCCTCCCACTCTCCAAACCTCCCAACCTTTCAAATCCCAAATCTTTCCAGCTCTACCAACCCTTTCTAACTTTCTACCTCCAAATCCCAATCCCCCATCCTTTTAACTCTCCAATCTCCCAAATTTCCACCTTCCAACTACCTTTCCAATCCCCACATTCTAACAATGTCTTCTAATCTCCCCCCCCTAATTTCCCAACCTTTCAACTCTCCAAACCTCCCAACCTTTTATTACCTACCTTTCCACTCTCCAAACCTTCCATCCTTCAGACTTCTTTAAATTTCTACCTTTCAATTCCCAATCGTTTCCCTCCCAAACCCTCCTCCCAACCAACTCCCAAATTTCCACCACACCTAACCATCTCCTTCCAACCTTCTACTTTCTTCTAATATCCCTCCTCCCAACTTCCAATATGCCAACTTTCCAACGTTCTACCTCTATCAAATCCCCCACATTCTAACAATCTCCCTTGTCTCAACTCCTAATTTCCCAACCTTCCAACACTCTCCAAACCTCCCAACCTTTTATTACCTACCTTTCCACTCTCCAAACCTTCCAACTTTCTACCTCCTTCGAATCCCCCATATTTTAACTCTCAATTTCCCAACCTTCCACTATCCCTCCTCCCGACTCTCAATCTCCCAAATTTCCACCTTTGAACACCTAATCTTCCACTCCTTCCAATCCCCACCTTTCTTCTAATCTCCCTCCCCCCAACTTTCCAACATTCTACCTCTTTCAAATACCCCACATTCTAACAATATTTCCTCGTTTTGACTCCTAATTTCCCAACTTCCCAACCTTTTATTACCTACGTTCTACCTCCTTTGAATCCCCCATATTTATAACTCTCACGTTTCCCAACCTTCCAATATCCCTCCTCCCGACTCTCAATCTCCCAAATTTCCACCTTTGAACACCTAATCTTCCATCCTTCCATCTCCTTCCAATCCCCACCTTTCTTCTAATATCCCTCCCCCCAACTTTCCAACATTCTACCTCTTTAAAATCACCCACATTCTAACAGTCTTCTTTGTCTCAACTCCTGATTTCCCAACCTTTTATTACCTACCTTTCCACTCCCCAAACCTTCCAACTTTCTACCTCCTTCGAATCCCCCATATTTTAACTCTCAATTTCCCAACCTTCCAATATCCCTCCTCCCGACTCTCAATCTCCCAAATTTCCACCTTTGAACACCTAATCTTCCATCCTTGCAACTCCTTCCAATCCCCACCTTTCTTCTAATCTTCTTCCCCCAACTTTCCAACATTCTACCTCTTTCAAATCCCCCACATTCTAACAATATTTCCTCGTTTTGACTCCTAATTTCCCAACTTCCCAACCTTTTATTACCTACGTTCTACCTCCTTCGAATCCCCCATATTTTAACTCTCAATTTCCCAACCTTCCAATATCCCTCCTCCCGACTCTCAATCTCCCAAATTTCCACCTTTGAACACCTAATCTTCCATCCTTCCAACTCCTTCCAATCCCCACCTTTCTTCTAATCTTCCTCCCCCAACTTTCCAACATTCTACCTCTTTCAAATCCCCCACATTCTAACAATATTTCCTCGTTTTGACTCCTAATTTCCCAACTTCCCAACCTTTTATTACCTACGTTTCCACTCTCCAAACCCTCCAACTTTCTACCTCTTTTAATTCCCCCACATTCTAACAATATTTCCTCGTTTTGACTCCTAATTTCCCAACCTTTCAATTCTCCAAACCTTCCCAACCTTTTATTACCTACCTTTGAACACCTAATCTTCCATCCTCCCAACTTCACAACAATCTACCTCTTTCAAATCCCCCACATTCTAATAATATTTCCTCGTTTTGACTCCTAATCTCCCAACCTTTCAATTCTCCAAACCTCCCAACCTTTTATTACCTACGTTTCCACTCTCCAAACCCTCCAACTTTCTACCTCCTTCGAATCCCCCATATTTTAACTCTCAATTTCCCAACCTTCCAATATCCCTCCTCCCGAATCTCAATCTCCCAAATTTCCAACTTTGAATTCCTAATCTTCCATCCTTCCAATCCCTAACTTTCTCTTCCCAATCTCCTGACTTTCCCACCTCTCAAATTTTTATCTTCCATCCTTCCGACTGCTTCCAATCTCTACCTTTCAATTCCCAATCTCCCAACCCTCTCCAACCTTCTAATCTCCCTCCTCCCGACTTCCAATATCCCAACTTTCCAACATTCTACCTCATTCAAATCCCCCACATTTTAACTTACAATCTCCCAACCTTCCAACCTTCTACCTCCTTCACATCCTCTCCATATTTTAACTCACAATTTCCAAACATTCTAATCTTTCCTCCTCCAGACTCCAGATCTCAATTATCATCCCAATCTTCCATCCTCCTAAGTACTTCCAATCCCTACTTCAACTTCCCAACCTACCAACCCCTTTCAATCCACACATTTCAACCTTCCAACTTTACACCTCATTCTAATCCCCCACATCTTGATTTACAATCTTCCAACCTTCTACCTACCTTCACATCCTCTCCATATTTTAACTCACAACCCTCCAAACTTTCTAATCTTTCCTCTTTTAGACTCCCCCACATTCTAATCCCAATCTTCTCATTTTGACTCCCGAGTACTTCCAACCTTTCTAATCTCCACTTCCCATCCTACCAACCCCTTTCAATCCACACATTTCAACCTTCCAACTTTACACCTCATTCTAATCCCCCACATCTTGATTTACAATCTTCCAACCTTCTACCTCCTTCCCATCCCCATATCCGAACATTCTTATCTTTCCTCCACCCTCCTCCCAACTCCCAATCTTCCATCCTTCCAAGTTCTTCCAAACATTCACATCCCCCATACCTTTCAATTCTCCAAACCTCCAAACATTCTTATCTTTACCTACGTTTCTCACTCTCCCAACTTTCTACGTCATTCAAATTCACATCCCCCATATTTTAACTCGCAATTTTCACAACATATCTTAACTCTTTCAATCCTCCCAACCTTCTACCTCATTCAATATGCTCTACATTCCGAATTCCTCCTCCTCCCAAATTCCCAATCTTCCATGAATTCCTAAGTTCTTCTAAACATTCACATCCCCCATAACTTAACTCACAATTTCCAAACATTCTTATCTTTCCTCCTCCCGACCTCCTCAAACTTTCTACCTCATTCAAATCCTCTACATTCTAATTTCCCTCCTCCCAACTCCCAATCTTCCAAGTCCGATCAAGTTCTTCCAAACATTCACATCCCCCATATTTTAACCACAATTTCCAAACATTCTTATCTTTCCTCCTCCCGACTCCCAACTTTCTACCTCATTCAAATCCTCTACATTCTAATTTCCCTCCTCCCAACTCCCAATCTTCCATCCTTCCAACTTCTTCCAAACATTCACATCCCCCATATTTTAACTCACAATTTCCAAACATTCTTATCTTTCCTCCTCCCGACTCCCGACTTTCTACCTCATTCAAATCCTCTACATTCTAATTTCCCTCCTCCCAACTCCCAACCTTCCATCCTTTCAAGTACCTCCTCCAAACATTCACATCCCCCATATTTTAACTCGCAATTTCCAAACATTCTTATCTTTCCTCCTCTCAACTCCCAACTTTCTACGTCATTCAAATTCACATCCCCCATATTTTAACTCGCAATTTCCAAACATTCTTATCTTTCCTCCTCCCGTACTCCCAACTTTCTACTTACATTCAACTCCTCCTCCCGACTTTCTACCGTCATTCAAATCCCCTACATTCTAATTCCCCTCCTCCCAACTCCCAATCTTCCATCTTTCCAAGTTCTTCCAAACATTCACATCCCCCATCATTTTAAATCACAATTTCCAAACATCTCTTATCTTTCCTCCTCCCGACTCTTCCAACCTTCTACCTCCTTCACATCCTCTACGTTCATAATTTCCCTCCTCCCAACTCACAATCTTCCATCCTTTCAAGTTCTTCCAAACATTCACATCCCCCATATTTTAACTCGCAATTTCCAAACATTCTTATCTTTCCTCCTCTCAACTCCCAACTTTCTACGTCATTCAAATTCACATCCCCCATATTTTAACTCGCAATTTCCAAACATTCTTATCTTTCCTCCTCCCAACCTACGACTTTCTACTTCATTCAAATCCTCCTCCCGACTTTCTACCTCATTCAAATCCTCTACATTCTAATTCCCCTCCTCCCAACTCCCAACTCTTACATCTTTCCAAGTTCTTCCAAACATTCACATCCCCACATCATTAATTAACTCACAATCTTCCAAACATTCTTATCTTTACCTCCTCTCGACTCCCAACTTTCTATCTCATATTCAAATCATTCTCTATCATTGTCCTCCACCCTCCTCCCAACTCCCAATCTTCCATCCTTCCAAGTTCTTCCAAACATTCACATCCCCCATATTTTAACTCGCAATTTCCAAACATTCTTATCTTTCCTCCTCCCAACTCCCAACTTTCTACTTCATTAAAATCCTCTACATTCTAATTCCCCTCCTCCCTCCTCCCGACTCCCGACTTTCTACCTCATTCAAATCCTCTACATTCTAATTCCCCTCCTCCCAACTCCCAATCTTCCATCTTTCCAAGTTCTTCCAAACATTCACATCCCCCATATTTTAACTCACAATTTCCAAACATTCTTATCTTTCCTCCTCCCGACTCCCAACTTTCTACCTCTACATTCTAATTCCCCTCCTCCCAACTCCCAATCTTCCATCCTTCCAAGTTCTTCCAAACATTCACATCCCCCATATTTTAACTCACAATTTCCAAACATTCACATCCCCCATATTTTAACTCACAATTTCCAAATATTCTTATCTTTCCTCCTCCCGACTCCCAACTTTCTACCTCACTCAAATCCTCTACATCCTAATTTCCCTCCTCCCAACTCCCAATCTTCCATCCTTTCCAAGTTTCTTTCAAACACTCACATCCCCCATATTTTAAATCGCAATTTCCAAACATTCTTATCTTTCCTCCTCTCAACTCCCAACTTTCTACGTCATTCAAATCCTCTACATTCTAATTTCCCTCCTCCCAACTCCCAATCTTCCATCCTTTCAAGTTCTTCCAAACATTTATCACATCCCTCATATTTTAACTCCACAACTTTCTACCAAACATTCTTATCTTTCCTCTACATTCTAATTTCCCTCCTCCCGACTTTCTACCTCATTCAAATCCTCTACATTCTAATTCCCCTCCTCCCAACTCCCAATCTTCCATCTTTTCAAGTTCTTCCAAACACTCACATCCCCCATATTTTAACTCGCAATTTCCAAACATTATTATCTTTCCTCCTCCCGACTCCCGACTTTCTACCTCATTCAAATCCTCTACATTCTAATTCCCCATCCTTTTAGCTCCCAACTTTCTACCTCATTCAAATCCTATACATTCTAATTCCCCTCCTCCCGACTCCCAACTTTCTACCTCTACATTCTAATTCCCCTCCTCCCAACTCTCAATTTTCCATCCTTCCAAGTTCTTCCAAATATTCACATCCCTCATATTTTAACTCACAATTTCCAAACATTCTTATCTTTCCTCCTCCCAACTTCCAACTTTCTACTTCATTAAAATCCTCTACATTCTAATTCCCCCCCTCCTGACTCGCAACTTTCTACCTCATTCAAATCCTCTACATTCTAATTCCGCTCCTCCCAAGTCCCAATCTTCCATCCTTCCAAGTTCTTCCAAATATTCACATCCCCCATATTTTAACTCGCAATTTCCAAACATTCTTATCTTTCCTCCTCCCGACTCCCAACTTTCTACTTCATTAAAATCCTCTACATTCTAATTCCCCTCCTCCCTCCTCCCGACTCCCGACTTTCTACCTCATTCAAATCCTCTACATTCTAATTCCCCTCCTCCCAACTCCCAATCTTCCATCCTTTCAAATTCTTCCAAATATTCACATCCCTCATACTTTAACTCGTAATTTCCAAACATTCTTATCTTTCCTCCTCCCATACTTCCAACTTTCTACTCGCATTAAAATCCTCTACATTCTAATTCCCCTCCTCCCGACTCGCAACTTTCTACCTCATTCAAATCCTCTACATTCTAATTCCCCTCCTCCCAACTCCCAATCTTCCAAGCGTCATTCCAAATATTCACATCCCTCATATTTTAAGCTCTACAATTCCAAACATTCTTATTTTTCCTCCTCCTAACTTCCAACTTTCTACTTCATTAAAATCCTCTACATTCTAATTCCCCTCCTCCCAACTCCCAATCTTCCATCAATCCAAGTTCTTCCAAACATTTACATCCCCTATATTTTAACTCACAATTTCCAAACATTCTACATCTTCCCCACCTCCCGACTCCCAACTTTCTACCTCATTCAAATCCTCTACATTCTAATTCCCCTCCTCCCAACTCTCAATTTTCCATCCTTCCAAGTTCTTCCAAATATTCATATCCCTCATATTTTAACTCACAATTTCCAAACATTCTTATCTTTCCTCCTCCCAACTTCCTACCTCATTCAGATAGTCTACATTCTAATTCCCCTCCCCCCCGACTTCCAATCTTCCATCCTTCCACCTCTTTCAAATCCCGCAAATTTTAACTCACAATATCCCAATCTCCCAATTTTGTAACCTACCAACCCCTTTCAAGTCCACACCTTTCAACTCCCAATCTCCTAACCTTCCGGCCATCTTTCATCAAACAAAACAATCTAATATCCCACACCTCCTAACTTTTCGACGCTTAATCTTCTAACCTCCCAACTCCCTACTTTCTACTTCGTTAAAATCTTCTACATTCTAATTCCCCTCCCCCCCGACTTCCAATCTTCCATCCTTCCAAGTTCTTCTAATGCCTACCTTTCACTTCCCAATCTCCCAACCTTCCACCTCTTTCAAATCCCCCAAATTTTAACTCACAATATCCCAATCTCCCAATTTTGTAACCTACCAACCCCTTTCAATCCACACCTTTCAACTCCCAATCTCCTAACCTTCTGGCCTCTTTCAACCTCCATCAAACAAAACAATCTAATCTCCCACACCTCCTAACCTTTTGACGCTTAATCTTCTAACCTCCAACTCCCTCCAAACATCCCCTCCAATCTTCTAACCCCTATTTCCCTCTTTCTTTAAAAATAGATATATTAAGTGTTATTACCAAATAATAATCATTACAACATTAAATTATTACTCTTTTAATTATCATTTTATATCATTCTATTTTAATCATATAAAAAAATTAGCGTTTAACAACAAAAATTTTAATATAATGGAAAAAATCAACACCATGAACTCAACTCTCAAGGATGTCCATGGCCGTCCTTGAGAGTTTTGGAGGGCAATAGCCCTCCACCAAAAATTATATTTATTTTATTTATTAAATGATATTATAGCAACATAATACAATGATGGCTAAAAATGTATATTTAGTTTAATTTAAAATAGCATTCCATTCAAACTTCCTGCGGCACGTATATGAAAGGAAGAACTGTTAATGCGGATGAATTGACAAACCTGCAAAGAACACAACACATGACATAAGAAAGCATCATATAATTTATAGGACAAACAGTTGGAAATCAAAAGTAAGTTAATTTGTTTACAAATAATGACGGAATGTTAAAAAACAGTGGAGTGTGTAGACCATTTTAATTAGGAACCAAACAAGATTTTCCATGTATGATCCAAATGTAACTACCAGAACAATAAAACAGATACAAACCTGCGGAGGAATTGACAAACCTGCAAAGAACACAACACATGACATGAGAAAGCAATCGATTGTAGGACAACAGAGCTATCAAACTTATACTTCATCGCGATTATATTAAATATATATTACGAGACAAATAAGTATTTAATTACTTATGATATTTTAGGACCTACCCTACGATGGTGCATTGTACCACACAGAGCAATAAGAGGAATTCAGTCGTTGGTTTTCCCAACGCTGAGCACTCTGGCAAAGAGGAGAGTTTCCATAACTCACTAGTTCTGATATCATCTACTTCCTGTAATTAGAATACAAAGAACTGCAATTATTGATGTTAAATTTTTCTCAAAAACAGCTACATTATGCTTGCTGAAAATATAGAATTCATTGGTAAAACAGAACTAGGTTAGACATTAGAGCAACTGTCTCATTTGTTTAACAGTAAATCAAGAACTAGATTAGCATACTAGAGCATACTGGGATCGCCATACAAATGCTTTACAGTGAGAATCTGGTGCCTATCTTACAACTGAAAATTCAGTCACGATTCTCAAGCTGTTTCTCTAAGTTGAGATCATCGGAGATATTTGGTTTACATTTTCTTATATCTTCTTTGTCAAGTAGTTTGCTGATTGAAGACTCTTTCAAAAAGCCTCAAGCGATTCTCAAGCTGTTTCTCTAAGTTGAGATCATCGGAGATATTTGGTTTACATTTTCTTATATCTTCTTTGTCAAGTAGTTTGCTGATTGAAGATTCTTTCAAAAAGTCTCAAGCATGTGACATAACTATTGCTCGCTACATACACGTGATATAGTAAAAAAACTAAGCATGCAACCAACACTCTTTATTCTGCTCATCATTTAAATCCTACAAATCTGAACTCAGAACATATATATATTCCAGCTGTAAACCAAGATGTCTAGGTACAAGTTTCAGGTGTAATCTATAAATTAAATTAAGGTGACCATGTAAATTATTAGAGAAAAATGTACAAGTGTACATATAGGGGAGAGACACCAATAGTGGTGCACCCTATGTTAGGGGGCCCACAAAATAAATTCTATAAAATGTGGGAGCCTGATTTTTTAAACTATAAAAAAATAGAATATTATAGGATCTGGAGATTAAAAAATGTAACATGAACTGACTAAAAATAAGACAAATGCTTAAAAAGAAAATATACTACAAGTGTACATATACGTCTGGGAGACTAGTACCTTGTCTCCGAGATCTAAATGCTGAATAGAATAAAAAAAACCTTGTGCATTTTTCTAATTGGGAGTTTATATATTCCGAGCAAGAAGAAAGGAATCTTCGGAAATTTTCTAAATGAAGTTTCTAAATTCCAAAACTCACTAGCTAATTTTACCTAAAAATGCTTTGAAGGGATTACCACGGAAAATTATGGGATTTGGAAGAATTAGTATCCAACTATAATCTAAGCCCAGAGTTGAACAAAATATTAAACTTAAAATTGCTGGGGCTGAATGATAAAAATTAATGAAGAGATCTAAAACCCAATTGGAGAAGACTATACTCATTAGGAAACATGGACCATTATACATATATAAAACAAAGCAAAAGAAGAAAAATATTATAAATCATAAATGAAAAAATTGATAATAACTGTGAAACATTTCACAATACATACTCATATCAAGAAGTAAACCTGTAGAAAACAAGTCTGAAAACTTGTAGGCACCATAAGAGTCTCAACCATAAAAGCCAGAAAATCTTAGCCTCCATAAGACCTGCTTCACCTATATTGTCAAAAATGATTGAATAATTTTTGTTTCTACAGAAGCTTGTGACATGAGAACCTTAACCTCAAAAATAATTATCGTTCACATTTTATTGTTTGTTAATGACATACTTAAGCCTATATTGTCAACAATGATTGAATAACTTGTATTTCTACATATGATTAGAAAACCTTTACAAGGGAAGAGTATTAACCACAGAAAAACCATCATGGTACAAAAAGTTTCACCTATATTTTCATAAGAACTCTTCCACCTATATTTTCAACAATGATTGAATAATTTTTGCTTCTACAGAAGTTTGTGACATGAGAACCTTAACCTCAAAAATAATTATCGTGCACATGTTATTGTTTGGTAAGGACATACTTCGCCTATATTGTCAACAATGATTGAATAACTTATTTTTCTACATATGATTAGAAAACCTTAACCTCCATATGATTAGACCATACATACACATAAGAGAAAAGTATTAACCACAGAAAAACCATCTTATGGTACAAAAAATTTCAGAAGTTCTGGAACTGACTGTTCTATTCTATCTTAAATTTATTATGACATAATTACAAGGATATATGTTTTTTTTACCTTGAATACTTACTGGATACTACGATATTAAACAGAAAAATAAGAAAGCGTGAAACACTACTTGCAGTAGAAATATCCTCTGAGAAGTTTTGGATCTGTTCTATTCCCACTTAGATTGTTTTTTACACTTTAAACCTTTTTGAACAACACCCGAGTTATACAGAAGTAACCACAAAAAAACCATCTTATGGTACAAAATTTTTCAGAAGTTCTGGAACTGACTGTTCTATTCTATCTTAAATTTATTAAGACAGAATTACAAGGATATACATTTTTTACCTTAAATACTTACTAGGCACTATGATATTAAACAGAAAAATAAAAAAGCATGAAACACTACTTGCAGTAGAAAAATCCAGTTTTGGATCTGTTCTATTCCCACTTAGATTGTTTTTTACACTTAAACCTTTTTGAACAACACCCGAGTTATACAGAAGTAACCACAGAAAAACCATCTTATGGTACAAAAATTACACTACTTGCAGTAGAAAAATCCAGTTTTGGATCTGTTCTATTCCCACTTAGATTGTTTTTACACTTGAACCTTTTTGAACAACACCCGAGTTATACAGAAGTAACCACAGAAAAACCATCTTATGGTACAAAAATTTTCAGAAGTTCTGGAACTGACTGTTCTATTCTATCTTAAATTTATTAAGACAGAATTAAGGATATACATTTTTTTACCTTAAATACTTACTGGGCACTACGATATTAAACAAAAAAATAAGAAAGCATGAAACACTACTTGTTGCAGTAGAAAATTCCTCTGAGAAGTTTTGGATCTGTTCTATCCCACTTAGATTGTTTTTTACACTTAAAAATTTTGAACAACACCCGAGTTATACAGAAGTAACCACAGAAAAACCATCTTATGGTACAAAATTTTTCAGGAGTTCTGGAACTGAATGTTCTATTCTATCTTAAATTTATTATCCTACATTTTTTACCTTAAACAGAAAAATAAGACAGCGTGAAACACTAGCAGTAGAAAAATCCTCTGAGAAGCTTTGGATCTGTTCTATTCCCACTTAGATTGTTTTTTACACTTTAAACCTTTTTGAACAACACCCAAGTTATACAAAATTAACCTTGTGCATTTTTCTAGCAAATCCCAAAACTTCCTAGCAAATTTAAGCTTTAAATCACATGAAACTAAATCCAATTTCGACAAACTTAATCACAAAAAGATAAAACAAAAAACAAAAAATAAAAACAATTGATGTATCTTCAAATATACTTAACAATAATCTGCAAATTAAGAGAATTTTCTGCAGCTCAAAGAAACTTACCGAGTATGTTTACTAAAGGGAAAGAAAATGGGCCCAAAAAAAATAATAAGAAAAAACGAAGCATGTCAGACACTAAAGTGACCTTACACATTTTTCACTGAGACCTTAAAATTTGTCACTGAGAAATAATTGAACACAAATGACGATTAACAATAATCTACAAATTAAGAGAATTTTCTGTAGTTCAATGAAACTTACCAGAATTTTCTATTTGACTGGTCCGCTACCTTCCCTCAAAACAGACAGAAACCACCCACAAAACTGAGAAATCCACCACTCAATTCACTAAAAATAAAGGAGAAAACAACTCTCAACATTTTATTAGAGACAGAGAAAATGAAAAAAAAGGAAAAAAACAGATAGCAATTCATCTATGTTGCTTTCCAGCCTTTAGCCGCACTTCTTCCCAGTTATTTTCTAGTGTAAAGGAAACAAATACCAATTATGCCAAACTTAATTGTATCCTACTTACCCTCAACCAGAAAAAAACATCCCACCCCTCAACAATACAGAAATTAGCCACTGAACTCTAAACATTTTATTAGAGACCAAAATAAATAAAGAAAAAAGAAAAAAACAGAGCACCACATAGAAAACAAAACAATGCAAGAACCCCTATATAATACAAAAATAAACAATGCACAAGAAATAAATCCCTATGCTACTTTACAGCCTTCACCTACACCCACATCCTAGATAGTTTTCCAACTCATCCTGTCCCATAACAGATAAAAATTATACGAAATCTCAATAAATAAAATATAAAAACTATACACAACTACATTCTTTGATGCCAAATGCATTGATTTAATACAAATTACGAGACTTTTCTGCGGTTCAAAGAAACTTAAAAGTATGATTCCTTAGATATTTTGTCTGCTCCTGTCTGCTACCTTCCCTCACAACAATCAATCACTGTATCCAGAAAAATAGAGAATAAAGCGACTCTAAACATTTTATTAGTCCAAAACATGAAAAAAAACCAAGCACGGCCATGCTACTAATAAATAAGATATAAAAACTATACACAACTACATTCATTGATGCCAAATGCATTGATTTAATACAAATTACGAGACTTTTCTGCGGTTCAAAGAAACTTAAAAGTATGATTCCTTCGCTATTTTGTCTGCTCCTGTCTGCTACCTTCCCTCACAACAATCAATCACTGAATCCAGAAAAATAGAGAATAAAGCAACTCTAAACATTTTATTAGTCCAAAACATGAAAAAAAACCAAGCACGGCCATGCAACTAATAGATAGCAGAACACTTCAAACCGCCGAAAATATCAGAAATAAACAATGTTAAAAAACCGCTACAAGCAGAAATAAATAATGCAAAAACCCACTAAAATTTAAAAAAACAAATAACAAATACTACCTACAGAACAAAACGTTCAAGGGGGTAGTAATAAGACACCATTAAAATCTCCTCTGATTTCTGGCCTTCACCACCTCTGACCATCCTGTCTCATAAGAGAGCTAAAGTTATACCTAGATCTCATTAAATTTAAAAATTTATACGCTCACCTACATTCATTAACGCTAAATGAATAGATTTAAAGTAGTAAATGATGTATCTAATCTAAAATACTTATCACATAATTGTGAAATAAGAGACGTTTCTGTAGTTTTAAGAATTTAACCAGATTGCAACATTCGATATTTCGCTGGTTTGGTCTACTGCCTTGACTCAAGGGGTGAAAACATCCATTGAACCCAAGGATAAAATAATTCGAACCATTTTCTCGGAGATCGAAACAGATCAAAAAAACAAGAAAAAAACCCACTAAATTTTAAAAAAACAAATAACAAATACTACCTACAGAACAAAACGTTCAATGGGGTAGTAATAAGACACCATTAAAATCTCCTCTGATTTCCGACCTTCACCACCTCTGACCATCCTGTCTCATAAGAGAGCTAAAGTTATACCTAGATCTCATTAAATTTAAAAATTTATACGCTCACCTACATTCATTAACGCTAAATGAATAGATTTAAAGTAGTAAATGATGTATCTAATCTAAAATACTTATCACATAATTGTGAAATAAGAGACGTTTCTGCAGTTTTAAGAATTTAACCAAATTGCAATATTCGATATTTGGCTGGTCTGGTCTGCTGCCTTGACTCAAGGGGTGAAAACATCCATTGAACCCAAGGATTAAATAATTCGAACCATTTTCTCCGAGATCAAAACAGATCAAAAAATCAAGAAAAAAACAGAGCATGGCCATGCGACACACAAACAACAAAACAATTAAAAACCCCTATACAAATTAAATAGACAATGCAACCCCCCCTCAGAAAAAAAGAAATAAACAATGCAGAAACCCACAAAATATTAAAAGAATTAAACAATGCAAACTACTGTACAAAATGTTAATGACGTGTTAGAGTTACATAACACCATCTAAAGCTCACCTACCCCTCTTTCCAGCGGTGACTGATGATTCTTCCCCATTGTTTTCCAGTCTATCCCGTCTCATAAAAGAGTGAAAGTTATATGTAAAAGAAAACTAACCGCATAGTACATTCATTAATGCTAGTGAATCGATGATGACGGTACCTCAGATCCCAAAAATAAAACATACAAATTGACGGATTGCATTAAATGTTCGGCAAATTGACGGATTGCATTCAATGTTCGGCATTAAATTTTACGGATTGCATTGAACATACATATAATCTTCATGTACAAGAACTTTCAATAAATGTGTATTATAACATTTTAGCCTGATTCATAAAAAGACTAGAGTTTTCCATTTTAATTGAGTATAAAAATCAAATAATAAAGATTTGAGTATTTATAATCTTCATGAAGAGTATTAATTCAGTATCTATATCTTCGTATAGAAGAACTTTCAATAAATGTATAAAAATAACACTCGCACATTAACATCTGTGGAAGGAAACAACAAGGAATTTAGCAAAATGGAAACTACGGAAAATTCTGGGATTACAAGAATTAGTATCCAACAATACTCGAAGCCAATAGTTTAGCAAAATATTAAACTTTAAATTGCAGGGGTTGTATGGTAAAAATTAATGAAGAGATTTAAAACCCAACTAACAAAATATTAAACTTAAAATTGCAGGGGCTGTATGATAAAAATTAATGAAGAGATTAAAAATCCAATTGGAGAAAGATGGATAGGGATGTGATTTATAAAGCCATTATATATATAAAACATAGCAAAAGAAGAAAAATATTATAATATCATAAATGAAAAAAATTGATAATAACCGTGAAACATTTAACAACACACACAGCACAAAACAATAAGTAAACCTGATGATAGGCCAGAGAGACATTAGAAAACAAGTCTGAAAACCTTGTCGGCACCATAAGAATTTCAACCATAAAAGTCTGAAAATCTTAAGCCTCCATAAGACCTCCTTCTCGTATATTGTCAACAAAATGTTTGAATAATTTTTGTTTCTATAGAAGCCTATGACAGGAGAACCTTAACCTCAAAAATAATTATCGTGCACATTTTATTGTTTAAGGACATACTTCGCCTATATTGTCAACAATGATTGAATAACTTATTTTTCTACATATGACAAGAAAACCTTAACCTCCATATGATTAGAACATGCATACACATAAGAGAAATGTATTAACCACAGAAAAACCATCTTATGGTACACAAATTCTCAGAAGTTTTTGAACTGTTCTATTCTATCTTTAAATTCATTATGATAGAATTACAAGGATATATGTTTGTTTACCTTAAATACTTAATGGGCACTATGATATTAAACAGAAAAATAATAAATCATGAAACACTTCTTGCAGTAGAAAAATCCTCTGAGAAGTTTTGGATCTGTTTTATTCGCACTAAGATTGTTTTTTTACATTTACAACCTTTTTGAATAAGACCCGGGTTATACAGAAGTAACCTTGTGCATTTTTCTAGCAAATCCCAAAACTCACTAGCAAATTTAAGCTTTAAAACATGAAACTAAATCCAATTTCGACAAACTTAATCACAGAAAGACAAAACAAAAAACAAAAACAAAAACAATTGATGTATTATCTAATATACTTAACAATAATCTGCAGATTAAGATAATTTTCCGCAGCTCAAAGAAACTTCCCTTAAGGCATTGTTCACTATTTAACTAGTCTAGTATATTAGATAATACATGACAATAATCTAATATACTTGATGTATTAGATAAAACAATTGATGTATTATCTAATATACTTGACAATAATCTGCAGATTAAGATAATTTTCTGCAGCTCAAAGAAACTTCCCTGAAGGCATTGTTCACTATTTAACTAGTCTAGATTGTTTTTTTACATTTACAACCTTTTTAAATAAGACCCGGGTTATACAGAAGTAACCTTGTGCATTTTTCTAGCAAATCCCAGAACTCACTAGCAAATTTAAGCTTTAAAACATGAAACTAAATCCAATTTCGACAAACTTAATCACAGAAAGACAAAACAAAAAACAAAAACAAAAACAATTGATGTATTATCTAATATACTTGACAATAATCTGCAGATTAAGATAATTTTCTGCAGTTCACTATTTAACTAGTCTAGTATGCTACCGTCCCTCTAAAGGGAAAGAAAATGGGCCCAAAAAAAAAGGAGAATGAGAAAAAACAAAGCATGGCCGTGCAACACACAGACAACAGAACACAAAAGTGACCTTCCACATTTTTCTAAATGAACTTTCTAAATTCTAAAACTCACTAGCAAATTTAAACTGAAAATCACCCGCAAATTAAACCTAGATTACAGGCATCTAACACCTCAAAATTTATCACTGAATGAAATAATTCAACACAAATGATGGTTAACACTAATCTCCAATTTAAGAGAATTTTCTGTAGTTTAATGAAACTTACCAGAATGCATCTATTTCTATTTGACTGGTCCGCTACCTTCCCTCAAAACAGACAGAAACGATCCACAAAACTAGAGAAATCCACCACTAAATTCAGAAAAATAAAGGATATAACAACTCTCCACATTTTATTTGACCCCAAGAAAATGAAAATAGGATAAAAAAAGATACCAATTTACCTATGTTGCTTTCCAGCCTTTAGCCGCACTTCTTCCCAGTTATTATCTAGTGTAAATGAAACAAAAACCAATTACGCCAAAACTTAATCACTGAAAGGAAAAAGTTGAAGACATTTAATTATATCCTACTTTCTCCCAACACGGAAAAAACCAACAATACAGAAATTAGCCACTAAACTCTTAAACATTTTATTAGAGACCAAAATAAATAAAGAAAAAAGAAAAAAACAGAGCATGGCCATGTAACACGTAGAAAACAAAACACTCTAAACCACTCTAAACAATGTAAGAACCCCTATAAAATACAAAAATAATTTATAAACAATGGTACTTTACAGCCTTCAACTACACCCACATCCTAGATAGTTTCCCAGCTCATCCCGTCTCATAACAGATGAAAATTATACGTAGATCTCAATAAATTAAATAAAAAACTATACAACTACATTCATTGACGCCAAATGCATTTATTTAATGCAAATTAAGAGACATTTCTGCAGTTCAAAGAAACTTACAAGAATGAATCCTTGCTATTTGTCTGGTCCTGTCTGCTACTTTACCTCACAACAATCAATCACTGAATCCAGAAAAATAGAGAGAATAAAACAACTCTAAACATTTTATTAGAGTCTAAAACATATAACTAACCAAAAAAAAAAAAAAAGCACGCCAGCAATCATAGATACAACACTTAAACCCCCGAAAAATCAGAAAACAATGTTAAAAACCGCTAAAACGATCTAATATTGCAAAACCATAAATTTAAAAAAGCAAATACTACCAAATATGTATCTAGTCTAAATACTTACCAATAATTGTGAAATAAGAGTCCTTGAGTCTGGTCGTCTGTACTTACTCACAACAATCATCCTGATCCAAAATAAAACAACTCTAAACATTTTATTGAGAGGTCTAAAACATAATAACTAAACGAACCAAAAAAAAAAAAAAAGCACGGCCATGCAACTCCATAAGATAGCAGAACACTTAAAACCCCCGAAAAAATCAGAAATAAACAATGTTAAAAAACCGCTACAAACAGATATAAATAGTGCAAAAACCCACTAAATTTTAAAAAAGCAAATAACAGAACAAAACGTTCAATAGGGTAAGAAGACACCATTAAAAGCTCCTCTGCTTTCGGACCTTCACCACCTCTGACCATCCTGTCTCATAAGAGAGTTAGTAAAAACTAGATCTCACTAAATTTAAAAATCTATATGCTCACCTACATTCATTAACGCTAAATGAATAGATTTAAAGTAGTAAATGATGTATCTAGTCTAAAATACTTACCAATAATTTGTGGATTAAAAGAAGTTTCTGTAAAATTAAAAGAATTTTACCAAATTGCATCCTTCGCTAGTTGGCTTGATCTAGTCTGGTACCTTCCCTTGAGGGAGTGAAAACATCCACTGAATCCAAGATTAAAACGACTCTAGCCATTTTGTCAGAGACCAAAACAAATCAAAGAACAAGGAAAAAACATGAGAACATGGCCATGCAATACCCACATCAACAAGAACAATTAAAAGCCCCTATACAAATTAAATAAACAATGCAACCCCCCCTCAGAGAAAAGAAATAAACAATGCAGAAACCCACAAAATATTAAAAGAAAACAGAAACAATGCAAACTACAGTACAAAATGTTAATGACGTGTTAGGGTTACATGACACCATCAAAAGCTCGCCTACGCTTCTTTCTAGCGGTGACTTATGATTCTTCCCAGTTGTTTTCCAGTCCATCCTGTCTCATAAAAGAGTGAAAGTTATACCTACGTAGATCTCAGAAATTTTATATTAAAAAAAACTAACCGCAGACTACATTCATTAATGCTAAGTGCATTGAAATGATGATGATGGTGCCTCAGATCCCAACAATAAGACATACAAATTGACGGATTGCATTAAATGATTATTTGCGGCATTTCTTCTTCAAAGACAAGGTTGGATGGAAAAATTCGATGTTCACTAATATAAACTTGCAGGCCATTGAGGTTACACTGAGGTTACACTGGAGGCAAGGGCAGCTATCTTTGACCTAATTACAACTTCAGTGAAACTTCAATAGACAACTAAACTCAAGTGACAATATGTCATTTAATGCATCGGCAAACCAATGTATTTACATCAAAGTGCACAGAATGAAAAAAATGAAGAATAGAACATTATTTCTGAAAGTTTGTTCAGAGGAAAAATTAAATAAATTCTGTAGTTCTACAACATTTACCAGTTCATACATCGTTTCCTATCTGGCTGGTCTGGGCTCTTACAATTAATGTTATGTTACCTGAACCCTGTTTTCAAATCCAATAAAACCTTCTAGAAAGTTAACATTATACTAAACATGGGCAAGTAAAAAAGAATTACAACCCTAAGATACATATAACTCTGAATAATAACCTTCGTAAATTATTTTGAAACCCCAGCCTACAATGAAGGACGGTCGTCGGCTGCAACAGATGAGACCATTACCTCTGAAGCGAAATTCACCCTAAGCTAAAGTGAAATCTCGGTAATTGATAAATTTGCTATATGCAATCCTCCGAAACCATATGATGCATGACCACTCCCGCAGTGGACAATTTATATAATCTAGTGCCCTCGTGAGTGCTCGCACGTGATAGCATCAGGAACAGACAATCTGTCCAAATAAAACGACCTTCTTTGGGAAGATAAATACAGCACAGCAATAAAACATAACAGTGCCAATTCAGAAAAACGGATGAGAAAACTCAATACTCTGCAATTATACAGGGCAAAAACATGACAATAGAAGCTCAGGGTAACTTACCAGAACACAAATTATTTGCTATCTGGTTGGGCTTGTCTGCTCTCCTCACTGCCATCCTCTGTCCAACAGAACACAAAAAAATATACAAGACACGAGACTGAAACTTCACAGAAAAGAAAGAAAAGAAACAGACACGGGGCATGGCCATGCCACATTCAGACAAACCGCAGAACGCAGAAAAAAATTAAAAAACAGACACAAATGAACAATGCACACCAAAATGATAAATAATTACTCGGAAAGGGAATTTATAATGTTTTCGCGAACGGCTCTTTTTCCAACAGTCGTTTGCTCCTGCCAGCTGTCTACCATCCATCGCTTTTTGCCGATGTCCAGCTGTATTCCAAATTTTCACCCCCTTCCTTCCCGTTTATTTTTAGACGATCTTCTCAATGTTATAAAATTTACTAAAAGGTTATTGACCATTTGTGAAAATGCTTTGCAACGGACTTATAGGTAAGTTCGCCAGCCTTAAAATCTAAGGCCATTCATAGGAAAATAGAAAGGCAAGGTCATTTTATTTGTTAGTGCATATAATCTAGTAGGATGGTGAATCTATTAAACATAAGTTATGGCTATGGCTTATGTGGATCTTTTAACTATTCTTTTATTATGTTGCCCTGATCTTCTGCACTCACCCGCCCCCTCTCTATTATATCTTGGCTCTCTGGAGGGCCCCCAATCTCTCTATCTGAGGGTATAGGGGCGAGGGTGAGGTTGAACATAGAGAGAGGGGGATCTCACCCATGAAGGGTGAGGGGGAGAAGGGGCCCTATAGATTTCTATGGCAAGTGCCCCCCCATAGAGAATAGACTTTTTCATCATAATGAAAGATGTCTTCCCGTTTCCATCCCACTTATTCCACCACGAATGGAATAACCTAATGGTCAACCGCCCTATCTAGATATGGGGCCCTGGCTCCCCCCCCAGGATTTGTCTATATTGTTTACAATAATAGATATAAACAAAATGGAAAATAACGAAGTTCTTGAATCGACTGAAAGTTGATAGGTATATTTTTATTGGAATACATGATATGTTATAGAACATGAATAAATTCATAGGTTGATGTGTTGATTAAAGTAATAGTGGTCATCGATATTTTGGGACATGACAAATGTTAGAGCAATAAGGGGCAGTTTGGCATAAGATTAGTTTCCAACATTTCTTAGCAAGTAGATGGAGACAATCCACAGTTATACCTATCTTACAAGCACACCATGCTCTGCATGCTTCCTCTCTTTCGTATTTACTTGTTGGAAATTTAAAATATATAAATTCAAGAAGCCAATAAGAAAATGTGTGAAAGTGGGATTAGTGCCTCTTTTGCTTAAATTTGTGAGCAATAACATGAATGAGGGCATGAAGCAAGGGGAGATGATGAACTGCTAGCTATTTTGGGTCTTATTTTTAGTTGAGAGGAAGGTGCCAAGGACATTGGAGAGGGGGTAACATTGTTGTGCAAGGGGATCTCATTGTAAAAGAGACTTTTGGCCGCAACAAATAGAATGCCACTAGATTTCTGGCGGAACCATGCTAGTGGGATTGGAGATATATGAGGGAGGTGTAGAATGGAGGAGGAAACATGGCATTGGTAAATCTAATCCTTATTAGAATGAGCAAAGAAAGACAGAAAGTCAAAACATTGTTGAACCATAACCGCATACAACATCAGTTGTTAACCATTTAGTCTAAGTGAATGTACAATTTGTTTAATATCTAGTGTGTGTGTATACATTCTTTTGTAAAGGATTTGATAGGAAAAAAATCTTAAGAGTTGGGGAATATTAAGGAAGTGCATTTATATACAAATTTTTGTGGAAATTACGAGCAAACACAAACAAATTTAAAAAATGTTGCTTTGGGAAAGAAAGATACGAATATATCGTGCATTGTTGTCCCAAATTTTGTATCTAAATTGATCGGGTGAGATGACATTATGAATGAGGCATGTCTACAAGTTGTTGAGAATGGTACTTAAATTTGTATCTCACAATCCCATCTTTTTGAGATGTAATTTAAATTTAAACTATACCCATAGAATTCTAAAAATTATTTATTTAGTATATAAATGAAATAATTATGTTGATAGGAGTTCCCTACTAGAGATTGCTCAACCTAGTAGTCCATATCAACCATTATTACCTCAATACATTAAAGTGTTGAAGAAATAAACCATGATTGCTCATATTTAATCTCCAAGCAAACTGGTCACCTTCATCAGAACATTTACTGCATATATTTATTCAGGAATTCTTTTTGAGAAACACGCAGGTGGAGAAACAACTTTCCCATCGAGGAAAGGATGGTTCAATAACTGTGTAGTTGTCCATATCTTCTTTAGATCTCTCTTCAGGGACTGGCAAAAGACGTTGATGTAACTAATGAAATAAATGCCTGTGAGGGGAATGTTTTCATTACTCCAAGGAAAACTAGATGTAGCAATCTCCACCACAGTGCAACATGAACCCACATATCAATTATCGGAAGGCAACCGCTATTCCACCTACTTCAACTCTTAAAAAATTTATATTAGGCCTATTATCGTAATGCTTGACCACACTATCAACTCATGCCATTATTTATTTGTTGATATCACACCACATGAGGTGGGTGTACTCTCTATACTTCCCCAATTCTATAGTCATGGGCATCACTCATTCCGGTGAGAGATAAGATAAGATAGTTTAGCGAGGGGCAAGGGGGGGTGGCGCCATATATCTAATCTCTATATGAGGGGGGGTGGGGGTCTGGCATGGATATTGGAAGGAACTTATTGAAACTTTTGCATGGGCCAATGAATGCGCACCTTTGGCCAATTTAGTTCAATGGAGGGACAAGTTCGTAGCTCTCTCCATCATTCAAGCACGATTAGTTGGATTAGGTTTGGGACATGTCCAAATCGATGATATGTATGCATATGTCGGCCAGAAATGAAATAGAAGCATGATTGGAATAGACTGGACACACCTGTATCTATGAATGGACTAAACTCGACACTTACTAGCTCACTGTCATTCACCCTACCTCAAATTAGAGTAGTGTCTCGAGTTGAATAGATTAGTATCTTGTTCCAATCCTGTCACATCAGCCATATCATATATATAGGTGGAGCATACAACACTTGAGAATCAACTCCCCACCCCAAACCCCCTATCTGAAACATCTAAACCATGGTGCTCTCTCCTTCCCACAAAGAATAAAAGGTAGTTTCATCATGGTGGTAAACCAACTTCCTTTGTCCTTATCTATAGATGTTCGCCATCCCCTTGGGGATGGGGAGGGACCCTAAATATAAATAGAAATAGAAATATGTGTGTGTGTGGCGATAAATTCGGGACCCTATATATCTTATCAGGGCGCAATGAGCCCCATATCTATTTCCGATGAACCCATAGAGGGAGAGAGATTCCTCCTCTCCCTAGAGATCTCTATATAGGGGGTTCGAGTATAAGACAACAGGAGTCATCCATTGATTGATCTGATTCAGCATCTTCCTAGTCTCTGGGAAGGGTAGTGTCCTTTGTCCTTACCGTTCTGAGAGATAAATCCTTCTGTCATTCATTAGTCGTAAGATAGGGGCTTGATCTATCTCATGATTCGAAGAAAGTATCACATAGTAGGTAAATAGAGGACCCCAACTAGTTCACTATCTAGACTGGTTTGTCCTAAAGCCCATTTGACAAAAATCACCATGAAGAGAAATGAAAGTCCGTGGACCACCTAATTGGCACCAACAAGTAAAATCTCCTTCTCCTTGAGTACCCCATATAACAACAAAGAATGTGCTAAACTATTAGCAAGTGTAGTATAGTTCCCTCTCCCCCATTTCTCAGCCAGGTTATGTAGAGTATCCATCTGGTATGACCCCACTCATATGCGCCACATCCACTAGTGAATTTGGTGGATCGGTCACTATGTATGTGGGATTAAGTTTCTCAAAGATGAAAATTAGAGACCACAAGGTCAGATGTTGGAGACCAAGGTCATATGTTCATCTACATTGTCATTAAGCCCTTCAAGCTCATGTCCTCTTCACCAAGCTCAGTGTAAATCTTACTGAGGTCACAATGAAAGACACCTCCTCATGGTCAAGGCCTGACAAAATAATATAGGTGACCATCGATTAAAAAATGACATGGGGAACATTTTTTATGAGCATGATCACACAATCCTCATCTGTACTTAGCACAATGAGACTATGAGCAATGTACATTCTTTCTCAAAATATGTCTACAGAAGGCACCTGACGAGTCACTAACCAAAAATTAATTAACTCTACGGAGGATAATTATTACACCAATATGTTTTTCATTCTACCATCTAAAACGTTGTTCATACTGAAAACCATCAGGTAATGGAAGGCCCAAATGTAATCACAAGGACATGCAATGATGGACGAAAAAAGCAGAATTTGACAGGTCATTTGTATACGTGAAGGAAACTAATATGGTGGAAAAAGTAGGTTTTGAGAAAATTTGGATAGGTATTTATTTTGTGTGCAAAGAAAAAAATGTTTTATCTTGTAAGATCTTCCATAGATATTTAAACAGGTATTTAGTATGCATGTAAAGAAAATAATAAATTTTTCATCTCGTAA
This sequence comes from Taxus chinensis, assembly GCA_019776745.2. Lineage (NCBI taxonomy): Eukaryota > Viridiplantae > Streptophyta > Pinopsida > Cupressales > Taxaceae > Taxus > Taxus chinensis. Next base: position 238,795,301 of record CM034148.1, read on the forward strand.
GATCTTCCGTAGATATTTAGACAGGTGAAAAAAATCCTTCAAACTACGATAAAGCCCAGATAATATCCTTTGTTACCTTCAGTAACGCACATACATCGAGTTTTATAAATAGTTTAAAAGTTATAGGAAATTGACAAAATTACCTATTGGTGATTGAAATGCATTTTCACTTGGTTTAAATTGTCTATTAACCTAATGACACCGAAAGTCGTTCAAAAAGTTAGGTTGAAACAGGGGGGCTACTAACACAAGGTACACACATAGATATTTAGACAGGTGAAAAAAATCCTTCAAACTACGATAAAGCCCAGATAATATCCTTTGTTACCTTCAGTAACGCACATACATCGAGTTTTATAAATAGTTTAAAAGTTATAGGAAATTGACAAAATTACCTATTGGTGATTGAAATGCATTTTCACTTGGTTTAAATTGTCTATTAACCTAATTACACCGAAAGTCGTTCAAAAAGTTAGGTTGAAACAGGGGGGCTACTAACACAAGGTACACACAGATATTTAAACAGGTGAAAAAACTCCTTCAAAATACGATAAAGCCCAGATAACATCCTTTTTTACCTTCAGTAACGCACATACATCGAGTTTTATAAATAGTTTAAAAGTTACAGGAAATTGAAAAAATTACCTATTGGTGATTGAAATGCATTTTCACTTGGTTTAAATTGTCTATTAACCTAATTACACCGAAAGTCGTTCAAAAAGTTAGGTTGAAACAGGGGGGCTACTAACACAAGGTACACACATAGAATGTTAAGATTAATGGTTACGTCAAGTTCAACAAATACAACGTCAGGTGAGCCACAAGATGGAGGAAGCAAAAAATGTCATAGTTAGTTGTCATTGTCGTTTTCAATATTTTATCTTTTCTATATCCCGCTAGGGCACAAAACCCATCACTAATAAAATAATATTATTATCAAATTCTTAGAGCTCACATAGATGGGAAAAAATTAAATTGAAATGAGATAAATATTTACAAATTGAAATGAAGATATCCCTTTACATCTGGCGCACGAAAACGTGTAAGGAGGCATAGATCAAGGTAAATTTACATACCCTTGTCTAAACACCCTGTCCAGAATCATCCATAATTAATGTTGATTTCCTCTCTACACTACTATAGCGAGAGGACCCTTTGATTGATAGGGTTTATAGCTTGTGTTATTTTCATTCATTTTTGATTTATAGCTAGAGGTCGTGGGAAATTTAAGCTCATTCAAGACTTATTGTGCCTGGTATGCCAATGTTTTCCATTGAATAGTTCCACTTCAAGAATATATGAAAAATTACAAGCGCACCAACAAAAATTTATCTTAATATATGTCTTAGAATCACCCATAGTCTATGGAAGAAAAAAAAATTATACGTATCTTAGAAGCACCTGTAGTCTATAAAGAAACACATATTACCTAGAGTTGTATGGACTCATAGGAAAAATTGTGAAGGAAAATTCATTTTGGTGTAAAAAATGGCTAGGCATTAGGGACCAATGTCTTTCCATCTTAAAAGTAAAAAAAATCAAAAGAATCATAGGGATTTTTTCCATGTTAAAGATAGAGAAATCTATTCTCTATATACAATGCTTTATTATTATTATAATGTTTATTAGGATCCCCTATCCCATAACATTCTTGAGAGTTGTAAAAGATAATTACATAACACCTCTTGAATTAGACCTCATAATTTTTTTTTTTATTTAGTACAATGCTCAAGTTGACAAGTGTGAACCCATTTCTTTTTTACTAGTTTTTGTTGTTATTTGTTGACCTAGATTTTCCCATTACTTCTCCAAAAAACTTAATGCCTTGAAATTAATATGTTGTTTAGAATTTACATAACATAGTTATAAACTACTTCTTGTATCTTTGTGTAAAAATACCCATTTTTAGAGGGTTATTAGGTTTGTCTATTTCATGTGTGTTTCTTAAACTCTGATAGGATTAATATATAGTTTCACGTTACAGTTTAGATTCCTATGGTTAAGAAGATGGGTGGAGTTTAGGATAGATAGTTTCACCGACCTTGAGATTAATCAATTTTTTCAAAGCCCGTGAAAAATCATGTATATGTTTACTTATTGGAAAGCTCTAACAAGCGTGCATTCCTGTCCTAGACAGTATAGACAAGTTTTAATAAATTGTAGGTATAGATAATGAAAAATGCAATAGAATAGAACATATAAATGTACTATTTTCTTTTACGGAAAAAGTTTCTTTTTATTATTATATAGAAATTAAATTTTTATGTTGGAGTGTATAAAAAAACATAAGATTCATAAGTTAACGTATTTTAAGACTTTGAAATTTCATGGATTTAAAATTGTGTTTTATTATTGATGAAGATGTTATCATTCCAAAGTACACCTTACGAATGGAAATCTGATTTCTGACTTTGGCCAATACAATGGGATTCCCTCTGAGTTGTGGGTGTTCCAAAATGAGGGAAACCTCCAGAAAGGGTTAGATCCCATTGATGAAACACTTGAAAATTTGTATTTGACTGAGTTGAAAGTTAGAGGAAGAGTAAAACTGAAAGCATATAAAGACGATACACCAAAATTTCAGTGAAACTTATCTTTTATAAAACACTCGATGAAAGGTTCAAGAACTGAAGGCTTCACTTTAAACTCTATCTAACAAACTCTGCACTCACAAAGCAACCTAAATACACTAATGTGATTGCAAAAAAGCTAAAATAAGATCATGCGGATGCTATGAAATTATTATATGCAAAAGGAATTAATGATATTCATTGCTACACACTTCTAATCTACTTTGAGACACTGTAAAAATTTGGTTATAGAAGAATAAATCAGTCTAATGTATTCATTAAGGCTTCCAAGTACAAATTTGCAACATAAGTCTTCAATAATAAGCCCCCATGTGCTTTGCAAGAGCACATAATACATAGCAAAATCACTCAACCAAACCCTCCATTCAAGGCTTAGTTCTCTCCTTTACATGCAATAATTTAGCCTTTACAAAATACAATTTTAAAAATAAAATAAGGCTAATAATAGCCTAAACAACTCACTCCCTATTTTAGTCAAATTGAAGTTGACTGCCTCCTTGGGTGTGTACAAGCCTTCTTCGCATAATTAAAGGTAATAGGTGGCATCTTTTGTCCTCACGTGTAAAAAGCTATTCTTGGATGTTTCCCAAAAAGCTATTGTTGGCACTACATGCAAAACTTGCCTTATCATAAGTATAGGTGTGATCAATCATTAACTTGTGTTTAATAATTATCATGGCCTTTTGACTAAAAGAGACCACCTAATCAACACCTGTGAACTAAGAAAATTACATCATTATTTTAAAATTATACCCACCCCAACATACATTATTGCTTTTGACCTATACCCAAAAACAAATGGTTAATCACGACTAACAACATGTGATTATTCCACCTACGTGGACCCTTCAAAGCCTAACCACTTGATCATCTGGGTGGGTTAAACCCCAGTCAAAGTTAATCATAGCTGGAAAATTTTGGGAACTTCGTGGTTAGGGTGAAAACCCTAAGATACTTCATCATTTTACATTTGCAACTTTTCGAAGCTTTGTTTGCGAGGGGAAAGCTCTGTGCATTTTTTCTTTGAGAGACAACCATTTTTCTTCGAATGAAGTTGGATTTTACATGTGCTTGAGACTCTAAGGCCATTGTACCACCATTATTATTTTTGGAGCTAGTTTTTATGTACATTGTTTTTTTGACTGCTCTTTTTCACTATTTCGAGCTTTGTTTGCAATCACTCTTGGAGCCACTCATTTATCGCCATTAAAAGTTGGGTCAAACTCTTTTCTCATCTATATCCCGTAAAATTGGCAAGGGCAATTTTACTGATAACCTTACCAAAATTTTGTTCCGGTCCCTCGTCAGGGATCCCTTGCATTCGGAACGTTGCAAAATCCCTTCCCGGGAAATCTAGTTTTCCGAACTTAGCCATTTTTGGTCTTTTTTGGTCGGGCGCACATAATGACTATGCAACATAAACTTTTGATGCGCCCCCTTTAAATCCTTTGGTGCATGCTTTCTTGTGTCAACAGGTGTTTTGGTACACCTCACTATGTTGAGTCTTCCTTGCATGCGCCAAGGCGCATGCGCCTTCCTGTCAACAGAACATTTGTTGCGCCACTTTTTGGTGCGCCAAGGGCGCACATATTCCTCTGTCAACACCACTTTCGGTGCGCCAAAGGCGTGCATATTTTTGTGTTGGCAAACGTTTTGGTGCGCCAAAGGGTGCATGTTTTCTTGTGTCGACGGCTCTTTTGGTGCACCACTTGAAAATTTGGTGGCACATTTATTGCTACCTCACCTATAAATAGGCGCGTCTGCGCTGTCATTATCATCCGACACAATCACGTGATTTTCTCTGTACCTGCCAGCGCACCTGCCCTGTCATTTTCAATCACTTTGTGGACCCGTTTGCACATTTCTTCGTTATATCTGGGTAAGAGGTCCTCATTTCTTTTGTATGTTTTGCGCTTTGGTTCTTTGTTTGCTTGTTGGTCTGGATCTGGATTGGAAAGACTGAAATCGTGAACTTCCCCCCCTTGCTGTCTTTCCCATTCTTCCACTTATTCTTCCTCCTCTTTCCAGATCTGCTGGTAGAGGAAACTCTGTCCTGAAATGATGGTTTGAAACCCTTTGTTTAAGCCCCTTCATCACCCCAAGGTACCCTGCAGAAGGAGCTAAACCATATGTAAAACCCCTCTGAGAAGAATCAAAGCTTAAAAAGAAACTGTATTTTTCTTCTCCTTTGGCGCATCTGTCACCCCTGTTACACAAAGAACAGCCGCGCCAATGGCGCACATTCCCTACCTGCTACATCATGAAAAGTTGCACCCTCAAGGCGCACTTCTTTAGTTTGTTGCAAACGCTTTCCTCGTGCCCCCTCATGGTGCACCAAACTCATTTGTTGCATCGTTAAAATCTGCGCCCTTTGGCGCACCCTACATCTGTGCAACACTAGTCAAACCAACGCCAAGTGCAAAGCTTTAAATGGCGCAGGCGCATCCCTCATTGTAACAACATCATGTTATGCATAACTTCCATGCACCGCGCCAAGTTCTCTTTAGCGCACTAAAAGCATATGTTACACAAACCTTATATGCGCCTCTGGCGCACCAAAGTTCCATGCAACATAAAAATTATATGCGCCACGGGCACATCCTGTTCCCATGTAACATAAAGAATCCATGCGCCCTTTATAAAACGTATACATATGGCGTAGTCAGACTTGTGCTTACAACAACAAAGAATGTAATCTGCAGTATCCATGCGCCAGCTGATTTATCCCCTGCAGCATCCCTTTCCTGTGCGCCTTACTATTTAGCCCTGTAACCTGCAGTATTCATGCCCTGCACCCTGAGGCCTTTAAATTGCTAATTCTTTCTTCTGTCAACATTTTAATGGAAAATCAAATAGCTGACATGGCTTTCTTCAATTGGGTTTCACTTCTTATTGTTGCAGATCAGCAACTAAGTTCAGAAGAACATATGTCAACATCAAGCAAGAGACCTACCAAATCCAAAGGCAAGGCCAAGCTCACAGAAGAAGAAATGAAGTATAAGTATCAGAGGGTCAGAATGCCCGAATCCCAGGCCGAGTGTGACCTGGACATCAGAGACTCAGAGCTGGGTCATATTGATATGGAGGAGTTCTGGGTCAGAACTCAGAAGGTCACAAGAAGTCCATGGATGGACAAATTGATAGGCAGTGCGCTGCATTTTGCTGGGGGAATCCCAGTCAGTGCAGTTAATAATGAATTTATGATGGTGGTAGCCCGATGCTACAACAAAGACACAAGATGTGTCGTAAATGAGAAGGGCGAGGTCATAATCAACCTCACTTTCCTGCCACTTTGAATTAATGCTCGGCATCCCTCACCATCGGCACTTTGTGGCCGTAAGCCGGGAAGACTGCATCAAATCCTGGGATGACAATGAAGATCAGTGCATGCAGCTGATGAACGAGGTATATCTGAAAAATAAAAAGGTGGTGACTCGGTGGCCACAGGTCATTCACCGCAGTGATTTTTCAGAGGAGCTCAGTGACACAATCACATTCCTGAGCAGAGTCTTTGGGCTTCCTGACGCCCATTATTTTCACAAATGGATGCTGCGGTATTTGGAAACAATGAACAAAAATGTGCCCGATCAACGCTTTGAGTGGGCAGAAATCATAAGCAGCACAATATCAGAGCAGCTACAACAACTTGCCACAACAGGGAAGTTCTACATGAATTCCTATGTTGTTTACGCTGCAGCTTCAGAAAGGGACTACCCAGCTCTGATGCGGTGTGGGGTTTGGCCCCAGGTTAAAATCTATGAATATTATCCAGAGCTAAAGCTGGAAAATAGCATCCCCCAATTTACAAAGATCAACGATGCCTTCTTCTACGGCATCATCTGCCTCTTGAGGCCGAATATGACTCATGGTCACACGATCAAGAGCATCGTGGTAGCCACAGAGAAATGGGGGGCCCTGTTCACTCAATTCCCCACATTCACTTATCTAAGGGTGGCTAACTTCTTGGGGGAGCCAACTAAACTACCAAGGTACGCCGGTCCCAAATTGATTCTGCTAGAGCTGTCAAGACAGCTAATCACCTACCATGAGAAATGCCTCAAGAGAAAGAAGGGTGGAACTCCTTTCCCCCTCACAGTGGGTAGGTATACATGTCTCACTCACCACAAGGTGAAAGACATGTTTGCAGAGCTGGAGCTGCTGAATCTGAAACATAATTTCCCAGCAAGGCCCACCTTCGACCCGAGAAATTGTCTTCCTAGGGCCAAGCTCGATCCGATCCATATCCCTCAGATCGAAGATATCTACATCGATATATATCATGAGGTGGAGCTCAGGAGGAAGGACCATTCTCGTTTGGCCTTAGCAGAAATCATCCAGTACGGGGTGGCCATCATCCCCAAAGGCTACCAAACTACTGAGGAGGAAGTGGATCAAGTGTATCTTGACACAGGTGGGGACGATTGGCCTTTTGCGGTAATTGATAGAACTAAAGCACCTCAGACAATTGAGGAAAGGGTCAAGGAAACTCTGCGTAGAACAGAACATTGGTGCCGAATGAACGGGCTCATCTACCTCGGAGTCGATTTCACAACCTCTCCGTTGGGTAACGCACCTCCTCGATCAAAACAGCAGCCAAAAGGCAAGGGTAAAGGTAAAGAGGGTGAATCCAGTTCCACCCAAGAGGAAGCTCCAGAAAGTCCTCCTTCCGCTTCACAAGAACGGGTTGAAATCCTGAAAAGCACAGAAGAAGAAGCGGCGGAAGATGTTCCAATAGGCCCATCCACTCAGGATGTCGCCACTGCTGCAACAACTGAGGTCCCTTCTGTTCCTTCTCCTTCTCCTCCTTCCCCTCCTCGAGTGACTCAAGCGACCATTCCTTTGGTCGTGTCCTCTCCCCCTTCTTCTACTGTTCCTCCTGCTTCTTCGTCCATCTTCTCTTCTCTTGTGGACCTGTCCCCCTCCATTTCTTCCCTCATCTCTGAGTTCCCCTCTCTTCCTATGTCTTCCTCTCCTACAGTATCTCTTCCTCCCGTGAGTGCTTCCTCGGCCTCCCTCTCGATGCCGCCTCCACGCATCTCCACCTTTTTCCCTTCTGCTACTGCAGCTGCCCCCTCCTCTGTTTCTGGCCCTTCTCCCATAAGTCCAGCTTGGATCTCCCAGCACCTGAGTCAGCAGAAAAGGAAAGTTCCCATCGCTCCGATGGACTTCTCCGTAATCCCGTCAAAAGGGGCAAAGAAGCAGAAGCCCATCACACGCTTCTCTCAGAGTGCTTCGGGAGAGAGGGTAATGGAGATCGCATACCCCAATCCTCTGAAGGATAAAAAGGATCTGTCCTTGAATAGATTACACAGTGACTCAAGTCACAATGGGGACGTCTTCTGAAAGCCTTCAGGGAGAGGCCCTATCTGCAGTTGACGCCCTCTGCAAGAAGCTTCAAGAAGCAAAAGAAGAGAAAAGGCTACTGAAAGAGCAAAATAAACATCTGCTCCACGCCTTACAGAAGATGGGCAGTGCACCTCCCACAACTGCCACCGAAACTCCTGAGCCTCTGAGTCAGGATAAAATTGATGAATATGCAAAGATCGGCGAGCAGGGCATGGCAGTTTCCGCTTGGAGGAGCCAGATCCTCAAGGACAGTGAACGAGTGATCGCCAAGTTCACCGATTTGTATCTGAACATCAACAAGGTGAATAAAGAGCTCCAGGCATTAGCGGGACCCATATCAGAAGAGCTGGACCATGCTAGGCTACAGCATGAGACCTTTCAACGAATGTTCGACTGTTCAGTCGAAGATCTGGTCAAGTTCAGCATTTTCGGTCACCCCAGGGCCCTCAATAAAGTCCTTTCCACTCTGGATTACCGGATGGATCAACTAGAATTCGTCCTTGAAAAGATCGATAAGGTAAAAGAAGAAGCCCTGGACGCAATGCACCAAATGGAACAGATCGTTCTCAACATGTCCCCAGGGTTGCTTACTCCTTCTTTCACCTTAAGGAAGGTTGATGAAACCATTCAGATTTTCAAGGAGATCGTTTCGCAAGGGCTGGGGCCAGAGGTCACTTTTGACGCAGAGTCCATCAATAACCTGCTGGCCTGTCGGGACTTCATTGGATTCCTAATAGAAGCAGAGAAAGAATATTCCAAACTCCCAGAGAAGCTCATAGACGAGCGGGAGACTTGCGAGGTGATCAGTGAGCGACACAAGGATCCTTCCCAGGATCAATTAGAGCCTATGATCAGCAAGTTCATGGAATACCGTGCCCAATTCCACATCTCGTCACCTGAGCAAGCAGCAGCAGCAGGATATCCCCTTTCAGCCGCGGGACGACGATGATGAATAATTTCTCTCTCTTCTCCTGACTTTCTTTTTTGTAAATGTCTAAAGTATGTTGGCACAAATGATGACATCATCCATGTTGCACCATGGGATGATGTCATCCATCAAGTTGTCAAAAGTCAACATGACTTTGAGATATTTTTGTAGATATTTTGTAAATAGGTGGTTGGTTCCTTTTTTCCTTCCTTCTTCTCCTTCTTCTATAAATACTCAAATACTTGTTGTATTAGGGTGGTGGATACTTTTCAGATGAAAAATAGAAGTGAGAAGAAAAGACTTTGAACTTTTTGTAACAGAAGGAAATATTAATACAATATTTAGACTTTGTGCTGAATACATGTGTTATTTGCATTAGATCTTTCTTACGTCAGATCTATGTGTTTATTCTGTTGGATCTACTTCTGTTTTATTGTCATTTATTCATCAGTATTGCTTTGTTCGTTTATGTAAGTAGGTTTGGCTCTGTTTACTACCAATCCCAAAACATAAACCCTCTGACCTTTCTGCTTTGGAATTCATTTCTTTTCTTTCTTCGGATCTGATCTTTCTTCATCCTCTCTTCCATTCCTTTCTTTCCGCAGTCAGAAATAACCCTACTGGGATGAGATCCCAAACCCCCGAAGGTAGAATATTGTGAGACTTGCACAGATTCCTGCTGGTAGAATAGCAATAAACCAGTTTCGCTTTGCTGACTCAAAGAGGGGCTATGCCCTGCACACTGTTGGCTCGTCTATCCATAAATCTGCCCAAGCGACAGATTTTTGAACCAACAGTTTTTGGTGACTCCGATGGGGAATCGAAAAGATCTATCTGATCTATGATGATGGTATGATAGAAAATCAGTAAAAATCTGAAAAATCACTACCTGTTTGCAAACTTTAACTTTTTGTTAAAAATCCAAAAATTTTGCAAAAGTGATCCAAATTGAAAATTTTTCTTTTGAGATCCGTAGATCAGGCCTAGTTGGAGATCTTTAGTTTGCTGAGTTTTTATACAAATATGTATTTTTCCGTAGATCTGAGTTTTTGACTGTTTACCGAAATTTTCAAACTCTTTGAAAAAGTTAACTTTAGATCTGAAAATCAGCTTACTAATCTTCACTATCATTTTATCCTCGTTGTTCTTTGTCATTTAAACCGCAATCAGTTTTCAAAAGAGGGATAAAATTTAAATATTCAAAAAAGTACATGCTGCTGGTTTTTGTCAGAAAAACCAGGAAATCAGCAAGTACAACCAAAAAGAAATTTTAAATCTACTCCACAACATCGCAGATCTGGAAGGTACGCTGGCGGGTGAACCATTTACTCGTAGCAGGAGAGCTCATGGAGAATTCGATCCTACTTTTGATCTGCTTCAAAGGCACAACTTCAGTATAACACCGGCACGCTTTTCATCACTAAGTTCAGCTGATCGGTCAGCCAGAAGTACCTCACCTCCACGAAAGAACCAGTTTTCACAAGGAACATCCACATCCCTTTGCAGTGCTTTATTGCTCAGCGGAACTGCACTTCCAGCCCATGTTCTTTTTCCAGCCTTTCAAATGGCAGTGCCATGGGGAAATGCTATGGGCCCTCTCGCATTACCACATCCAGTTCACGCGCTCCCTCACGAAAACTGAAAGAATTTTCCCAAATTCGACGGGAGCGGAAACCAAAGCACAGATTCACACATATCTGCATTCATCATGTCATGCAGTATCCTCGATGTGACCCACGAAGATGTGTCAGTTTGCCTATTTTTGGAGACCCTCCAAGGGCCCGTGGCAGAATGGTTTCAGCATTTGCCAGCCGGGTCTATTACCAGTTGGGCCACCTTGCGGGATGCTTTTGAAGACAGGTACAAGCCTTCAGAAGATGCATTTGCATTATTATCACAGATCACTCACCTGAAGAAGGAGGCCAATGAGACCATGCGTGATTTTATCGCCAGGTTCAATGCATTAATCAACCGTGTGCCTGCTGCCATGTTTCCAACACTAGAAAATCAAAAGTGTTTCTTTGTGAATGCAATGAGCTCAAAAATAAGTTTTTTGCTTCTACATGAACAAATAACTACCTTGCCTCTTGCCCAGGCTGCTGCAATACGGATTGAAGACAACTTGCTCATATCTGGTGAATTAAAAAGGGAATCATCCAAGCCCAAAGCTTTGAGCCCTTCTCCCGCCACTTCATCTGATCCGGCATTTCAAAAGATGGTGAATGACTTGATCGCATTAAAGAAGCAGTTGGCCCAAGCTTCCCCCAGTTCCTCGTACCGGGACATTCCACGAAGAAGCTTCACTCCCAACAGCATCCCACATAGGCTGTGGTTGCCCGTAACCACTCCGCGGTTGGCACTTGAGGCTCCTCCAGTCAATGCTCTAGCTGAAATTAAAGAAGAAGAGGAACAAAATTACGAAGAACCTTCATCCCAAGGAGAAGATGATCAAGATGTCGGTGAGCCGACTGACGACTCTACTATCGGGTATATGGAATTTGACGAGGAGGAGTCTGACGAGGAAGAAGGTACACAAGGATATGCGAGCGGACAATCATATGCTGTTTTTACCCGCTCGCAAAGAAAAGAAGTAGAGGTCATTGCCCATGTGCAGAAGGAAAAGGCCGTGTCAAACGTGCCTCCAACCATTGCTAAAAGAGGTAATCCTCTTTCTATTCAACACCTTGGTAATTCTTTTGCAAAGAAAGCTTTTCCCCCGATCTCTCCTCCAAATCAGCCTTCCTCTCATATTCCTATCAAGACCAGTAATCCTACCCTACCATCACGAAGTGAGGGACTCATTCCTTCACCAGCGCAACCTTTGGCCGCATTTGATATCATATATCATGCTAAAAAGACTAAGATCCAAATGTCTGAAGTCGAGTATCTTCAGTCAAACCCCTGAACAACTGATAAGGTTAACTGAATATATTCAAAGTCAAGTTGTCATATCTCCCTAGGTTCCCCCGAAAGGAATCCTTTCCACTCCTCCTGCATCGTGCATAAATGTTACCTCAACATCTGCATCAGGAAAGATAGAGCCCTTATATCTCTCCCTCCTAATCAACGGTCACAAGTTAAGTAACTGCATAATTGATTCTGGGGCTTCTGACAACGTCATGCTGGAAAAAGTTGCTCATGCTCTGGGACTCACCCTTACCAAGCATTTTCGCAGATGTTATTCCTTAGAAACCAAGTAGGTCCCGTTAATTGGTCAAATCAAAGATGCGCAGTTTGCATTTGCGGTTGTTCCCAGAGAAAAGAGTAAAGAAGACCGTCCTCGTTGCCGACATTCCCGCAGCCTATGGAATACTGCTGGGAAGGAGTTTTTGTAGTGAGGTTGGAGGAGAAATTCATATGGACTGGTCCAAGGCTAGAATCCCCGTCAAAGGTGTGATGCAGAATTTGGAGCCAAAATCACAAAAGAAGTACTTGGTTACTAACTCTGAGGACCCCAAAGCTCAAATTATTTTCGAATCATCAGGGATGGGGAACTATTTCTTGTCTACTGAGTCTGAACAAAATGGTTCTTCTCGTCCAAGAAGAAGATCTTAACAAGGTCTGGACCTTGTAGTTTGATGGTAGCTGCGCAACCAGTGGATGCAGTGTCGGATTCGTGCTAATATCTCCCGAAGAAAAGATTATTCCTCTCTCTTTCAAATTGCAATTTTTTAATACAAATAACACTGCTGAGTATGAATCTCTATTACTCGGCATGCAGGCTGCAAGAGAGAGAGGGATCAAAAATATGAAAGCACAGGGTGATGCAGAGCTAGTCATGAATCAAGTTAAAAGGATATATCAAGTGAAGAATGAGAGGCTCAGGCACTACCATAATGCGGTGTGGGACAGCATTGAAGAATTTGACGCTTTTTCAATAGAATCCATTCCAAGAGCTCAGAATGACATGGCCGATTCATTGGCCATTTCAGCATCCCTCATGCTCCCGCACCCAGGTTTGAAAACAGACAAATACACCATTGAGGTGGTTTTCCACCCAAGTGTGCCAGACAATTCTCAGCATTGGCAAGTATTCAACGATGACAATCAACTCATTGCCTTTCTAGAAAAGGTGAGAAAATTTCAAAGAATTGCATTTTGAAGGATCCACTTCTATGTGCCGCAAATCAGTCACCAATCAAGACAATCAATCCGAAGGGAAGATGGCATATGTCAGCTCAAAGGAAATAAAATTGTGAAGGGCCTGGTTTCTTTGAAACAGTTGTTCGATAGGCATGACCATTTTGTAAAATAGAAAAGGCGAGATGATGCTGGCACATCCCCAGAAACCGAACCGGTCAATTTAGGTTCGGTGGAACATCTGCAATTCTTGAACATTGGAAAATGCTGCACGCCTGAAGAGAAGCGGAAGTTTTTCAAACTGCTAAAGAAATACATGGATGTATTAGCATGGTCCTATGCTGATCTAAAGTCTTTTAAGCCAAAGGACGTCCAACATGACATCCCGTTGAAAGAAGACGTCAAAGCCTTTCGCCAAAAGCAGAGGCATTATAACCCTAAGATCTCAGGTACTATCCAAGCCAAAATTCAGAAAATGCTGGATGCGAGAATCATTTTTCCTATCCATCACAGTACTTGGGTAGCAAACATTGTGCCAGTACGCAAGAAAAATGGTGAAATACGCATATGCGTAGATTTTCGAAACTTGAATCAGGCTTCCTTAAAAGACAACTACCCACTTCCTATAATGGATCAAGTTCTGCAAGCAGTAACTGGATCAGAAATGTTGTCCATGCTTGATGGTTTTTCGGGCTACAATCAGATTGAAGTCTCACCTGAAGATCAATTTAAAACAGCATTCACTACTCCCTGGGGTACGTTTTCCTATAGCAGGATGCATTTTGGCCTAACCAATGCTGGCGCCACTTTTCAGTGGGCCATGGACCTTGCATTCAAAGGTATGATGGGGAAGGTCATTGTGGTTTATCTAGATGACTTAACTGTGTTCTCTAAACAACGAAGTGATCATTGTGATCATCTGGAGCAAGTATTGGCCAGATGCCGAGAGCATGGAATTTCCCTAAACCTGAAAAAGTCTATTTTTGGAGTCACAGAAGGAAAGTTGCTAGGGCATGTTGTTAGCAAAGAAGGAACGAAGATAGATACTGAAAGAGTTAAGGCTATTCAGAGCCTTACTCTGCCTACAAGTAAGACCGGCGTTCACTCTTTCTTTGGAAAGGTGAATTTTCTTAGGCACTTTGTTCCCGACTTTGCTGAAAAGACTCGTCATATATTGGACATGATGAAAGGATCACCAACTTTCCGGTGGAGCGAGGAAGGAAAAAGGTCATTTGAAGAAATAAAAGCTTCCGTCGCTCACGCACCAGTCCTGGTATGTCTTGATTTCTCCAAGGATTTTATCATGTATAGCTATGCGTCTGAGCATACTATATCTGCCATCTTGATGCAAAAGAATTCTGAGGATGTTGAATCTCCGATTGCGTTCATGAGCTCTCCCCTCAAGCCTCACGAATTAAAAATGTCTCAGTTGGAAAAGCATGCCTTCGCCGTTGTCAAAGCAGTCAAAAACTTCAGGTATTACATTTTAAATTCTCATACAGTGGTGCTGGTCCCTGACACGGCGGTCAAGTCAATCTTAACTCAACAGGAGTTAGGAAGCTTGCATGGAAATTGGATTGCAAAGGTCCAGGAGTACGATTTAGATATAAAACCAACCAAGTTGGTAAGAGGAAAAGGCTTGTGTCAACTTATGGCCGAAAACCAAGGGTCGGAAGTTTTCGGAGAAAAGGATGATTGTACCAATGAAGCACAAGACTGGCTGGAAAAACCTGATTCACTGCCTCTGGTCCTATTTGTCGCAACCAGCGATGAGTGGTATTCTGATATTGCTTTCTTCCTCACCTACGGCGAATGCCTGGCTCACCTAACTATGAAGGAGAAGCACACTATAAAGCTCAGAGCAGCCAAATATGTCATCTGGGATGACAGTTTATACAAACGCGGGATAGATGGTGTCTTCTTGCGATGTGTCGACAAGCCACAGCAGGTGAAGTTACTTGAAAGTTTTCATAATTCAGCCTGTGGAGGCCATTTCTCCTCTTCTGTGACAGCACACAAGATCATCCAGGCCAGGTACTATTGGCTGATGCTTTTCTAAGATACAGCCACCTGGGTAGCAAAGTGTGAACCTTGCCAGCAGTTCGTCGGCAAGCCCAAGTTGGCTGCTTTTCCCCTCAGGCCGGTTGTTGTCGACGAACCATTCAAGCAGTGGGGAATTGATTTTATTGGTGCGCTCAATCCCCAATCGAGCGCCGGACATAGTTATGTACTAACAGCAACAGATTACTTCACCAAGTGGGTGGAAGCCATACCTGTCAAACATGCCACTTCCGAGGTTGTTTGCAGTTTTATCAAAGAAAACATCATTGTCAGGTTTGGCGTTCCAAACAAGATTGTTGCTGATAATGCTTCTAACTTCTCTTCATGGGAAGTTATTAGTTTTTGCTACGAATACGGAATAACTTTGGCTCACGCTTCAGATTATTACCCTCAGGGAAATGGTCAAGTAGAATCCAGTAACAAAAACTTGGTGACCATCATACGAAAGCTGGTGGATGAGAATCAACGAATGTGGCACAAGTCCTTATACGACGCTTTGTGGGCAGATCACATTACTCCCAAGAGGTCTCTCGGTATGTCACCTTTTCAAGTGTTATATGGCACTGATGCCGAGCTGCCCATTTCCGCTGAAATCCCTGCTCTGCGCTTGGCACAGGCAATCGAAGATGAAACTTTTCAAAGTTCCCTTGAAAAGAGGATCATGTATCTAGCAGAACTCGAAGAGAAGAGAGTAAGAGTGGTCGACAAGATCACCGAGCATCAGAATCAAGTCAAGAGACTGTTCGATAAAAAAGCTAAGCAAAGAAATTTTCAGGTGGGAGACCTCGTCCTTCTGTGGGACAAGCGAAGAGAGCCAAAAGGCATGCACAGAAAGTTTGATTCCCTATGGAGAGGACCTTTCAAGATCAAGCAGCTCAACGGAGAGAATAGTTTCTATCTCTCATATCTGGATGGAACCGAACTCCCGCTTCCCTATAGCGGACAACATCTGAAAATCTTCAGGAAGTAGAGCTTGCTCTCTCCTTTGTACAGTTTGCTTTAGTTGTGTGTTTGTTTTTGTCGTGTGTTTGCTTTCTGTTTGTTGTGTGTTCCCTTTTGTTCACCCTCCGGTCGCCCTTGTTTTTGACTCTGTTACCCAATGGATAGGCACATGAGATCTGGGATTCTCTACCCCTGAGGTTCACTCAGAGACAGTCCCCAGAAAGAGCCAGCTGTTATCCCGTAAAATTGGCAAGGGAAATTTTACTGATAACCTTGCCAAAAAAAAATTCCGGTCCCTCATCAAGGATCCCTTACGTTCGGAACGTTACAAAATCCCTTCCCGGGAAATCTAGTTTTCCGAACTTAGCCATTTTTGGTCTTTTTTGGTCGGGCGCACATAATGACTATGTAACATAAACTTTTGATGCGCCCCCTTTAAATCCTTTGGCGCATGCTTTCTCATGTCAATAGGTGTTTTGGTGCACCTCACTATGTTGAGTCTTCCTTGCATGCGCCAAGGCACATGCGCCTTCCTATCAACAGAACATTTGTTGCACCACTTTTTGGTGTGCCAAGGGTGCACATATTCCTCTGTCAACACCACTTTCGGTGCGCCAAAGGCACGCATATTTTCTGTGTTGGCAAACGTTTTGGTGCGCCAAAGGGTGCATGTTTTCTTGTGTCAACGGCTCTTTTGGTGTGCCACTTGAAAAGTTGGTGGCACATTTATTGCTACCTCGCCTATAAATAGGCACGTCTGCACTGTCATTATCATCCGACACAATCACGTGATTTTCTCTGTACCTGCCAGTGCACCTGCCCTGTCATTTTTAATCACTTTGTGGACCCGTTTGCACATTTCTTCATTATATCCGGGTAAGAGGTCCTCATTTCTTTTGTATGTTTTGCGCTTTGGTTCTTTGTTTGCTTGTTGGTCTGGATCTAGATTGGAAAGACTGAAATCGTGAACTCCCCCCCCCCCCCTTGTTGTCTTTCCCATTCTTCCACTTATTCTTCCTCCTCTTTCCAGATCTGCTGGTAGAGGAAACTCTGTCCTGAAATGATGGTTTGAAACCCTTTGTTTAAAGCCCCTTCATCACCCCAAGGTACCCTGCAAAAGGAGCTAAACCATATGTAAAACCCCTCTGAGAAGAATCAAAGCTTAAAAAGAAACTGTATTTTTCTTCTCCTTTGGTGCATCTGTCACCCCTGTTACACAAAGAGCAGCCGCGCCAATGGCACACATTCCCTACCTGCTACATCATGAAAAGCTGCGCCCTCAAGGCACACTTCTTTAGTTTGTTGCAAACGTTTTCCTCGTGCCCCCTCATGGTGTGCCAAACTCATTTGTTGCATCGTTAAAACCTGCGCCCTTTGGTGCACCATGCGTCTTTGCAACACCAGTCAAACCTGCGCCAAGTGTAAAGCTTTAAACGGCGCAGGCGCATCCCTCATTGCAACAACATCATGTTATGCATAACTTCCATGCACTGCGCCAAGTTCTCTTTAGTGCACTAAAAGCATATGTTACAAAAACCTTATATCTGGCACACCAAAGTTCCATGCAACATAAAAATTATATGCGCCATAGGCTGCATCCTGTTCCCATGTAACATAAAGAATCCATGCGCCCTTTATAAAATGCATACATATGGCGCAGGCGCACTTGTGCTTACAACAACAAAGAATGTAATCTACAGTATCCATGCACCATGCGTCCTTTGGCGCTGATTTCTCCCCTGCAACATCCCTTTCCTGTGTGCCTTGCTATTTAACCCTGCAATCTGCAGTATTCATGCGCCCTGCGCCCTGAGGCCTTTAAATTGCTAACTCTTTCTTCTGTCAACATTTCAATGGAAAATAAAACAGCTGACATGGCTTTCTTTAATTGGGTTTCACTTCTTATTGTTGCAGATCAGCAACTAAGTTCAGAAGAACATATGTCAACATCAAGCAAGAGACCTACCAAATCCAAAGGCAAGGCCAAGCTCACAGAAGAAGAAATGAAGTATAAGTATCAGAGGGTCAGAATGCCCGAATCCCAGGCCGAGTGTGACCTGGACATCAGAGACTCAAAGCTGGGTCATATTGATATGGAGGAGTTCTGGGTCAGAACTCAGAAGGTCACAAGAAGTCCATGGATGGAAAAATTGATAGGCAGTATGCTGCACTTTGCTGGAGGAATCCCGGGTAAGTGCAGTTAATAATGAATTTATGATGGTGGTAGCCTGATGCTACAACAAAGAGACAAGATGTGTCGTAAATAAGAAGGGCGAGGTCATAATCGACCTCACTACCCACCACTTTTAATTAATTCTCGGCATCCCTCACCATCAGCACTTTGTGGCCGTAAGTCGGGAAGATTGCATTAAGGCCTGGGATGACAATGAAGATCAGTGCATGTAGCTGATGAACGAGGTATATTTGAAAAATAAAAAGCTGGTGACTCGGTGGCCATAGGTCATTCACCGCAGTGATTTTTCAGAGGAGCTCAGTGACACAATCACATTCCTGAGAAGAGTCTTTGGGCTTCCTGACGCCCATTATTTACACAAATGGATGCTGCGGTATTTGGAAACAATAAACAAGAATATGCTTGATCAACGCTTTGAGTGGGAAGAAATCATAAGCAGCACAATATAAGAGTAGGTACAACAACTTTCCACAACAGGGGAAGTTCTACATGAATTCCTATGTTGTTTACGTTGCAGCTTCAGAAAGGGACTACCCAGCTCTGATGCGGAGTGGGGTTTGGCCCCAAGTTAAAATCTATGAATATTATCCAGAGCTGAAGCTGGAAAATAGCATCCCCCAATTTACAAAGATCAATGATGCCTTCTTCTACGGCATCATCTACCTCTTGAGGCCGAATATGACTCATGGTTGCATGACCAAGAGCATCGTGGTAGCCATAGAGAAATTGGGGGGCCCTGTTCACTCAATTCCCCACATTCACTTATCTAAGGGCGGCTAACTTCTTGGGGGAGCCAACTAAACTACCAAGGTACGCCGGGTCCCAAATTGATTCTGCTAGAGCTGTCAAGACAGCTAATCACCTACCATGAGAAATGCCTCAAGAGAAAGAAGGGTGGAACTCCTTTCCCCCTCACAGTGGGTAGGTATACATGTCTCACTCACCACAAGGTGAAAGACATGTTTGCAAAGCTGGAGCTGCTGAATCTGAAACATAATTTCCCAGCAAGGCCCACCTTCGACCCGAGAAATTGTCTACCTAGGGCCAAGCTTGATCCGATCCATATCCCTCAGATCGAAGATATCTACATCGATATATATCATGAGGTGGAGCTCAGGAGGAAGGACCATTCTCGTTTGGCCTTAGCAGAAATCATCCAGTACGGGGTGGCCATCATCCCCAAAGGCTACCAAACTACTGAGGAGGAAGTGGATCAAGTGTATCTTGACACAGGTGGGGACGATTGGCCTTTTGCGGTAATTGATAGAACTAAAGCGCCTCAGACAATTGAGGAAAGGGTCAAGGAAACTCTGCGTAGAACAGAACATTGGTGCCGAATGAACGGGCTCATCTACCTCGGAGTCGATTTCACAACCTCTCCATTGGGTAACGCACCTCCTCGATCAAAACAGTAGCCAAAAGGCAAGGGTAAAGGTAAAGAGGGTGAATCCAGTTCCACCCAAGAAGAAGCTCTAGAAAGCCCTCCTTCCGCTTCACAAGAACGGGTTGAAATCCCAAAAAGCACAGAAGAAGAAGCGGCAGAAGATGTTCCAATAGGCCCATCCACTCAGGATGTCGCCACTACTGCAATAACTGAGGTCCCTTCTGTTCCTTCTCCTTCTCCTCCTTCCCCTCCTCGAGTGACTCAAGCAACCATTCCTTTGGTCGTGTCCTCTCCCCCTTCTTCTACCATTCCTCTTGCTTCTTCGTCCATATTCTCTTCTCTTACAGACCTATCCCCCCTCCATTTCTTCCCTCATCTCTGAGTTCCCCTCTCTTCCTATGTCTTCCTCTCCTGCAGTATCTCTTCCTCCCATGGGTGCTTCCTCGGCTTCCCTCTCCATGCCGCCGCCACGCGTCTCCACCTTTTTCCCTTCTGCTACTGCAGCTGCCCCCTCCTCTATTTCTGGCCCTTCTCCCATAAGTCCAGCTTGGATCTCCCAGCACCTGAGTCAGCAGAAAAGGAAAGTTCCCATCGCTCCGATGGACTTCTCCGTAATCCCGTCAAAAGGGTCAAAGAAGTAGAAGCCCATCACACGCTTCTCTCAGAGTGCTTTGGGAGAGAGGGTAATGGAGATCGCGTACCCCAATCCTCTGAAGGATAAAAAGGATCTATCCTCAACAGATTACATAGTGACTCAAGTCAAAATGGGGACGTCTTCTGAAAGCCTTCAGGGAGAAGCCCTATCTACAGTCACATGCCCTCTACAAGAAACTTCAAGAGGAAAAAGAAGAGAAAAGGTTGCTGAAAGAGCAAAATAGACATCTACTCCACGCCCTACAGAAGATGGGCAGTGCACCTCCCACAACTGCCGCCGAAACTCCTGAGCCTCTGAGTCAGGATAAAATTGATGAATATGTGAAAGATCGGTGAGCAGGGCATGGCAGTTTCTGCTTGGAGGAGCCAGATCCTCAAGGACAGTGAACGAGTGATCGCCAAGTTCACCGATTTGTATCTGAACATCAACAAGGTGAATAAAGAGCTCCAGGCATTAGCGGGACCCATATCAGAAGAGCTAGACCATGCTAGGCTGCAGCATGAGACCTTTCAACGAATGTTCGACTGTTCAGTCGAAGATCTGGTCAAGTTCGGTGTTTTCGGTCACCCCAGGGCCCTCAATAAAGTCCTTTCCACTCTGGATTACCGGATGGATCAACTAGAATTCGTCCTTGAAAAGATCGATAAGGTAAAAGAAGAAGCCCTGGACGCAATGCACCAAATGGAATAGATCATTCTCAACATGTCCCCAGGGTTGCTTACTCCTTCTTTCGCCTTAAGGAAGGTTGATGAAACCATTCAGATTTTCAAGGAGATCGTTTCACAAGGGCTTCAGCCAGAGGTCACTTTTGACATAGAGTCCATCAATAACCTGCTGGCCTGTCGGGACTTCATCGGATTCCTAATAGAAGTAGAGAAAGAATATTCCAAACTCCTAGAGAAGCTCATAGACGAGCGGGAGACTTGTGAGGTGATCAACGAGCGACATAAGGATCCTTCCCAGGATCAACTAGAGCCCATGATCAACAAGTTCATGGAATACCGTGCCCAATTCCACATCTCGTCACCTGAGCAGCAGTAGCAGGATATCCCCTTTCAGCCACGGGACGATGATGATGAATAATTTCTCTCTCTTCTCCGACTTTCTTTGTGTAAATGTCTAAAGTATGTTGGCACAAATGATGACATCATCCATCAAGTTGTCAAATGTCAACATGACTTTGAGATATTTTTGTAGATATTTTGTAAATAGGTGGTTGGTTCCTTTTTGCCTTCCTTCTTCTCCTTCTTCTATAAATACTCGAATACTTGTTGTATTAGGGTGGTGGATACTTTTCAGATGAAAAATAGAAGTGAGAAGAAAAGACTTTGAACTTTTTGTAACAGAAGGAAATATTAATACAATATTTAGACTTTGTGCTGAATACATGTGTTATTTGCATTAGATCTTTCTTACGTCAGATCTATGTGTTTATTCTGTTGGATCTACTTCTGTTTTATTGTCATTTATTCATCAGTATTGCTTTGTTCGTTTATGTAAGTAGGTTTGGCTCTGTTTACTACCAATCCCAAAACATAAACCCTTTGACCTTTCTACTTTGGAATTCATTTCTTTTCTTTCTTCGGATCTGATCTCTCTTCATCCTCTCTTCCATTCCTTTCTTTCCGCAGTCGGAAATAAACCTATTGGGATGAGATCCCAAATCCCTGATGGTAGAATATTGTGAGACTTGCACAGATTCCTGCTGGTAGAATAGCAATAAACCAGTTTCTCTTTGCTGACTCAAAGAGGGGCTATGCCCTGCACACTATTGACTCGTCTAGGCATAAATCTGCCCAAGCGACAAATTTTTAAACCAACACTATGTTTGGTGGGTGTTCCTAATTTTTCCTTGGTTTCAAATCACATTCGAGCTGGTTTTATTCTGTTGTGTATTGTAATGTCATGCTCATCTTGAAAAGAAGGTAAGCTTTGCATCTTCCTTTACTTTTAATTTGGCTCCCTGGTTTTCACATTTTGAGCACATATTGTGTTGGGTCGCCTTTGCCAGATTTGACCACCATGTATGAAAGTTGAATCTCTGTTTAGATTTATGTTTTTTTTCTAACACATCACTGTATTCTAACTCATAATGTCTTGACATTTGAGGGGTGTTTGAATATGGATCTCAGAATTTATGCATTTGAGGTTCCTCTGTAATATGGGCTCCTCCTTATAGCTCACTAGTTTACATTGGGTCATTCTATAACTCGACCCTTGTTACTTTCCTCACTCAGATATGTGCATTAGGAATCTACACCTTCAACTGGGTCATATTTTACCTCTATCAAGATGGATTTAAATGAGATCTGAGTCACTCAATGATGGTTCAACCTTCATATCAGGGTAAGGCCCAAGTTTGGGGTTTTTTGTGCATTCGAGCTTTCTCATAACTAGATTTTCAATCGAGCTTTTCCATGGTTGTGTATTCAGTGATTTGCATTCATTTCATTGTCATCTCGTTGTTACCCTACCATAACCATTTTGTGACCAATTATATTCTTGCACTGAATAGGCATGTTTTCATTCGAACTGAACTCTGAATGTAAACCCTTGATTTTTGTGCATCTGGGCTCTTGTCGTTTCAATGATTCACCGAAATCTTGGTTCGCACCACCGTGTTATCCTCTGTTATGTCATATTTTTTGATGTTTCTTGATGAATCTTATCTCCACATGGTTATTATCTTTAGATTGAAACAACATCACCTTTTTGTGGAGTCCCATGAACATCTATAACATTTACTTGTTTTTATTCGGTTAAATCTCTACAAGATTTGCATTTTCTTTCAAGCATTGATAATAACTAATGTTCTGTTTTTTATTGAACTTTGTAACTCTACATTTGATCTTACTGGCTTGAGTTTTATTGAATCTTTGAGCTCTCATGTTTAGTGAATTCTTTTGGGACTAAATACCCTTTAGATAGATCTCAAGTAGTTCAATTGATTCAGAAAACTTGTACTTTACTTTCCATCAGATGCATACTTATCAAAATTAAATATATATCAGCAACTCTTTAATTATTTTGTTAAATCCTTGTTGTATAATGCTTGTCTAGATTTGGTTCTTTATGCTTTTGCTACTTATGTTTGGCATACCTTCCTTGTAGTTTAACAAAAATCTGAAGATGTCTTGAAAGTTATTGTTGCATGTGACACCTCTCTTTCACTTCTCTTGAGCTGGATATTATTCTAAAATCCTTCATGTACCTGTACTTTACTTTCCATCATATGCATACTTATCAAAATTAAATATATATCAGCAACTCTTTAATTATTTTGTTAAATCCTTGTTGTATAATGCTTGTCTAGATTTGGTTCTTTATGCTTTTGCTACTTATGTTTGGCATACCTTCCTTGTAGTTTAACAAAAATCTGAAGATGTCTTGAAAGTTATTGTTGCATGTGACACCTCTCTTTCACTTCTCTTGAGCTGGATATTATTCTAAAATCCTTCATGTACCTGCAATTGATGAACTCTGTGTTGAAACTAGTTACATAGAGGAAATGCATTCCTTCTGGAGGTGATGATTTATAGAATTTATATCTCTTCCTTCTAATTTATTTCAAAACCTCCATTTGTGCTGGAAGCATGTGCCTTCCTCTTTAGAGCTTGATTGGTTTGAAGTTCATGTATAAATCTAAAAATTCTACTTTGCAATTCTGCATCACTAAAGTATAATTCTTTATTGATCTGTATGGGAGGTAGTTGTACTAGGATATTACTACCATTTATGAAATCTTGCATTTACTTTTGGGAATAATAATATAACATACATATTAGAAACATCTGAAAGCATATTATAATCTCTCTGCATCTTGAAGAAACACCACTCTTTCATATTTCCCAGGCATATCTCTTTGTTGACTTCCTTTCATTTTGAACAAGGTATGAAGAACAAAACAAAGTATGAAGACTTAAATTTGGAGGTTTTCCACAATTAACTGCTTTAGTTTCTTGAATGCATGGATCCTATGCTTAGTTTTATGGAAACTGGCATATTTGTACTCTTTGTGTTGTTATTGATTTTCTTTATTGTTGATCAAACTAAGCATAGTCCTTTCAAAATTCATTCCATAGAAGCTTGTAAACTGTTGTACGGTAGTGTTATCCAAAATGTATAGTTTCTTTAGTAATTTGATTTATAAACATGCCCATAACTGTATTTTGTTGATAATCTTGAGCCTTTGTGATCAATTTTGAAAGTTGCACTAGGTGGACAATATGTCTTGAGCTTTAATCTTCAACTGATTGTGCATTATGTCTTGAGGTTTAAATCTTGTTTTGTTGAATGCTACAAGTAAGTAACCATGATGGTAGTGTAGTGCCCACTTTCCTTCGACACCTTTTGATATTGATTATGACATTGTTGACTATATTTATGGACATTATTGTAGCCTTTGAGTTGGTATGATGTTAGATGTTAGAGATCATGGACTGTTGTTGATTTTGATTCATATATGATGCATGTGGATAATTGGAGACATTTTATACTAATGTTGATATGCTGATTGACATGGTGATATGTGTGGGTGTGTGTGTGTGTTGTTGGACATGTGTTATTTCGTCATATTGAGTAGACCTAGAAAATTGAATTAATCTTGTGATCTTATGATTATGGATGAAATTGTAA
This sequence comes from Taxus chinensis, assembly GCA_019776745.2. Taxonomy (NCBI): domain Eukaryota; kingdom Viridiplantae; phylum Streptophyta; class Pinopsida; order Cupressales; family Taxaceae; genus Taxus; species Taxus chinensis. The sequence goes on from CM034148.1 coordinate 238,820,117, forward strand.
ATGATATCATTACTTGCTTGATGATGTTTTGATTTATATATAGATGACTTTGAAGTTATATTGTATATTTATTTTGGATGATTTGATGCGGCCACAAGGCCGAAGGAGGTATTTGTGTTTTGCAGGTAAACATGTCACAACAAACATCGAGGGATTGGAGACCAACCACATTGGAATTCTAGATGAATTCAACAAGGGTCACCATGGCAACATGTTTTTGTTATGTGTGTTTGTGTGTGCTTGTTGTTAGGGGTTCCCATGGGGGGATTCACCTTTAAATGTGACCAAGGGGTTATGTGTATTCTTTTATTGTGTTCTCTTTATTTAATCTTTGTATGTGATTATTTTGTGATGTATTTCCCTTTTATTATTTATTTAAATTGTGTCTAGATTTGTGAGTAATCATGTTGTTAAATTAATTAAATTGGGTCAAAAGAATGCATTTATTAGAGTTGATGGCTCTTGGATTATGTGTTGTAAGAGATGTGTAAGTAACTTGGAGTGTGAAACACTCCACCTTCCTTTTGAAATTCGGATCTGTCCTTAGGGGCTGATTTTGGAGGCTTGTGGGACAAGTTAAACTTGTCCCACACCTCTTAAATTGTCACACCAACCCTACCTATGGGTTGGGGAGTTAAAATTAGGTCTTATTATGTATTTTGGGAAGACAAGTTGTAAGTTTTAATTGCACCTTCTTACATGAATTTAATTTTGATCCTTGGGGTGTGGACTTGGTTTGTGTGTGTAAGTAAAATGTCACTTATTCACCCGCTTTTTTTTTAATACTTTGGTGTTTGAAGTTGACTTGTGAGGTGGAGTTGATGATGTGTGATGTGGCATCCTACATGGATCCACCTCAGCCTGCTCTCTCCCTCTTCTATTTATTCGAATTCCTTGGCTTATTTTGGGGTTACCTCATTTTTGGTGATTTCATTTTGGGTTACTTCTTTTGGTTTGGAGCTCTTGTAATTTTGGAAAAAGAGTTAGAGATATTTGTTGAATGCTTGTGGATTGTTGGAGGTTTTCGACTATTTAGATTGGAAAAATCTTGTTGTTGAACTTTTGGAGCAAACTCTACCATGGAGAGGTAGGAGCTTGGCTCTTTAAAATGTTCTTCTTTTATTTATGCATATGTGAATGCTTTGAATATTTTGGTATGTTGTTGGCTGGTTGGGTAGATTTCCTAGGTATGGTGTAGGAGAAGACTATGGGGATCTCTTGTGGGGAGGCATAAGAGTTTTGGGGAGGTATAAGTGTTATTGTGGAGGGAGTTTTGGATTGGGTTCCACCTTTTAAAAGAAATAACTTGCATTTCTTTACTCGTTATGGGGTGCCATAAGAGTGTGGGGAGGCATAAGAGAATGGGAGGTATAAGGGGTACTTGGGGGAGGCATAAGGGCATGTAAGGGTTTTGAAATCATATATATATATATATATATATATATATATATATATATATATATATATATATATGATATATATATATTGGTGGGTTTATCTTAAGGTGGACACCCATTTCCCCATTGGGAGGTATAAGTAGCTTCCCCCATAGGTCTTGCTCCTTTGGCTTGTGCATGATGAAGCTTGAGTATTGTTTGTTGTTCTTCCTGTGGTTGCAAACTGCAGTATGTATTTAGACTGTGTTCTATTTGTGAAAATTGTTTTTGTGTTATGGAAGCCTATTTGTTGCCATGAGTTGAAATAAATTTCTTATATCCTTGTGGTTGGGGCTCGGGGGCCAATGAGGAGGACGGCTTCTCCTCTTCATTGGAATTCTTGGTTGGGTGGAGAGCGTTGCCTCTCCTTTTTTGTTGTGATTAAAAGATATATGGTGGACCTTCTTGTTGTTGTTCTGGAGCTGAGGATGAAAACAAATTTTGCAGTTTCTCCTTAGGTTCCTTATTGTGAAATTTACCACTTCGAGTGGATGGCATTGTAATATTATTTGTGGTGGAAAGTTTCTCTGTTTTATAAATGGAACCTACATTTGAGTGTGAGAGATGTATATTTTGTAAGTTGTATTTGATGAATGAAATAGAAAGTTGTAAAAGAATTATTGGAGTTCAATAGAAGTTGTTTTAGTTACCATAAATGATATGGTTTTCATTTGAAATATGTGTTTGAAATATATTGTGAAATCTCTATTTGAAAATTGAAAAGGAAATACGTATGAAGAAATATTACATTTCTCTGTTTCATTCAAAATGCATGTTTTAAAAGTAGAGCTATATTTGGGGTTTCCACGCATGGATAAAAGTAAAGTTAAACTTTGTAAATTTATAATGGAATGAACTTAAATGTTTAAAGCATGGAAAATGAAATAGATAAATTTCCAGTTTGAAATACGTGGATCTCTATTAGATTGTTTCAAACCTGCAATAAATATCAAAAAATATACAGAGTAACCTGCAACTATGACAGACAAAATGAAAACTTAAAAGGAACTAAGGATGATCAAAACACATCCCAAAATAGCTTGTATTGCTCAAGAAATTTACTTAGAACTTTATTAAACGAGCTAGAGGCAGAAAAAAAAATGCCTTTATCGAGAAAAGAGAAAGGAAATAAATCCATTTTGAAATCCCAACCATAATCAATTAATCCTTGCAAATCCATCCAAATCTTAGTAAGTGCAATCCTTCATGTTAGTTTGGCATATTGAGGAAGAAAGAATGGCAGATTGAATTAATTTTGTTAAGCTAAAAAGTCCAATTCACGTTTTAATAACAAGAAAGACATTTTTGTCAAATTCACCCACTTAAGTTTGTCAAAAATGAATTTTGATGTTTCCTATGCAAAGAGGAGTTCGATCCCTTTCCAAAAAGTCCTCATTTGCCCAAATCTGGGCTTATAGTCAAAAGTTATGGCCATCTGAAGTTTTTGTTGCAAAAATTTACTTTTCCCAAATTTTCTTAGCATAGTCTACATACTTAATTTTTATTACTAAACTAGATCCTATCTATTCCATTATTCTCTCCTTCTTGTTTGTAATTTCTCCATCCATTTAGGGGGTTCTTATTTATTCACGTACCCATAAATATTGTACGTGGTTCCTTTGTTTAATAAAATAATATGAGATAACATATCTCTATTCTTTCTCCTTTATTTCTGCCTCACAGTTTGGTATCAGAGCACAAAATTCTCTTGCCTGTGTGTGGAAGAATTGTAGAGGATTAGATCAGCATCTGCATTTTTCTTTTTGAAGACCACTCAACTGTGGAAGCTGTGTGGAGAGAAGAATTCAATCCTGAAGATCTGCATGGAAATAAATACCTCCTTTAGCAAGTGCATGACATCTTGATTGGCTACGTGGAGTTTTTTCTACAACCTGCAAGAAAATAACGTGGAATTCAATAAAAAAAAATTGAATATTTTTGATGTGGAGCAGCGTGGAAAACAATACAAGGGTGGAGGAAAACTGTGTGGAAATCAAAAATATGCGTGGAAATTTGGATAAAAACTCATTTGTTGTTGTGTGAAGGAAGAATCTCTTCTCTCCTGCTGCGTGGAGGAAATACACCAGTGTGAAAAGTTTCTCCTGCTAGTGGCCACGTGGGTGGAGATTTAGTGGTCTACGTGGGAGATTCATATTTTTTTTGTCATATTTGTTGTAGAAAATTCAAACCAATTTCTGCGTGGAATTCATTAAAAGATCTGCATCAATTTTAGCGTGGAATTTATTTGTTGTAGTCACTCTTCTATGCGGAGAGAAGGAGTCTTCTTGAGTTGTGTTAAAAAGTATAAGCAGCTGCATGGACAAGAGGCATATTGGTGCGTGAAGCTTTTATGCCTGCGTGAAGACAAAGAAGTCTTCTACACCAACGTAGCTATTGGAGTAGTTTTTTGTTCTCCTATGATTAGTAGACTGGTAGACAAGCCTCTCAATCTGCCTATACGTGAAGAAAGGAGAGACTGTGTGGGAAAGCATTGAAGCTGCATGAAAAGACAAGAGTTTGCTATGTGAAAAAGGTAATTCTTCCCTGCATGAAGTTCATTCATCACTGCGTGAAACATAGAGGAGAAGAGAATTTGGCTTCGTGTAAGCCTAAAAGTCTCTTAAAAATAATTTTAAAAAAGTTCTCGGAGAAGAAACTTGGAGTCTCTCAAAGTGACGTTGAATGTCAAGCATAAATGAAATGATTGAGACTGCTGAAATCCACAATGTTGACTCAATAGCCAGAGAACACCATGAAGAAGCTCCTAAGAGCTCTAGGTTCTACTTTACTTTGCTAGACGAGCTTCGGAACACCGATAATCTAGTCTTCGACGAGCTAGTTCAACGAGGACTTCTTGAATATTTACTTTTCGACGTCAGCTGCCAAGCAAAGTGAGTGCAACAGAAATTAGAAGCCAGGTACGACGCTGACTATGAAGATGAAGAAGAACACCCCACCAAGTGTCATCATCTCTCAGCACGTGAGTATCGAGAGCATATACGAGCCAGTACTTCTCATCAGTGAGTAAAAGTTGTAATAACTCTTGAATAAATAAATAAATTTTTTTATTACAATGTATGCTCCGAAGTTTCTTCTTTCCGATGCTCAGTTACTTAAAGGGCCAAATTTTATGGCTTGGAAAACAAAAATGAGGACAATCCTTCAGTTTAAAGGATTATGGGGCATTGTGACCGGATCTGTGACTGCTCCCATAACCCCTGATGAATTAATAAAGTATAAAATGGCTAGTTGCAAAGCCTTGATGCTGATAATGCTCAGTATCAGTGACGATGTGCAAACACATGTTCGGAATGTGGAGAAACCAAAGGAGGCCTGGGATAAGCTGGCAACAATTTATGAAGCCAAAAATTAGACTAAGATCCTTCATCTTAAGTCAAAGTTGCACACCCTCTCTATGGGGTCAAATGAAAAATTTGAGGAGTTCTTATGTCGTGTGGCTGAGCTTTTATCAGAGTTATTAGAGCTCAGTGAAAAAGTGGTTGACAAAATTCTCATATTGATCACCTTGAGAGCACTCCCTTCTAAATTCCGAGTGTTCGTTACGACACTGAATGTATCTAAACAAACAATGGCACTCAAAGAACTTGTGAATGTTTTGCAGCAGGAAGAGGCCATAAATTTATCCCAAGAGGAGTCTCAAGATAAATCCCTATTCTTAAATCCATACCATGGCCAGAAGAATCAGAAGGGTCCCCCAGAGAAGACAAATCAAGTGCAAACAAAACAATAGCAGAAAGATCAGAATTCAAAGAGGTGGTGTCAAATTTGTAAAACCAACACTCACGACACTAATCACTGTTGGTACAATAGCTTGAAACAAGGGTCTTCAATTTAAACAAGCACATTAGGGCGCGAAGATTTTCAAAAGTCCAAATGACGTCCCTGTTGGAGAAAGCACAATGGGCATATTGCAACCCAATAAGATAATGTGTCTGATGAGGAGACATCAGAAGGATCACATTTTGGTAAGAATCTTGTACTTATCTCCCAGAATTCACAGCCCACGAAGAGAGTCTGGTTGATAGACTCTTGTGCAAGTAAGAACATGTCAGGTGACAAGGCGTTGTTAGATTCACTAGACGAACAACCCACTGGTGATCAGGTTCAGATAGATGATGACAAATAGTACATTGCAGAAGGAATAGGAAGAGTCACCATTCCTCTAGGACCACAAAAATGTACACTTGCAAAGGTACTATATGTTCCTGGATTAACTAGCAACCTCCTGCCAGTGACTCAGCTATTGAATCATCACCTAAAGGTAGAATTTCTTGTCCAAAATGGAATCAAATCATGTTTGATCTCGCGACAAGGTAAGATTATTGCTAGAGCATTTCTAAAAGATAAGTTATTTGCTTTAGATATTGTTTCATCTTCTGTAATAGTTTTATCTATATCAACAATGCAATCTACTGCACTCTAGCATTTTAGATATGGACACTTATCTGTTAGTTCATTTCATCAGATGAGTTCAAAAACAATGGTTCATGGACTACCCAAATTTTCCAGTTCCTTGCCTTTATGCCCTAGTTGTCTTACAGGAAAACAACACAGGGATCTATTTTAGGCAAGCACCTTCCATGCCAAGAAGTGTCTAGAGGTAGTTCATACCGATCTGAACGGACCTCTGCCTACTTCGTTCTTAGGATACAAGTACTTTCAACTGTTTGTGGATGACCACTACCACAAAATGTGGGTGTTTTTTCTGAAGAAGAAAAGTGAGGCTCTTCAGCACTTCCGAAATTTTATCATCATGTTGTGCAAGAGACCACACAACCTCTTTTTCTACTTCACTCAGATTGAGGGTGGGAATTCACATCAAACAAGTTCTTGGCATTCCTAAACCAACAAGGCATAAAGTAGAACCTGACTGCTCCCTACACACCTGAGTAAAATGGCATTGTTGAGCGACACAATCGCACAGTGATGGATATGGCTCGCTGCATGCTAACAACAGTAGAGCTAGAGGAACACTATTGGGCTAAAGCATTACAAACAACTATATATCTTCTTAACAGGGCACTGACAAAGATTCTACAGAATAAAACGCTAGAAGAGGTATGGAGTGGTAGAAAGCCATCAATTTCTCATTTACAAGTATTTGGCTGCACAACATACATGCATGTCCTAGCTCAGAAGAGAAATAAGGTTGAGCCAAAGACACTCCCATGCATCCTACTTGGCTACAACACTACCTTGAAGGCATATCGTCTCATACATCCTGAGACAAAGAAAATATACGAGAGTCAGGACGTGGTTTGTGACGATTCATCCTTTAACTCTGTAGTGACATCAAGAGAACCATTACCAACCACCTCTCACCAACTAGTCTTTGAATCAAATGAATAGTCAAAGGAGACTACTCAGAGATGTTTCCTGGAGAGCTATTTGTTGACCTTAGAGAACTAGAGAATGTGACTCCACATCAATCCATAGGGAAACATCACAGTTTTTCTCAAAAGCAGCCAAGTTCTCGTTTGAAGTGGGCACAAAGCACCATTAAGGACTCACATTTGCAGCAACTTCAAGATACATCATCCAAAGTCAAAACAAGGAGTTGAACAAGAAATGAGGTAACTTTGCACTCACGAGTTCACCGATTAATAGCTCCGAGCCAGAAAATGTTCGTGAAGCACTCAATCAACCTCAGTGGAAGGAAGCCATGAATACAAAATATGACTCACTTATGAAAAATCAGACATGGGAACTTGTCGATCTGCCTACAGGAAAGAAACCCATAGGCTGTAAATGGATTTTCAAGACAAAATATAAGGTAGACGGATCCATTGAAAAACATAAAGCACATCTTGTAGCAAAAGCATATGCTTAGAAAGAGGGCATCGACTATGAAGAAACCTTTGCACCCAATACAAAGATCAAGACCATTAGAGTTATTTACGCATTGGCAGCACAAAAAAGGATGGAGACTTTAACAGATGGACGTTGAGTGCTTTCTAAATGGTAATCTGAAAGAAGAAGTGTACATGACCCAATCTGAAGGATTTGTTGATGAAGAGAATCCTATGAAGGTATGTCGTCTCATCAAATCACTGTATGGACTGAAATAAGCTCCAAGTGCATGGTATATCAAGATCAACAATCACCTTTTGCAACATGGGTCCACTTGAAGCCCCTCAAGTTCAAATTTGTATATAAAGAAGGTAGGAAAGGAAATTGTCATTCTTGTTGTATATGTAGATGATCTTGTGATCACTGGCAGTTTAGAAGATTAGGTTGATATTGTGAAGAATGATCTCAAAAGAACCTCCAACATGACAGATTTGGGGCTACTACATTACTGTCTTGGCTTAGAAATATGACAAAAGGAGCATCACATTTTTGTCTCCCAGATAAAGTATGCCAAGACACTCCTGGAAAAGTATAGAATGTCTAATTGTAAACCTATATCCACTCCCATGGAAAAAAGCTTGCAACTTTCAAGATTCCAGGGCTCACCTCAAGTAGATGCTACACTCTACATGAAACTTATTGGAGGGCTCATCTACTTGACATATACCAGACCAGATCTATGCTTTACCATCAGCTATCTTTCCAGGTTCATGCAAGAGCCAAAGCAATGTCACTGGACAATAGCAAAGCAGTATTGAGATATGTCTAAGGAACATTTGATTATGGTCTAGACTATAAGAAGAATGATCAACTCTTCTTATAAGGATGCGTCGACTCGGACCATGCCAGATCTGTTGATGATAAGGAGTCAACTACAGGATACATATTTCATCTTAGATCTAGATCCATCTCGTGGATAAGCAAGAAGAAAAATATTTTTTCTCTCTCATCCATTGAGGTAGATTATCGTGTTGCATGAGGAGATTGTGTGCGAAGCGATATGGTTACGTCGTATTTTAAATGACATTGGAATTCCTGAAAAACAGTCACTTGTTCTCTATTGCGATAATCAAAGTGTGTTGAACCTCGTGTAAAATCCAGTATTTCATGAACGAGCAAAAAATATTGAAATTGACTGTCATTTTCATTCAAGAGCACGTCTTGAACCATCATATTCAACTCCAGTAATGTCCTATAGAAGCACAAGTAGCTGATATTCTCCCCAAGGCTCTTGGAAAATTTAAATTTGATCTCTTCAGAGGTCAACATTTGCAAGAAGAATGTAATAAGGGGGGGAATGTTTGCATAGTCTACGTACTTAATTTTTATTATTAGACTAGTTCCTATCTATTCCATTATTCTCTCCTTGTTTATAACTTCTCCATCCATTTAGGGGGTTATTATTTATTCACGTACCTATAAATATTGTACGTGGTTCCTTTGTTTAATAGAATAATATGAGATAACATATCTTTATTCTTTCTCCTTTATTTTTGCATCACAAATTCCTCCGCAACCCCACCAATTCACTTTTGGGAAAAAAATGCCTTCACGGGCCCACACCTTCTAACTTTCTTTTTTTGAAAAAGGGTAGAAAATCTTAAGTCTCCCTGCTGGTCTGCTTCCCCACCTATCACTATGGGTCTGACACGTGGCATCTTTAGGCATTAGCAAAGGTGCGGATGGTTTTAGACCTTATCGCCTTTGGAAAAAGATTGCCAAAAATTCCTAAGTTTCCACGTCGGCCCGCCTTCCCCCTAGTCACTATTGGACTGACACGTGGCTTTTCTTGGCATCGGCGGAGGTGCAGGTATTTTTAGCCTTCACAATTTTTAACACAAAATCCAATATTTCTAAGTTTTCCCCGACGGTTTGCTTCCCTGTTTGAAGTTTTTGGGCTGGACACGTGGCGTCCCTGGGCATCGGCGGAGGCGTGAGGGTTTTTTGAACCTTTTTGCCCCTTTTACACAAAAATAGTTAAAATCCAATTTACCTCCGATGACCTGCCTTCCCACATGGGCTTAACAACGTGCCACATGTCCCTTGCGCTTCAGGGAAAATTTTCTTCCCGGGGCCCGCAGGCCCGCCTTTAGGGAAAATTTTCTTCCTGGGGCCCGCAGGCCCGCCTTTAGGGAAAATTTTTCTTCCCCAAGCCCGCAGGCTTGCCTTTGGGGAAATTTCTCTTCCAGGGCCCACAGACCCGCCTTTAGGGAAAAGTTTCCTCGCCAGGCCCGCCGACCTATAACTTATGAAATATGAGAAGTTAGGAGGACCTTATTTATATCATTGGAAAGGGAAAGAAATTTCCTATCTAATGGAAATATTTTCGGGAAACCCTTAAGTGCGTTAAATATGTGAAGAATTAGGTTGAAGTTTTAAGATGAGCCTGGGAGGGGGTAAGGGGGCAATTACCCCTTATTAACTTAAATGTTTAATTCTAAAGCTTGGGTTGACCTTTTTAAGGGGTTATGTTAAGGGATTAGAGAATGTTTTCTATCCCTTGTAAATAAGAACCTTGTTTATTGTTTAGACCTGGTGGAATTAAATACCCAAGGTATTTAATTCCTTTGCCCCTTTGACCTTCTAAAATTAATTAAGGAACATTTAAATATAGTGTTAACTTAATTATTTATTAAATTAACACCTAAGAGAAATGTAACTAATTGGATTAAATTACACTCATTAATTTTTTAATGTGGATATAATAATTGTTATAACAGGAAAATTTTATTTATTAGTTATAATTGATTTTGAATCCTTGCTATGACAACTATTGCTTGAAGCCTGGTAGTGGTCACGCTTTTCAAAAAAAATTATTCCATAATTTCTCCACATAAACCTAGGTTGTTCTTGGGTCTCAAGTGGTCGTTTTAGCGGGCATTACAGGTAGCATGTTCCTTACTTTGACTTTGCTACAAAAATCAATATCTTTGAAAATACTTAAAAAGTATACAATATGAGATTTTGAATGCAACTGTTCATTTGATTCTTCATTTTATTGCTGCTATTTTTAATGTCATTCAAAATGTACTTCATTCCTTGTACCTACACATTTTAGAAAATTGTTAGAAAAATATGATGGAGGTTTAAACCTCTCTTTTCTTTTCATCCTTCACTGATTATCATCCTTCATGGATACAACTTCTAAAAGGTGGCATTAAATGTCCCTGAATGATGATATTATGTACTTTTTTTCTCATCATTTGGATTTCCATAATGCATTATCATCTATCCTTAGTTTAAAAATTCATCTACCTAAAGTTGTAAGTCCATTATTAGAGAGGACATCTGGAGCTTCTAACAGTAGTTCTTGTTTGTCAACAGGTGTTGATTGGAACTTGAAGGAGCATGAATATGATGCAGATGCAATTGAGGAGAAAATGGGAAAACCAAATCATTCATGCCATTATGGGTTTCCTATCTCCCCATTTACTTACAACTTTATGTATATGTATTTATTTTTGTTGTTTACCTATAAGTTAGATCTCATGGCTTGTGTGGGAAACTTTATTTCTTCATGAATAAAGGGAATTATTTTTGTAATCAATTTGTCTATTTTATTTTTCATTTGAATATTGTAACTTGTAAATGTGAAACGAACTAAAATACTTAGCATATAAAGTAAATTAATTTAAACATAAAGAAATAATTATAAATAAATGCACCTATACCTCATTTTATTTATAAGAACATAACCAACATCATTGACTGTAATCCAAAACCTCTTCTATGTTTATGCAAACGGAAACTATGTCTTGTTATTGTTATGAGGCACAATTTCTAGACATCTACTATTATTTCCAGCTTAACCAAGGCCATGAATTAGTCATCCAAGGCTTCTTCATGATTTTAATGTAGACGAAACTATAGAATGATAGCATATGTGAGGCATTGTACCCTCTAACAACACTTTCAACATCTAGTTTTCTTTCAATTCATACCAAAACTGACCTAGAACTTTGCAACTATTTTTTTAGTGCCTCCTTCCAATCAATGACCAAAAATGGTCAACATCCTAGAAAATTTGTTGACTTCGTGTCTGCCTCCGTAACTAGCTTAGAATACCTAAAAATGGCATATTTCAACAATGAATGACAACTGGAAACTTAGTACCAAGCATGGACATGCATGCCAAAGGTTACATAATTTTGAGAAATATTGGAAATCTCTCGTGGAAAACAAAAAATATCAAGGGATTCCTTTGAAAAACTACACCAAGGGAAGAAAAACCTCTACCATGCATGTTATTTAAGATGGTAGCCATTATTGAAAGAAGCAAAATGCTGAAAAGATGTGTTTACAAAACACTTAGAGGAAATGCATGAGAAACTATAATATAAAGTCAACTTATCTTGTTTATAAAAAATGATTCAAATGAATCCGTTTGACTGGAATCATAAACTCTTCTACATCTGTTCTGTGCAAGATGGAATGCATTATGTTACTTACATCCAATGATGATGTATGGTCCACTGCTATAATGAATCAAATTTTCCTATGAGCATCTGATTTTGCTCTATCTTCATCACACTTTAAAACTTAGTCACCTTATATGAAGACTCTTTCTTGCACCTTCTTGTCAAATGTTATTTTAATCTAAGCTTGATTCAGTTCCATAGAAAAAATAGCTTTATTTATGATATGTTCAAGCTCCATAAGTTGTGAAAACTACTTCCATAGGCTCATTCTCCATTAATTCAACTTGATGCATAATTTCTAAAGCTGGAAGCTCAAGAGTAATGGGTATTTTAGCTTCTAGGCCATAAACCAACTTGAAATTTGATTTTTAAATTGACCTTTTATTTAGTAAATCAGTTAGCCAACAAGGTTGTCTTCAACTTAGTGTGGCAAGTATGCTGATTTTCATCCATGTGGTTGTATGGATTATTCTGTGTAAATTCTTGTTTGTGCTTTGATCCAATCTAGTACCTTATGGGTAATAATTGGATAAAGTACTAAAATAAATTCCATTCTAAACTTATCGATGTAATAATGTTTCCACCCGTAAAAGATTTAGCATTGTCTGAAATAATAGTGGAAGGAACACCAAACCTTGTAATTATGCCTTCATAAAAGTCCAAGAGTTTTGTCTCATTAGCTTCCTTCAAAGAAATATCTTCAGTCCATTGCATGAAGTAATCAGTTACAGTGAGTATCCATATATGATCCATTCTTGAAGGTTGGTTAATAAGATGAATAAAATCCAAACCCCACTAAGAAAATGGTTTATCATTTGTAATTAACTGCAATGGTAAGGCTACATAGCCTTTATTTTTCTGTAAAAAGAATGCATATTTCTGACACTTCCTTACCCATGAATGGTTGACCTTGAAGAGAGAAGGAAAATAACAACCTCTTTTCATTATCTTAAAGGTTGTTGTTTTAGCTGAATAAGTTCCCTCCTCGTTGGATGTCATGAAACTGCTCAAGCAATCCTGTTCAAGTTGATTTGGGTCAACATACCTTAACAAGACACCATTGACTATGTTTCTTGAATAGATACATCATCAACCAACAAGAAAAGGAATGGAATGTAAGTCTAAAATACCTCCTCTATGAGCTATCTCAAACCTAGTGGGTATATACCATTCTGAAGAAAACTTGACCATGTTGAAAATCCAATGTTGCATATGTTTCTGATTTTCTACATTTTTAGGTTCTATTATGTAGCAAATAAGATAGGTTCCTTTGAGCTCTCATGAAAATCTTTGGCCACATTGGTCACATAAGCGATTTTGTTTCCCTGATGAATTTGTTCAATTTAATGATTATGTAATACGCCATGACTTTAGTGATACGAACCTGCTATTTTCTCAGATATATCTTTGTTCAACAAAAAAAAAATAATTCTAGGATGTGACAACCATCAAGATTAATTTTTTTATTACATATAAAATTCCTAAAATTCTTAAGATGATCTAACAATAAAAAGTACATGTCTTATCAATGAATGAGTACCTTGTTTCATACTCCATCAAACTTTGACTTAAAAAAGCAATTGGTTATTCTACGCCAATTCTTCTCTATTTTCATTGTTGTGTTAATATTGTTGCAATAGTATCCAAATTAGAATAAGCATTCAACATGAAATCCATTTGAGAAAATCAGGATTTATAAGTGTTAGGGCAGAAAGCAATGACTTGTTTAATGGTCTCAAATCTACTCAGTCATTCTTTTGACCAAGTGAAATTCAGATATTTCTTAAGCATGTTGGTCAGAAGGCTTCGAAAGTGTAGAAAATTGAGCAATATACCTTCTTATAAAATTGATTTTTCCAAGGAAACTTTGAAGTGCCTTTTTATGTTTTGGTAAAACTAAAGCAAGAATAACACTCACTCTTTCCGGATCAATCATCATACCATGCTTGGAAATAATGTGGCTAAGGAGCTTACCCCCATGAACTGAAAACATGTATGTTTTGGGATTAAATGACACACCATATTATCAACATCTTGTAAGCAATGCTTTGAGCTGTGCTTGCGGTAGATGGTCACTTGAAAGCTTTGAAAACACCATGATATCATCCAAATAAAATAAGATAAATTTGTTGATAATACCTTAAAATGCCATGTCCATAGCACGCTGAAAAGTTGCACCAACATTATACAATCCAAATGGCATCTTTTTGTGAGCATAAGTGGCCCACTTTGTAGTAAATGTTGTCTTGAACTGATCTTCCTCTTTGACAAGTATCTGATTATATCCGCTATATCCGTCAAGCAAGGAATATCTCTTTGAACTAGGAACTAACTAAAGGATCTGATCCATATAAGGAAAATGATAATAATCCTTAAGAGAAGCCTTATTCAAATCATGGCAATCAACACATAACCTAATTTCCCCATTTTTCTTTCTCACCGATACAAGATTAGCCACCCAAGTGGAGTACTTAATGGGGAAGATGATGGAAGATTCAATGGGTTTTTTAAGATCTATTTGTATCAAGGGATCCAATTTGGGATTAATTGGCCTTTGTTTCTGTCTAACCGGTTTAAAACAATCCTCTAATTCAATATTATGTTGAGCTAAAGAGGGATCAAAACCTCTAAATCACTTTATTGCTAAGTAAAAACATCTACATACTCTCTACAAAGCTGAATAAAAGAGTATTTTTCAGATTGTGAACAAACTTTACCAAGATTGTGACTCTTACCTACAAAAATGGTAAATTTTTCATGTTGCTCTGTACTTGCAGCAAGTACAACTCTTTCGTGCTTCATTTCATCATTTTCACCAAAAATGGATTCCAAAGTAACAAGGCCTTTTAGAATCTTATTTGTTTTTAGCTGCACTATTTGATCTTCATATCTATTTTGTAGTTTTCCTTGATTTTAAGAAAAACATTCTGCTTCTTCTTGTAGAAATATCATTATATGTGCATCGTTATTGAAAACCTGCTAATGCATATCATTATCCAGAACATATGGTCTCACTAAAATTTTTATATGAGGTTTTAATTTGTCACTTCCAATGTCAACAGGTATGTCAAATTGAGAACTAATTACAGCAAGCCTATCAACGTGTTTATTTTTGTCTCTAGGGATAGCTTGAGCATTAAAAACAAGAAAGCCATCAAACAAAATCCCACACTCTATGTCTATAAGTTCTCTATAATGATTTCTTGCAAGTATCATAACCTCTAACATGGTGAATAACGAGCTTGATGTCCCCAAAAATCTACAAATACTTGATTTTCATATTTCTTGCCAACTCAAAACCGTGAACAAGGGCTTCATACTCTGCAAAATTATTAGAGCAAGTAAATTGGAACTTAATTGTTGTAAAATATTATTATCTTGAAGGTGAAATCAACATTAAACCAACTTCTGAACCATGCTGGTTTTTGGAGCCATCAAAATACATTTTCATAAATCATTATGTTGTCAATTTTCTCTCTCCATAGATGGTATTACAATGTTTTCCTCATGAATAAAATAAAATCCAAGGCATTTTCATTCTATAACTTGTTCTTCAATGATCTTCCATGGATTATATTCATGATCTTCATCAGTTCTTTGATCCTTGAAAATATTTGGGACACCTTCTAAGGCATAACCATTTTCAACCTCTGAATCATTTAGTTGCTCTTCACTTATAGTATAATTTGCATTAACAACACTAGGTGTAAAAGTCTCAACATGAAAATTTGACAAGAGATCTGAATTGATAGTTACCTTAGCTCCATACTCAGTTCTAAAAACTAAATATATCCAATCTGCTGAAAGGTAACCGCCAATCTTGGATGTGAAGTCTCTAGATAAGCACATAACAAAATAAGGTGGTAGATCCATCACCATCACATCCCATGAGATTGTAACACTGGGACATGCATGTAATTTTTTTTTCAAATATTTTATTATTTCAATAGTCTTAGTTGATGAACCATCGAGTTGTAATATTCCTTTGGAAATTAGTTCATACTAAAGACCCAACTAAATTCTACCACTAACTTTGGCATAACAGTGTTTCTAGCTCTGATATCAACCATGTAATTATGAATTAATTAATCTCCAATGATTAACTAAATATAAACAAGGAGGCTTAACCACTTTTACCTCTTTTGTTGTTGTTTTTGGCTTAAATACTTGTTATTTTGACCCTTTAGTTAGCTAGTTTACAATTGACATCACCATGTTGGTTATGTTTCCTACAAGGTTAGCCTATTTTGATTGTAATTTCAGACCCGCAAGCTCTTAGACCAACAAGTATTTTCATCCAAGAATAGACAATGTATCCCACATGCTCATAGTGAAGTTAGACTTCTTCCTATGATTAATAATATTGAATGGAGCAATGCCAATTTTAAACTAATTTTTTACAACAATACCCTGTTCTTGAACAGTAGGTGGTATAGAACTCTTACCAGCAACATTGTACTTCAAATTTCACAAGATGGTACAGTAGTTTGATCACTTACATTAGCTTCCATGGCTCTTTTCCTTAATCTGGTAACTGATGCAACAAATTAATCCTTATCTTGTGCACCAATTTCATGATTTATAACCACATGGTTAGTTGTTTCAAAATTTACCAATGTCGTATCTGGCTGCCCTTATTGTTCTTATGCCAAAATTTGGTCTGCGTGTGCTGCAAGATATACACTTTCCCAGAAATGGTGAAATGCCTCTTATTTAGTCATTTGCGGCATAGAAAACCCTCGTGGTATCATCTCTGTAGATGTATTTGACTCACTAGGTTGCATGTTTGAATCTTGCACCTTATTTATTTACACGGGAATCAAGGCTCTTGAAGTTGTAAGGACATTAGGATCAGTTGCAGTAAGTGGCTTGGCTATGGTAATAACTGGTTGTGCTTGATATGGCCTATAACCTTGAGTAGGAGGCATGTAATTATTGTAACTTGGAAAAGGAGGTTGATATGGTATGTTGGTTTGAGTTTGATTCCTTTCCAATTGCACAACTTTATTTGAAAAAGTCTTAAGGGTGCCTTCTAAACTAATAATCTTCTCCAGTTGAACTGTAGGAGTTGTATATGATTTCTCAGCTATTGGGATAGGGTTTATCTCAGGAAAAATGGGCATAGTTGGTCTTGGGGGCCAATCCTCTAGCTTGTATAATGTTGTTTTCTACTTTAATTGCAAGATCAAAGCTCGCGTGAAGTGTAGTTCTTCCCATAGACTGAATCATGGAAACAATGTCACTATTTAATACACGTAAATAATACAAAAAAACATGTTCCAGTGAAGGCTTGATTGCTATCAATTTTTTCCCCAAGTTCTAGTAAATCTTAAGTTGATGTTGGCCATGAATTCTTGGGGTGCATGCCTAATAGTTGATAACTTCTCAATAAGGGATAAATGGTCTGATTTATCTTCACAGTGTTTGTAAAAAGCAACACCTAATACATCCTAAGTGCCTATTGTTCATATTTCTAAGATTTTGTACCACTGTAGGGCTTGACCTTTAAAAGAGGTAGCTAACAGCCTTAGATCAACATCCTCATGTGTGATATTATGTACTAAACAAAGGGCTATTACATCTCTAATATGTTCAACTGGGGTAACTTGATTTTCATCAGTAAAAAATGAAAGACCTTTAAGGGAAACAATTGGTATATCTTGATAAACAATAATTAATAAAGGGTTGTAATTAGTAAAAGGAACAAAGGTTCTAGGTTGTTGGGCATCCATTAGAAAGATTGGGATATGAATGACAAAATTTGGATTTGGGGAAGGAGGATTGGAAAGATTGGGCCTGTTATAGGGTGTAGTATTTCCAACCCTTCATCTCCTAGCTAAATTTAGAGGTAATTGAATAAAATAAGGGGGAAGACCTCTTACCGATGCTCTGGTTCTAATCACAGGCATAGATCATGGAAAAACAACAATTTAGACCCCTCTGTAAATAATTAATATTTTCTTAAAAAGTAGATATTTGTCTTGATCTTTGTTCAAAACTATTATGGAAACAAGCTGTTGAAATTGATTGAGCGGTTCTTGGAAGACGGTGGCTCTTAAATCTTTGTTCATATAGTGTTGTGTGCTGATAACTGCTAAAATAAATTGCCTATCTTGATCCATTAAATATTTAAGCTTTCCAAAATAATTAAAACACAAGGGTTTCAGTGTTCAAATGAAGGTATTCAAAATAACAACTATCTAGAGCCATCAAAACAAAACAGAGTTGATACAAAGTTTCAGAGCTCACAAAACAAGGTTCCTGGAGCTCAAACTCGAGCATGTTAAGGAATGAATGAGCCAAAGCCTACACATCTCGAAATAACGAAGTTGTCAATCACAAGAGTAACAAGTAGAATACATAAAAGTGACCTATGTCAAATTGGAAAGATATGACTTACTCAAAATACCAAGTAACAGAATCCAAGTACATTAAGGGTGTCAAATACAAAGTTCCATAGATAAGTTCAAGAAAGAAATTGTGTTGTCTAGCAGAGAATAAGTATCAGATCTAGAAATACGTGATTCAAATAAGTTTTAGAAAATTGAAATATCAAAAATTCGGAGGACCCAGCTCATAACAGGATCGAGCTCAAAATGGAAACTTCCAAGCATAAAAGAAAGTACGAACTAGTCATTCTTAGAGCAAGGGTTTCAACAGTTCATGAACAATGTAAAAATTAAAGGAAACCATCCATTTCTCTTCCACAGTCTTAGAATATTTCTCACGAGTTTTCAGAAAAGGATAAAGGGTTGAACAATAACTCACATGTTTGTGCTAACTTGTAGAAACCCTTGAATGGCAGAATAACAGAGAAAAGACAAAGACCCATAATGAGAATCAAACTCGAGGCTCGAGGCTCCCACATAATGGCAAAAGAAATCATAAAGACACAAATTTCAGACATGTTTCAGTATCAATCCAAAGAAAGGAACAAAAATAACTATTACGGTTCAAAATGGATGAACTTTTGTTGAAGAACAATTGCCAAGACTCACCTTCTTGAAATATTCACACACACAACCTCCCAGAGGTTATTTGATAGAGTTTTTGAGCTTAAGAAGATCAAATAATGGTGATTGTTTCCTCATAGAAAAACCTCTTAGAGCTCGAGGAGTCCAATAATGGTAGAAATACTGAATATTTGTACTTATAGAGCCTTGTAGAGGTAAAAATACCGGAGGAATCGAGCTTAAAAACTCATCAATGACATCATGGAAAAAAAATTCTAGGGCTTCGCCCTAAAATTTCCAAATGCAAATCAAGCAAAATGATTAGGGTTGGATTGTTTTAGCTCGCCAATTGAACTCCAGATTAACCTAACTCACCGGGTGAGTTAGCAAATCAATTATCCAAATCATCAGGTACACGATCAAATGACTCAAAAACAAACTCTAACCAAATCACTATGCCAACCAGTGTTCACAAAATCAACGGTTCAGATTAGCCCAGTATAGTGATCAATGGACAAGAGCAGATCATTAAATTCAATACAACCGGTCAAAGCATTGATGGTGAGGATCATTCAAGGACAAAGATCAGCGGTTGAAAAACAATCATCAACTTCTTTGCAAACCACCATGGTTACAATGTCATCGATAGAAGGGAAGGGTCCATTCATCATGAATAAGGGACCAACCTTGATTAAATATAATTATTTTCTTGACCTTATCTAAGGTCTGAATAATAATTGATGCCACATACTATGCAAAAATATAGACACTATAATAATATGTGCAATGATCAAATCGAAAAGGTGACTGAAGGATTCAACATAATTATTACCTTGACCTTAGTTAAAGGTTTGTTCTTATACAATGCATGATGAACTTAAAACGGGTGCCCAAGCTATGCTATTATATTTTCCAAGGTCAAAAGGACCCCATCAAGGATGGTTTTAATCAAGTATATTCCAATATATAATCATTGTTTTCCTGAGTAAATAATCAAAGGTTTGTGCCAAGTCAACAAGGAGCCAAATTATATGATTGATATATTACCTTAGACTTTTTCAAAATTCCTTAACCTTGCCAAAGAACCTCGTACACAAAAGAGGATATTATTTTACACATGCTCGAAGTCGGTCCCCACAGTGGGGTGGAGATATTTTCCTAAGTAAAGGAAATCAAAGACATTATTTTGCAGGGTGTAATTTTTGCATGTCATTGACAAGAGGGCAAATCAGAGAAAAGAAAAAATACCAATGCAAGTGGATGAGGAACACAAGTGTCACATCATGTAGAAGAATAAAAATACCATGCACTTGCAAAAGGAAACTTGCATATCAAGCAAGGGCTATTATTTGCCAAAATATTCACCCAATGTTATTTATTGTAATAGAAATAGACAAGTCAATTACACTTTGACTAAAGTGTATTTTTAGAACTAAAGGATATTGTTGCCTCATTGTAAATTGCTTGTTTATTTTATTTCCTTATTTTTTCATGATAAAGGCTAAAATTAGCATGCATGGGTGAGTTCAGACTGTAACCTATTTTTGGTAGAGTTGGGTGAAATGGTTTTTCTATATATTGTGTGGATTGGCAAAGCACAAGGAGGAATTTTTGGATGCAGGAGTGTTGAAGCAAGTTTTTTGCCAGTTTTTCCCTTGAATGAGAACCATTTATTACCTTTCCAATTATTTACAATGGTGTGTATCTTTCTATTAACTCTTGTGAATGTTAACTCCCTGAATTAATTATCTTACATTGCTGTAAATTTTGTGTTTTCTGCATAGTCTTAGTGTGCATGTTAGCTTGTTGTGTTGTTGTGATTTATCCGTCAACACATAAGTGTGTTACCTTAGGATTCAGCTGAAACCCATTGCTTCATGTTTCTGTAATCTCTTTCTCAATATATTGTGCATGTACTCAGTCAAATCCCTCAATCATTTTGGTGTATCAACCCATTTTAAATTTAGTTACATCCATCTTTTAAACCCTTAAAACCCCAAAAAATTATTTTAGGATACATCAATAAGGAACTAACCTTGTAATCTCAGAGATTCACCTCAATAATAGGTATACCCAGAGACATGAGGTGTTTCCAATGTATCTATAGAAGTGAGGGATTAAAGCAAGCTTAGAACCCCTATTGGTATCCCTCAATCGGGGTGCACTTCTGAGAGATAACAATTTTTGGCACGCTCGGTGGGACACGAATCAGATTCAGATCAGCAATTTATAACAGATTTAAAGCAAAGAAAACAACACTTTTGGACAAAAAAAGCTGTAGATATTCATTGATAATAAAAAAAATTATTTAGCAACTCTGTAAGGCTGATTTGAGACTAGTTTTAAAGAATGTTCCATGCCTAAGGTGACTGCAAGATCAACGATAAGAGGAATTCCTCATAGCTTTGTTTCTTTGCCTTTAAATTCAATAAGAAGAAGAAGAGTTGGCAATGTCTTACCCTATAATAGGCCTAATTTTTGAAACCCTCATCCCCTTGCTTCACCATGCATCAATCTAGTTGTTCAAATACCAGTGATTGCAATGCAACAACCACTGCAACCACCTAGTAATTTTGTACCTTTTAATAATGACAACCCCTTAGTGATTCCTGTTTATCATGATATACATGTTGCTGCCTTAAAAGGTTTACCTTCATTTACGGGTGAGAATCATATTACCCCTGCTGAACACATTAAAGAAATTACAACCCTTTGTTTAGTTCATAATATCACTCATGAAGATGTAGCTTTAAGACTTTAAGCTTCATCATTTAAAGGACAAGTCTTGCAATGGTACAAAACATTACCAGTAGGGACTGTAACAACTTGGGATGAATTGGGAAATCAGTTACACAAACAGTTTCAAGATAATTCAGATCATTTTTCTCTCATAGAACTACTGTCCACAATGAAGAGAGATCCTCATGAATTTATGGCTATTTTTAACATCACATTTGCAAGAACGTGGGAAAGGATTCCAGCCACTGTTAAGCCTCAAGTTGATCATGCATTTGTATACTATCTTAGAGCCTTACATAGTGATATTGCAGCTATGATATATTATATGGGAAGAACTACACTTCCATAAGCTTATGACATCACTATTAGAGCTGAAAACAACCTTACTCAAGCTAGAAAATAAGCTCCTAGGCCCTCCATGCATATTATGGCAGATTTGACACCTATTCCATAGCCTATTACCATAATAGAGCTTGCTGTTACAACACCTCAAGATGATGTATGTAAGGCCTTGTAGATCATGGAAAACAAGTTAACATAAATTGAGAATAAATTAGCTCAGTCTAGCAGGCCTTATTAGAATACTTATCATGAAAATCAACAGAATAGGCAGCCATACCAGCAAAATCAGAATTATAGGAAACCTTATTAGCAAAGATAATTTGATCCTAAGGTTGCTAGTTCATCTGGTGCCCTTATACCAGTCAATATAGCTTCAGAAGAGTGGTGTACACCTTGTAATCAACCTAATTCGGTTTCTAATTGCCTAAATGCATTCTTGAATTTGAGCCTTGTTGCACAACCTCAATCTGAAACATTATTCATGCCTCAAATGGAGGGTGGGCAGCAAGATGCTCAGAGTCAAAAACCACCTGAACAGAACTTAGTTAGTTTTGGAGAGGAATATTTTATTGTTGTTACAATTAGGTCTCAAAAAAAGGCTCAAGATGAGGAAAAATAACAGAAAGGACTTGGTTTGCCAACAATTACTGAAAAAACAACAAATAGTCTTGTTTCAACTCAAAAAATAACAAACAGTTCAGCCCCTAAAGAGCAGCCAAAACAACTTCAACCTAATCCTTGGAGGTTATTTATACCTCAGATTTCTAAAGTTGTAGAAGCATAATCAATTTTTTATAAAGCTTATTCTAAAACTATTGTAACTTCATTTAATGTTGTCGAGGCCATGAAAAAACATAACATTAGTATTTTATTATGGGATGCTTTGAGTATTCTAGGATAGAAAGAGTTACTTGCTCATGATCTTGCTACGTTGCATATTTCTTCAAAACCATCAGAAAAGGAAGCTCAGAAAGCTGATATGGTTCTTGGTACAATTGAGCAAGATTGAATGAAAGATGTTAAGTGGATGGTATACAAAGTACTGAATTCTCATAATATAAAAATTCCACCTCCTTTCTATCTTTCTCTTATTGTTGGAGATCATTTAGTTCACAACAGTATGGTTGACAGTGGTGTAAACATTACAATAATGCCTAAAGTAATTACAAAAAAATTAGGCCTGCAATATGAACCAATAGAAAAGAGTGTATTGCAGCTTGACAAGGCAACAACCAACACGGTTGGTGTCATAAAAAAATAGTAGGTAACATTACATGCTTGTCCCAATGTTTCAATTTTACAAGATGTAATTGTTGTAGATATACCACCCTACTTTGCCTTGTGTTTATCAAGAGATTTTAGAGCAAAGATAGGTGGTTATCTTTCTTCGGATTGGTCATTTTTTTTCTTCACTACGAGGTATGGAACTAAAGTTACAGTTAATTCAGAGCCTTTGGCTAGGTTTCATATTGAGCCTCATGCTTCAAATATTGTAGCAAATTATTTAGCCATAAATCAGACTGATTTTGATATCACAACATAGATTTATGTATTGGATGGTGTTTCTAACTTGTTCATGGATGAAAAAATTCAAGAACATACTTATGATCCTTCCAAGGAAATAGAATAAATATTATTTGGTGTTTATTATTTACATGAAGAAAAAGCACATATTCCCTTGTTTTCAAAAACATAAAATACAGTAGAAGGCTTATGGAAGCTTCATTTTGATGGAGTAAAGAACAAAAAGGGTAAGGAGCAGGTTTGATGCTTAATTCCCCTACAAATGAGAGGTATTTTTTAGCTCTAAGTCTTCAATTTTCATGTACTTATAACGTAGATAAATATGAAACATTAATGCATGGCCTACAATGGGCTAGAAAGAGAGGAATCAATATGCTACAAGTTTATGGTGATTCTGAGCTAGTTATAAACCAAGTTAAGAATTATAATATTTGTAAGAATTCATTGCTGAAATCTTGAAAACATAGAGTTTTAGATTTAATGGATGATTTTGAAGCTATTAATATACAATCAGTCTTAAGAGCTGAAAATGCAGATAGACTTGCAATAGTTGGAGCTAGCTTTGAAGTGCTAGAATAGATGGAAAATGTAAAAAACCACATATTAAGCTAATAATCAAACCTTCAGTGCCTGATAATGAAGAAAATTGGCAAGTCTTTAAAGATGATGAACAAATCTGCAGATTTATGCAGCAAGAAGCTAAATTTTCTGCAGTTAATCAAGAAAAATTACAGCATCAATACGATGACCAAATTTTTCAATTAAAGACAAACAAATTACTTGAAGGTTTGGTCACTTTAGAGGATATCTTCAGTTCTAATGATCAGTTAAGAAAAGACAAAGGAAAGATCTCAACTCATACAAATAATTACGAAGAGATCTTAGTTGATAATGAAAAGAAATTGTTCATTAGACATGTATGTTTCTTAGCTGAAAAATAATCTTTTATCAAATTATGTAAAGAATTTAAATATTTTTTTCTTGGAAATAGCAATATTTGAGAGGATTTGATCCCATTTTAGCTCAGCATACCATAGAATCATAGCCAAAATCAAAACTTGTTAGGCAGAAGCAAAGGCCCATAATCCCAAGATTGAGCCATTAATGAGAAAATATTTGTCCAAGTTAACTGAATCAGGTATAATCTTTCCAGTTAAGCATTCAAGTTGGGTAGCCAATATTGTGCCTGTTTGGAAAAAGAATGGTGAAATCCGGTTGTGCATGGATTTTAGAGATCTTAATAAGGCTTCATTAAAAGAACATTATCTACTGCCCAATATGGATTAGATTTTAAGAATAGTTACAGGTTCAGATAGGTTGTACATGCTAGATAGTTATAATGAATATAATCAAATTCTTGTGCGAAATGAAGATAGATACAAGACAACCTTCACCACAAAGTGGGGGACTTATGCTTATAAAAGAATGCATTTTGGACTTTCTAATGGACATGGCTTTCCACAACCTCTTGAATAAATACATATTAGTTTATTTATATGATGTTACTATTTTTTCCAAGAATTCTGATGATCATCTTATGCATTTAAAATAGACTTTTTAGCTTTGCAGATAGTTTTGAATCTCTTTGAATCCCAAAAAGTCTAGTTTTCCAGTGCACTAAGGTAAAATTACTTGGACATATTGTTTCTAAGTAAGGATTAACTATTGATTCTTTCAGAATTAAAGAAATTTTACAATTTTCCCTGCCTCATCATAAGAAGGCATTACAAAGTTTTCTTGGAAAAATCAACTTTGTTAAAAGATTTGTTCCAGATTTTGCAACCTTGGTTAAGCCATTAACAACCATGTTATAGAAAGGCAATATTTTCTCTTGGACCAATGAAGGAAGAAAAGGATTTAAAGTTATTAAATAATTTATTTCACAAGCTCCTACTTTAACAAATCCTAATTTTGATAAGGACTTCACTTTGTATGCACTTTCAGCAGCAGAAACTTTTTTAGCCATATTAACTCAGGTTAATGATTAGAATATGGAACAACCTATTGCTTTCCTTAGACAAAGTTTGCGTGACTACGAAACAAGGTAAACTTTTCTTGAAAAACAGGTACTTGCAGTAGTTAGAGGACTATAAAACTTCAAGTACATGTTTTCCAATAATAAGATACATGTGTAGTCTCTCATCCAAGTGTTAAAGCATTCATGTTGAACAAGGAACTAGATGAGAAGATATCAGGTTGGATTACAAAAGTTATGGAGTATGATGTTGACATCTGTGTTGCTAAAACAATCCGAAGAAAGGGATTATGTGAACAATTGATTGCTGATATGGAAATTCAACAAGCTACAAATTCATTACAACATGTTGTAGTTTCGTATCATCAACCTGAAATTTTATTACAACAAAAAAATCAACAACTGAAACTCAATATGGAGGTTTCAAGGTCAAGTTGGATGATTGATTTGATTGATTATTTGGAGAATGGCACATATCTGGAAGGTATGGATAAGAATAAACAAAGATATTTCCGATTGCAAGCTGTACCTTACATTTTTATCGATGGTGTGTTGTTTAAAAAGGATATCAATGGAGTTTTATTGTGTTATGTTGATTATGATAGAGTGCAACAATTACTCTCTGAATTTCATGAAGGACCTATAGGATGTCACTTCTCAACACGTATTACAACTCTTAAAATTATGAAATCCGGTTATTTTTGGCCTAGCATATTCAAGGACTGTTTTGAATGGATTAAAAAGTGTAAGAAGTGTGCTTTCTTTGTTGGAAAAGAATGTTTAGCTTTACTACTATTGCATCCTATTTTAGTGGATCAGTCA
Organism: Taxus chinensis; assembly: GCA_019776745.2. Lineage (NCBI taxonomy): Eukaryota > Viridiplantae > Streptophyta > Pinopsida > Cupressales > Taxaceae > Taxus > Taxus chinensis. The sequence continues at coordinate 238,846,197 of CM034148.1, forward strand.
TTCCTGTAGCGGGGTCTTGACTTCATTGGCATGATAAATCCTCCTTTAACGCAAGGACATAAGTGGATCTTGACCACCATAGATTATTTCACACGTTGGACTGAAGCAGTAGCCTTGAAAGAAGCTAATGAGACTTCAATATTATGATTTTATGAAGGTATAGTTTGTAGATATGGTGGGTCCAAGAAAGTTTCCTCGGACATTGAAAAATTTTCAGTATAAAGAAGAACTAGTGGAAGCCTCCACGTGTCTCTTCGGTGCACTTTTGATATGGTGCCCAAAAGTGGAGACCCCAAACAAGCGCGGGCTCTCCACGTGTCTTGGGCCCGGAAAAGTTGTACCGGCTGTTGAAAAAGTGTAAGAACCAGTGGAAGGTGCCACGTGCCTAGGGTTCGAGAAAGTTACTTCAACCGATTGAAAAGTTTAAGCATGGGAAGATCCAACGGAAAAATCCACGTGTCTCTTTGGCACTCTTTCAAAAGTAAAATTTAGGGGGAGGTCCCCAAAAATCCGCGAGCTCTCCACATGGAACAAATTTGAGTCGAAGCGGGCATGGGGGTACTTTTAAAATTTTGTATCACTTAAAGAAATTGTGCATTTTTTGACAATTTGGCCCACCCATCCACTTTTGATATAGGCTTTACATGTGGTTTTCCTGGGCATCAACGGGGTTGCGACTTACTTTATGAATTTCATTTTTTCAAAACAAAGCCAAGATTCTCAAAATGCCTCGGTGACCCGCCTCCCCTCTTTTAACTTTCGATGTGGGCATTAGTGGGGTAACACTTCACTTTTATACTTTATTCCTTTTTCATAATAAAGCTAAAAGTTCCAAACACCTCCAGCGACCCACCTTCCCGCTTTTGACTTAAAGATGGCCATGTGTCCTTTTGCGGGCCTTAGGAATTTATTTTTATAATTTTACTCCTTTCGCCATAATGCCTCAAAACACAAAAGGGCCCACCTTCCCGCAACTACTTGATTTATTGACAAGTGTACATCTTCTGGTGCCCAAGTAAGAAATTGCTCCACCACATCACAGTTTTGACTATCCAATTAGAAAACATTGGAGCCATGGGACCAACTCGACATTTTTTGTAAAAGTGACAAGTTCACCAAATAGCCCCGCCATGCCATGTCCAATCAAAGAAGACCACGTATTTGTAGGCGTTGGGATAAAATTTGACAGGGAAAACATGACCATATAAAAATAAAAAGAAGGGGAAACTCTAGCATTCACTCCTAAATTACAAACTGGTCCGCACGGAAAGAAACCAGTAACAATACCAAGCATGACATGATCCACAACCATAGAAAAGGATTTGATGACAACAACCTGATAAAGTTAATACTTCATGCATCCACACAGGGAGATAGAAAGACTTCAAACCATGCAGACTGAATTTTTTTTGAACAAATAGGATGAGATTGAATTGAGCACCAACATCGGCTCCGACTCGGGGATAAGCACTCCCAACAAGTGCTGTAAGAATAACATAGCAGACCATGTGCCAAAAATCCATTGGGCAACGGAGTCAAGAACAAGCATGCAAAGCAGAATTTTTTTTTCCAACCTCTAAGTAACAAACTGAGAAACCAACAAAAATCAGCCACCAAGGACTGGGACGAATTAAAATAGAGAAACATAGAAATGAAAAAGAACTAAAAGAATTTACACTGTAAAATGATACATGCCTTGATTCTGAGCAATTAATCAAGGAAATGTTTCAAGTGCCTACCATTAACATGAAACTCAAGCAATTCCCCATCTAGATCTTGTAGGAAGAAGGTGTGCTTACCGATCCTAATATCAATAGAATAAGGGCCCATCCATAATGCGTCAAACTTTCCATGTTTTCCCTTATCCTCATGTGTGCTATCTCATAATAGCATAAGATATCCCACAATGAAAACTCTTGGAGTTACCTTTTTATCAAATAATTTCTTCAATTCCTCCCTGAACTTCACATGTCTTTGGTGGGACTCCCTTCTCTCTTCATCTAGTTCAACAATTTGATTAATACGAGCATCATAGGGACTGACCTCCTGGTCCTCCAACTGTCGAATGAATTGATATGAACATTATTTCATATGCAAGGGAAGTAGAGCTTGAGTTCTATACACCAATTCAAATGGGCTCTTTCAAGTTTCACTTTTGACAGTAATTCTATTAGCCCAAACAACAAACTGCAATTTCTCACCCCACTTCCATTTGTTTACTTCCAAGGTCCTTCTTATTATCTTCAACAAATTATTTTTACTTTATTATGCTTGTCCATTACCTTGGGGATTATAATTTGAAGCATATGCTAAATTAATCCCATACTCATGAAACATGCATACCGAAGGTTTGGCTCAAAAACGTATAGCATTTTCAGCAACTATCTTAGTAGGCACTACAAATTGGCAAATTATATGATTTAGAATGAAGTCCATAACAATTTGGTGGGTAGCTTTCTTGGTAGGGATTGCCTCCACCAACTTGGTGAAGTAATCAGTGGCCACTAATATCCACTTGTGGCCTACACTTGAAGAATCTAAAATCTCACCAATGAAGTCCATTCCCCACTACTTAAATGGGGCTTCAATTGATACAAGCTGCAAAGGGAGGGAGCCTGAAGCTTTCAATCTTCCTGAAAAATGTTGACAACTCTCACACTTTCTTACCAACAGAGTTGTATCTTTAAAAAGAGTTGGCCACCAGTAACTAGCCCTTAATATCTTATGGGTTGTGACTCTTCCAGCAAAATTCCCCCCACAAACTCCTCCATGGAAATCAACAATTAATTTTTGGGCTTCATCCTCAGTGACACATGTCAAAAGAAATCCCTCAGGGTTTCTTCCAAGCTAACCCATAATCAGTGATGATGTACTTCTGGGAGGCTAACTTAAGTGCTCTCTTTTGATTCTTGCTTAAATACTCAGGGCACTGTAGATGTTTGAGATAAAAAATAATATCCTTGTACCATTTAGAATTTGTCAATTTCTCAAGAATATTCAATCTTTCTTCTTCAACCTCATTTATCTCAACTATTTGTAGGTTGCTTTCTGCCATTAGCTTTTCTAGGCCTCAATCCTCTGACCAATTTTGTAGTTTGGATGTCCATATCATATTCTTGTAATTTATTTTCCCATCAACATCTTTTACTTGAAATTTCCATCTCTGATAGGATATCCTTAACCATGGTATGGGGAACATAAGCTATGACTTTAGAGCTCAAAATATATGGCCTAAATATTTTTGTGGCCCTGACCAAAGCAAAGGCTTGTTTTCTCCATGATAGTATACTTCAATTCTTCTCCTTGTAATGCTTTACTAAAGAAAAAAATTGGTCTTTCAGGTCCTTCATCATCCTTTTGTAACAAGACAAATGCAATGGTATTCTCTGAAGCAAAGGAAAACATTTAGAAAGCATTTTTGTAATCAAGAGCTGCTAAAACATGGGCATTCTTCAATGCTTCCTTAATCCCAGTAAAGGCTTGAATAACTGCTTCTTCCCATCTGATACTCTGATCTTTCTTCAACATACTGGTGATTGGGATAGTCAATTCGGTAAAGTTGGAAATAAACCTCCTAATAAAATTTATCTGCCCGAAAAAGGATTGAATTCCCTTTTTGGTTCTTGGAATAGGAACTTTGCTAATGGCTTCCACTCTCTCAGGATCAATCATGACCCCCTCTTTTGACACTATATGTCCAAGAAGCTTTTCCTTTTGAACCCCAAAATGACATTTCTTAGGGTTCAGTGAGATACCATATTCCCTGCACCTTATCAACATCTTTTCTAAATGTTGCAAGTGATCACTTCTCTTCCTTGAAAAAACTATTACATCATCCTGATACACAACAATGAAGTCATTTATATATCCTGAGAATGCTACATCCATTTCTCTTTGAAACGTGGCTCCAACATTCATCAGGCCAAATGACATTCTTACGTACACATAGGTACCCCATGGAGTAGTGAAATCGGTTTTGATTCTCTCTGATTGCTTCACAACCACTTGGTTATACCCAGAAAAACCATCCAAAGTAGATAACAATTCTAAACCTATAACCAATTGCAACATGTTATCCATATTTGGCAAGGGATAGTTGTCCTTGATTGATGCCTTATTTAAATTTCTAAAGTCAACACACAATCTTATATCCCCATTTTTCTTTCAGAACAGGTACCAGGTTTGCTACCCATGAGGAGTATCTTGTAGGCTGTATAATTCCTCCATCCCTTAACTTTTTCAACTCTTCTTGAATTTTTGAGGAAAGGAGGGGATTAATTGGTCTTTGTTTCTACCTAAATGGCTTGGCATTGGCTTCCAAGGGTATTTCATGGTGAAAAAGGTCTTCCCTGTATGCTTTCAGTTCTGAATATGACCAAGCCAAGCAGTCCTGGTACTTTTTTAGCAATTGGACATATGACTGCTTTTCTTCTCTGTTCAAGTTACTTCCTAGCCATATTCTCCTAGGTTTATCCTTTGTGCCCAGGTTATATTCTTCAACATCTCTCGAGGCTGACATGTGTCTGATAAAAATGTTGTCAACATTATCAAAATTTGATTCCAATGCAACCAAACCTCTCGGAATAGTATTGGTTTTCAATTGGATAATGTCTTTACCAAACAAGGTCTCTTTTCCATCATTTACACAAACCATTGGTTCCCAGTCCATACTTTGATTGGAAAATTCTCCTTTATTCTATAGAAACCTTTGGACCTAAGCATCATCTTCAAAAACTTTCCAATGCTTGATATTATCAGGGGACAGATGACCTGGTCAATATTTCGATATCATATTCACAATAGGGAGATATTGTACAATTTTCAAACCTAGATCCCAATACTACCAACTTGTCTTCTACAATATTATACTTCCTATCATGATGTATTATATTGAAAGAATCAAACATTTCAATGAAGTCCCAAACTGCATGCTTGTATTGCTTCATTCTTTGATTCTTTGTAGCATAAAACTTTCTAACTTGCTTGACTATCACCTCCGAATCCCCTTTAACAATAATATCCTTGACACCATATTTCCATGCAATCCTTAGACCCAAGAGCAGTGCTTCATACTCAACAATATTGTTTGTGCACTCAAAATTGAGTTTAAAAGAAAAGTTAAACTCCTCTTGGCTTGCAGATATCAAAACAACACCAGCGCCATTACTAGATCTAGAACAAACCCCATCAAACATCAAGGTCCAAGGAGAACCAACCTGCTCTGGATACTTGCACTCATCAATTTTATGCTCCTTACAATCAACATAGCCCACAAAGTTATCGACATCAACATCTGTGTACAATACTTCATAAGAAGCATTGTTAGGGTCCTCAATGATATGCAAATTTTCTTCTCACCGTACAACTTCACAAGGTTCCCCTCAACTGGTATGGTTGCATATGACATGTCCATTTGTACGCTTCCACCCACACTAGCTGCCCATTTTCTAGACAATAACATCCCCCACTTGGCAGGACAGTCCACAATAACCACATTCATGGTTAAGCATTTTCCTTGATAAGCTGCTAGTTGCACTACCATTCCTTTGACATATCCAATTACTGGCACTTCTCTTGAATCCATAGCAGTACATTTCCCAAAAGCTGTTGTTACCTTGATATTTAACTCATTCATTACCTCAAGAGGCATTACATTACATGAGGCTCCTGAATCAAACATGCAGTTATGTACCAACCTATCTTTAATAATCAAAGTGGTAAAAAATGGATCGACATCCAACTGAGATTCAACCAGAGAAGTTCCCAAATATACCTCAGATGATTCACCCAGTTCCTCCAATGCTTGTGGTATTTCTGATTCTACAATAATGGGAGGAACCTCTATATTATTAACACTTTTTCCCTGAGTAATCTTTTCTTCCTTAAATCCCAAATATTCGAATGCCCTTTTCCTATGCTCAGGGATCCTGAGTAATTCAACAATGGGAACAGTGACCTTGATCTGACTCAAGATTTGGGCTATGTCACAAGGAACATATTTGGGTAGGGCAGTATTAGGAGGGAGATTCACCACTTCCTCTGATAGTATAGGAGTTTTCAGAGTCTGGGCATGGGCAGGAGCACAGGTTTTATTTGGGGTAGTTAGGCCTTTTCCAGATGTATCTTTCTTAGGGGTTTCCTTCGGATATTGGTAAGAACTGGAACTTTTGGCTTGGTTTGTGGCCCTCCCCCTTTGACAACCTTACTTCTGGTGTTATATTATTTCTCCTGAGCAACTACTGCATTCATCAACAGTTGTCTGTCCTCTTCGGAAGGGATCCCTCCATCATACTTTTTAATCATCAAGGCCCTTAAGTATTCAAAATCATGATTAGGAAGATCAAATTCTTGCACCATATCAATTTCAAAAGTATTAATAGGAGGAAGAGGTAATACCCGGTGAACACAATCCCAGAAGTTTTCAACAGTTCTGGCACTTATCAATTCAGTTGAGGTTTCCCCCTACCGTGAGTTTGTAGGGAATTCCATCATGCACACATCATCATATGTCTCATCATCATCTGCTTCCTCAACTTCTTGATCTACATCACATGGGGAGTGTGGTAAGAAACACCTATCACACCACTCGATAACATTGGCCTCCTCCACAGTAGCAACCCTAGCAGTCAAAGGATCAGGAACCAATCTATTCTCCCTAGGTTGAGGCTGTTTATTTCCTGATCCCATGAGCCCTTTCCCTCTTTCATCTGGTCTGTGATCACCTCTGGGATGATTTCCAAATCTCTCCTGACCATGTGGCCTGTGTTGACCCTGGGAACTTTGTCATATCCCTTTTTCTACTCTAGCCAGTTTATAGGATATCTCTTTAACTGCTCCAGCCAAAGTTTTTACAACCTCTTCCAGATCCACAACTTTGTTTGATTGAGGCCTCTCTGGATTGATTAACTTGACACCCTCTCTCTTAGGAGGCTTTCCAACTACTTTGATGTTATTTTCTATTTGTAAGGCCATGGTGAAAGCCTGCCTCAATGTTCCCGGGTTCTTATCTCTCAAGTAATAAGCAACCTTTTTATCAAAAGCATCAGAATATTTTATCAAACATGACTCATCACTTGGCCTTAGGATTATAGGTAGCCTATTCAAGGTCTTATTGAACCGAGTATTGAAATCATGGACAGATTCATTTGGATTTTTCTTTATATTTTCAAATTTAGATAAAAGGAACCTGGGATCTGTCTTATCCCCATATTGCAATCTAAAGGCATTTTTCATCTTGGTCCATGAATCTATTGAATTATCTGGTAAAGCCTTGTACCAGTCACGTGCATCCTCCTCAAGAGTATGAATAAACAGTTTTATATACACGTCTTCAAACTCAATTTCAAAATCTTCCATCATATTGACAAAGAGTCTTAAATGGTGGTCACCAGTGATGGCATTATTCCCTTGAAATTTTGGCAACCTATTTCTGACATCTTGTGGCACCATATTAGGATATCCATCCATACCTCTGAAATCTATAGGTCCAAAAGTGTTGACAACAAAAGGAGGTCTAGGTGGAGGTTGGGCCATATTGCCTTGAGGTGGTGAATTTACAGGAGAAATAGAATGATAGGGAACAAGGGGTCTTTGGAGCACAGGAGTATAGCTTTCAAAATAAATATTCTCTAATGACTCAGCTTCATGGAAAACCCTATCAACCTTGGAAAAAATAGGGGAAAACTGAGAGGCATGCTTTTCAGACACAAATGATGGCCCCTCTCCAGTTGGAGAACTCAAATTTATATAAAGATTACTTGGTTCAGAATCACTTGAAGATGTATGGTAATCTTCAACCACAGATTGATCACCTTTCAGAACTGATATCTCCTTTTTTGATTCTTGATTTCCAACAACTTTCCAGACTTGTTTTCCTTCTGAATTTGCTTTTCCTAGTTCTAGAAATAACTTTTTAGTAGGATCCCTAGTGAAGAAAAACCTTCTTCCCTCCATCTTTGCAAATATCGATGACAAATTTCACTTGACACAGGTTAAGACACTGGTAATCATCAAAATTTCAATTCAACATGGAGTCACCACTAAGGATTTTCACCTTAGTTGTGCAGATGCACTATAAGTAACTTGCCAAGTGTCTATCAATGCTTAATTTCTGCAAAGCTTAATAGATCTGACCTTCCTTTACCCACATTTATCACTATTGATGCAAATTTAGTGCAATAACCACTAGAAACTGGAAATACTGCACAATGAACTTGTAATCTTGCACAAATCTTACAAATCTCAACAAAGGATGACGTTTAAACAACTTATTTGTACTTAAACCATGTAAGAAACATTACCAGGGTCAGTATGTGTATGCATTTGTAAAAATAGTCCCCGGTAATGGTGCCACTTGGGTGTTGTTGCCACACAAATAGGTCCCAGTGTTCAAATAATCCATAATCCCTGATAACAGCACCACTGCCACACAAATTCCAAATAATCCTCGGCAAATGATGCCACTTGGGTGTTGTTTCCACACAAATAGGTCCCGATGTTCAAATAATCCATCAATAACGCCACTTCAGGTGTTATTACCAAACAAATAGGTCCCAGTGTTCAAATAATCCCTGTAATTTAAATAGTCCCTGAAAATGATGCCACTTGGGTGTTGGTATCCAAATTGATTCTCCTACGAGGGCTGAGCAGCATCACAAAACTGACAGGATGCTTAGAGACAAGACAAATCATGATATAAGTCATTTTGTAGCCGGGGAGGGGATTCAGCTGACTCTTTGTTACTCAGGCATTGGAGAAATGGATAGCACCTTACTAAGGGTTTGATCTACCCTCACTACTTTAGGTTGTGCCTTCAACCAGGGTGAGAGGACCCATTCTGTAACCCGTGTTGGTGAAGGATATCAAGAGATCCTTCTTTGCACAATTTTCATGAAAACCTTGAGAAAATATGATCAATACAACACAATCTAACTCTCACGAGTTGTCACACTAGAGAGTGGAGATGTTTCCTAGACAAGGTTTGGGTTACTAAAGACAATAATTGAAACCTGATTGTCTCTGCATATTTTGGCAGTGAAATTTGTTAAATCTTTGTGGATACACAGTACAAACAGGGGTAGTTCATGTAGGATTTATCATTTGAGAAGTTTTTGGTGGGAAGTTAAGCAAGATAAAGTTGATTATACCAGATATTTGAGAGCCTTTACAAATATTGGAACACTCACAGACAAAATGCTTCAAAATAGCCAAAATATTCCTTCAACTAGAAGGTGTGTATCAATGGAGGCCCAGAGATGCATGATTTCATACACTCTTCAAGAATTCAACACAAAGGCTTGTGTTAAAGACTCAATTAAACATTGGAAATCCCTGATTAGTCATGCCTAAGATACACTCATAGGCTAACAAACAATCTTTGTCAACACAGTGGAAGTAAAATGATTTTAAATTGTTTATTTCATTACAAGATGAAAGCTCTTCTCATAATGAAATTGCAAATGCCACAATACTACCACATGGATAAGATCTTGTGTGATTCAGAGGGATTTTAACATAATATTGCAACAGGAACATGAAAAACTATTTGAAAACATTCTGAAATAAAAGAAAACACAATTATGCTCATGATCAACACAAATTCATTCAAGGTTCACTAGATTCATCAGCAGGGGAAAGTTTCTTCAACAATCTCAGAGCTTGTCAATGGCTGTACACTTGCAACCATCTTGACATGATTAAATCTACAAACACAGGGAAATAAACAGGTTTCTCAGATGGTCTCTCAGGAAAATGGTTTTTCTCAAACTTTCTCAGAAAAATTAACCCCCCTATGCAAGAGTATTCTCATTGCATTTATACAATTTCACTCGCTCACTCATCCCAAAATTTCCCCCCAAAAGTCTAAATCTTCAAGAGAATATTCCTCTTTACAACATACCATTTAATCATGTTTATTCCCTTGAAAATATCTTACTTTCTGTTGCTAGGTGGATAAATCATGAACTGATCACGTTTCTCAGTTCCTCAACTATGACTGGGATGCCATGTCATAACTTTTGATAGTTTTTAATCATTCTTTTATTTTTTCATGCAAGAAATCCCCTTTTTAATAATTCTCAGGTGGCTCCATATGGCTTGATCTGACAAGCAATCCTTTTCACCTTTGAGAATACACCTTGAGGAATAGATACCTGCATTCATGCCTCTCAGAAATGAGTGTCCTCGCATGGATTATACCACATATCTGCGCTGCGAGTTTGAGTCAGCCAAGTGTAAAGAGGAGCCAGTGGAATCCTCCACGTGTCTCCTTGGTGCAACTGCAAAGGTGAAGTCCAGAGGAAGGTTCCCAAATGAGCACGGGCCCTCCACGTGTTCAGAACCCGAGAGAGTTGCACCAGTCACTGAAAATTCCAAGCATGGGAAGGTCCAGCGGAAGCTTCCACATGTCTATTCAGTGTAACTTCAAAGATGAAGTCTAGAGGTGGGACCTCAAATGAGTGTAGGCTCTCCATGTGCCCTAGGCCCAAGAAAGTTTCCTCAGCCATTGAAAAAGTCTCAGTATAAAGAGGAGCCAACGGAAGCCTCCACGTGTCTCTTCGGCACACTTTTGATATGGTGCCCAAAAGTGGAGACCCCAAACAAGTGTGGGCTCTCCACGTGTCTCGAGCCCAGAAAAGTTATACCGGCCATTGAAAAAGTTTAAGAACCAATGAAAGGTGCCACATGTTGAGAAAGTTGCATCGGATGCTTGAAAATTCTAAGTATGGGAAGATCCAGCAGAAACCTCCACGTGTCTCTTCGGCACTCTTTCAAAAGTAAAATTCAGGGGCAAGTCCTCAAAAAGGTGTGGGCCCTCCACTTGTGGAATACATCTTTTTTTGAGCCTCTCCACGTGTCTAGGGCCCGAAAAATTTGAACTGGGGCCGCTTGAAAATTCTAATGGGTGGAAACCCCCACATGTCTTTTCACATTTTGTATTTGAGCTCACTTAAATTTTTTAAACTTAAAGAAATTTTGCATTTTTGGACAATTTGGCCCGCCCATCCGTCTTTTGATATAGGCTTTACACGTGGCTTTATCTGGGCACTTGACGGGGATGTGGCTTACTTTATGACTTTACATTATTTTTCAAAACAAAGCTGAGAATCTCAAAATGCCCTAGCGACCCACCTCCCCACTTTTAACTTTTGATGTGGGCATTAGTGGGGCCATGCTTCACTTTTATACTTTATTCCTTTTTCATAATAAAGCTAAAAGTTCCAAACACCTCCGGTGACCCACCTTCCCTCTTTTGACTTAAAGATGGCCACGTGTCCTTTTGCGGGCCTTAGGCATTTCTTTTTATAATTTTACTCCTTTCACCATAATGCCTCAAAACACAAAAAGGGCCCACCTTCCCGCAACCGCTTGATTTATTGACAAGTGTACATCTTCTGGGGCCAAAGTAAGAAATTGCTCCGCCACATCACAGTTTTGACTATCCAATTAGAAAACATCAGAGCCATGGGACCAACTCGACATTTTTTACAAAAGTGACAAAAAGTGACAAGTTCACCAAATAGACCCACCATGCCGTGTCCAATCAAAGAAGACCACGTATCCACAGGCGTTGGGATAAAATTTGACAGGGAAAACATGACCGTGGAAAAATAAAAGGAAGGGGAAACTCCAACATTCACTCCCAAATTACAAACTAGTCCACATGGAAAGAAACCAGTAACAATACCAGGCATGACATGATCCACAACCATAGAAAAGGATTTGATGACAACAACCTGATAAAGATAATACTTCATGCATCCAAACAGGGAGACATAAAGACTTCAAACCACGCAGACTAATTTTTTTTGAACAAACAAGGCGAGATTGAACTCGAGCATGCCAACAGAATGACTAAGCTAGAGGATATCCGTGACTTTAACTCACGAAGGATTGTATGAGTTAGGTATGAGTAACAAGTAGAATCCCATAAAAGTCTGACCTAGTTCCCTCGAAGGTGTAGGAATACTTTGGGGTTCCTAGAACCACCCCCTTTGTTGCAGAATCCAAGGTTTATGCTAAGGGGGTTATGTTCTAGTTAAGTGGTCCATAACTGTAGCTCTTAACTGATCCTACAGAATACTGTGTTGTCTAGAATGTGGTATAATTTTCTTATCTTTTGAGCTTACATGTGGTTTATTCTTACACCAGTTTGGAAACCTGCAGTATAGTATTTTTTGATTGTTTTTATCCACCTTCATGAGAGTAGATCGTTGCTAAGCAATGGATTAGATTGTTTTTTGGAATGCAGGTAAAAGAAAGAATAAACGATCAAGTCATTCTTAGAAGCGAACCCATGTTTTTGATTTCACAATATCACTGTAAAAATCACAAGGAAACCATCCATTTATGGTCCTGGGTCTTAGAATTTGATTAAGTGAAACGTTAATTCCCAAAAAGATAAAGGGTTGAAAAGAACTCATGTTTCTAATTCCCAAGAATCACTTGAACGGAAGCATACCAGAGTGAAGACAAAGACCCATACGTGTGAATCAATGTCATGATTAGGTCTCACAGAAAATGGCAAAAGAAAACATACAAACAAAAATCATGAAAACATGCGAGAAAGTGTTAATCCAACACAAAGGAATGATTAACATGTGTGTAAAATGCTAGAAAAGCAATAGAAAATTGGATCAAGAACATCTAGCCAAGACTCACCTATATTAACAACTATTCACACATAGAACCTACATATAGGTTTTTTTATCATAATTAGTGTGAGTTTTTGAAGATCAAATGTATGGTAGACATTTGTTTCTGCATAGAAAACATGTCTTAGAGCTCAACGATTTACGAAAAAAAAAGTGTAGAAATATCAAGTGAGCGGAAGCTTAAGATCCTCCAACCCAGAAAAGATCAGATTCTAAGCATCTAAGTAGACATAGGTACCTATATCAGTCACTAGCGCTTAAGGGGATCTTGTCCTTATGTGGGAACTTCTGTCCCTTGCATTCCTAGGATTCTAAACCCTCATCAATCCTATTCGACATTGTTTCCATCTAGATCTAATAGATACTTAGTCTAGATCACTCCCAGGTTGTATAGAATCAACCAAGTCATCTTCCCCTCTCAGTTGCTTAGGGTTTCACAATCCATTGAATGATTATTATGCTCCACACTAGGGTTCACATTATTGAAATTATTATTTCACACTATTGTAATTTCAAATTTATGCCATTAGTTATAGTTAATTACTCTAAAATAAGGTTTAATTTAATTTATATTAAATCATTTTCTGATCCCATACCCTCATTCAAACACTAGATCCTAGTCTTACATCTTACCTCCTTTCTTGTCACCCTAGATACCCTAGGATCCCTCCATTTTCACCAACATGATTTTATTTCTCCCCACGTTCTTGTAGGCCAATCCTAGATGTGAGCACAAAATACATTATTTTTTTTCTACCACTCATCTTCATCTTAACACTTTTCCCAAATATGTTTATCATAGGTTCACTATGAAATTATCTTTTAAAAAAGAGCATATTACTTTTACATCTTCTAAAATTTCTTCTCCAATTGTTTTAGATAATGATCCAACTATTTATATTCAAGTTTGCATCCATAATATAGGGGCTAAATGCGATTTAGTTGATGATTGACTCAGTCTTAATTCTGCAATCTAGCATTCCTTCAGCAAATTGGCATTTCTGAAGCCTCCTTAACTCTATCATGACTATTTCTATTTATGGATTTGATAATATACCTAAAAGGGTCTTAGGTGCAATCACACTTCTAATTACTTTTGGGCCATTCACTTTTCCCATTCCATGCCATGTACTGCTTAATAATATTAAGTATAATATTCTTGTCGGTTAGCCTTAGATCCATGCCATGCATGTGGTCCCTTAAATCCTTCATATGCATATTAAATTCTTATATTAGGGTGTGGTCTATGATGCCTTAGCATACCCATCCCCATTTTTCTTTTGTGATATTATTAATCATTCACTCGAAGCCCCTACTTCTATCACGTCTCCTCCTAATTTCACAAATTATGGTCTTGGGTATCATTATATGCTATGTTACGGTTTTAGTGGCATCAGAATAGGAAAATATAGAAAGGGATTCAAAAATACTCTTTCCATTCCCACACCAAAATTGTCATCAGATATATTCCTCTGTCTACTCCTTTCATTCCTGCCACATCTTGTGTTGAGATTTACACTATTTCCCTTACTCATCATATTCCTCTACTATACCCTAAAATTTGTTGGCCATTGTTTGTTTGTGTTGTCATTGATGTCAACTCAATTTATGGAAAATGGTGTTATGTGGTCATGTGAGTCTCCATGATGTGTTATTCATTAGCCAAACATGAAGGTTGATTAGTAGTGTCAAGTTCTGATGAGTTTAGTGTTGGCCTGGTGCATGGTCTAGTGAGATGAGTCTCTGTATAAACTCTATTGAGTTGGTTGGATGTTTTCATGAGCTCAGTCATGGTCCAAGAGTTATGTTTCAGGTGTTTATGGGTCTTTATGAGGTCAACATGGTCAGGTCATGTGGTTCCAACATTGATTCAGGTCATTCCAGGCTTGTTTCTAGCCCCGAAGCATGCAAAATGAGATGGAAATTTGATATTTGGACCCAATAAGTCGTGTTTAAGCATGGTGGTAGTATACCTAAGGTGTATGGCGAGTTTCAAATCTTCATTTAATGATTTGATGCTTCTATGGTCCTTAGGAAGTAATAGGTGAGAAACATGCAATTTGGCACATGTAAATGAGATTAGATTGAGATTTTGAGATGCATTTGGGATATGCAATTAGTTTGAGAAGTTAGAGGATGTTTTCATGGTTCTTCATGAAAATTTTGAGATAAAAATGTTGAAGAAAATTGAAGTTATGCAAGTTTTGAAAAAACAGTGTGATTTTATAGCAAAATTGGACCTTATGATGCTCATTATGGATTATATGATTTGCATGGGGACTTGAGATATTTGGAATATCTTATTAGGTCAGCTATACAAATTTCAAAAAATAATGAGGTGGTTTGATCTTCACATTTTTATGAATGATCATTAAGAAGGTAAAGTGGTTTGAAACCCTAACAAAACCCTAACTAGGAGAAACTTGGAGAAAAATGAGTGTATCAACCCATTTTTGATTCGTTTTTCCCAAATTGATGATTGGAGGTTGTAGAGGATGCTTCCAGATTTCTTGAAAGGTAAGATAGTGCTTGTGTAAGTATATGTGCCCCACCTCAAATTGCTTATTTCTGAAGAGTTCCAGTTTGTGGAAAAGTTTACCAAATGAGGTAAAGTATAAATTGACATTTATGAAATCCCTAGAGTTGTAATTGATTTAAAATAATTTTTCAGGTCATGGTTGAGGTGAAAAATTATGTAGACTAGTCTTTGGGGCAGTTTGGAGCAGTTTGTGGTAAAATTGACATTGCAGGAGCTAGAGGAGGAGTTAGGAATCCATTCAAGTTTTTTTGTGAAGATGGTTCCAATATATTTCTATTTATATATCAAAATTTATTATTAGATAAGGTATGCAAAATTTATGATGTGTTCTTTGAGAGTTAATTTTAGAAGATGCTCATTCTAGAATGGTGCAAGTAATTACATGAGGTAAAGTGATGATTATGAGTTATTTATGATTGTTAAATATTTCTAAGTGCTTAGTAATAATGCATAATTTTTTTCCATGCTTTTTTTGAGTGTGGAAGTGTGGTGTGGTGTGATAGAGCATGTTGGACTAATGGTCAGTTTTTGAGTCCAAGAAGGGATACAAAAAAGTTTGTAGAGATTGGCTTGGTTAAAGGCCTTCCACTTGGAGTTTGATGGATTTATAATATGTTATGGAAAGGTGATTTAGGGATACTTCAATAGATATATTTATTGTCTCATGATGATGCCATTTTATGTGTCTTTTAGGTCATTTTGGGAAGAATTTTGCAGTTGTATTTTCAAAACAATTTTATTCTTTCTGAAAGATTGAGTTCTTTGGAGCATCAAATAGATGAGTTGATGTTTGATACCACATGAAAATTTAAGAGGTGTGAATTTTTAATATATTTAATGAATTTATATATCTTTAAAGTTACATAAAGGGTGAAAACTAGATGAGTTTTCAAAACATGTTTTTGGCCAACTTGATTTGGTTAATACAAAAGTTGTTGTGGTTTGAACCAGAGGATTTTTTTTGAGATATAACTTAAATAAATGTGTTTTAAAGGAATTTTTTTTCCATTGAGTGGTCACATTTCATATCCGAGTTCATCTTGAGTGGTCTTGAGTCCTAAAAGAAGATTTAGGTTGTTGGAAACAACTATTTAGTGAATGCAATGAGATAATAGGCTCATTAATTGAAATAATCTGATTGGTAAAAGTGAATTGTGACCATAGATGATGTTTAAATGTCATATTACACATTTTTAGTGAATTTTAGAGCTTTAATAAAAATAGTTTTAGTGTTAGAGGATTTTTCTTGATCCAATGATAGGCTTTTGAGGATTTTAGATGCATGATGAGTAGTTTTTTTCCTAACCTACCTACTTGGGTCATATGTGACTATTGTGGTGATTCTTATGGGATGTTTTTTATTTAGTATGATCATGATAAAGGAGGTAAACTGACCTATTATGAATTTGAATGAAGGAGATCCTATATAAGTGATATTATGGGTGCAAAGTTGCTAATCTTTAGAAATCCTTTTATCTTCATTGAATAATACCTTTCTACAAAGTAAAAACCCTTGGGCATTTCCATTAAAACCATAGAATTACATTCTAGGTTAGTAGGTGGTGGTATTTTTATGAGGTGGATTTGAGCGAAGAAAAGGATGGCGAAGTTTCCTTGATGGGAAGCTGATGGAGGGCAAAGTTGGTGTCATGTGTTTGAATGTTAATTTCAGAGCTTGTTGATGTCTTTACCAAGTCTATGAAGTAATTACAGGTTTGATAAAGAGTTTAACTCTTTTGAAAAAGAGGAATATACCCTTTTGTTTTCAAAAGGCATATTTGATTGCATTGATATCTCTTGATTATATCTTGTTGTCATATTGTTGAAGGCAACAATTGTTATAATCTAATTTGAATATCAATAGAGAAATTGTTTGTGTATATCTTGTGATATTTTCTTTGATTATGTTTCATGGTGAACTATAGTTGATTGTGATAAAGAAATTATATATGTGTTTCATGAGGATGTGTGTTTTATGTTTGAAATATTAAAAGTAAAGGTTTTAACGGTAACTGATTCACCCCCCAATCATTATCACTTCCAACAATTGGTATTAGAGAAGGCCCTTGGAAGTAGCATAACAAGCTATAGGGAAATATTTGGTGACAAGATGGGTGATACTTATCTCTTAAGGTATGTTGTTAAAGGTTGTGAAGATAATTTGGAGACATTATGTGTATCTCATAAGGAAGCAATCAAGGTTTTAAAAACCCGACTTGAGGAGGCCCTACCTGAGTTGAAGATCAAGAAGGAAGAGTGTCTTCAACATGAGGTTGAGAAAGAGAATTTGAAGAAAGAGTTAAGTACCAGTACAAGCAAGGTGTCTTCTTTTCATGAAAGTTCAGATAGTTTGTATAGTTTGTATAAAGTTCAGATAGTTTGTATAATTTGTCTTCTTTACATTCAAATTAGAGAAAAATGGGGAAGATTCAAGTGAAGGATCTAATGATAGAAGATATCCTAGCATGTGAGAGAATTTAAATCTTCCATCTCGTGGTAGATAATATATCAGATAACCAAATACATATAGGTATGGAGTTTTTCATGGTAGCTGCTATAAGTGTGGATTTTATGGACATAGAGCTAGTATGTGAAACCCTATTTTCGATAAGAAATGTGATTGCAATAGAAAATTTTAGAGGAAGAATTATGAAGGAGAGAATGAAGAATAATTTCAACGCAAAAAGGGTAAAAATGTAGGTAAGAGATATGGTGCAGAATGTTACCTTTTTCACTCAAAGGGACATCTTGCAAAGTACTACAAGAATGGACAATCAAAAACTTAAAGGTATGTAGATAATTTTAATGCATATTATTTTTGATAGATGGAATTCTTTAGGTGTCACTAATTAGAGCTCATTGCAAGGTTTTGTGATGCAATACCATTGAAGAAAGGATCTCAAACCATGAAAAATCATGACAGTCAGAAAGGGACTCAATGATAAAAAATGCAAGTCCAGGAGTACAAGAAGAAGGAGGCTAACCTAAGTTTTCAAGAGGATATCAAAGGTATAATTGATCAAGAAAATTATTTTTATGTATTATAGAAAGAATCAAAACTAATGAGTCAATCAAGGAGCCAAAAGCAGTCTTGGGACCTTCTTAGATCTCTCTTCTAGATTCTCCATGATGACATATTCCTCTATTAGGCATATTAGAGGTGTATTGGTTCAAAAGAAGCATTGGAGTGAGGGGGAGCTGTATTTATTTATGTGTGTCTTCTCCATGATGTCATTTCAAGTCCTTAAATACCTTTCTATGATTCTATATGGTTGGCCATGTTGTATATTTCATGATTCAAGTCTTATTGTTCTTTAAGTGTATAAGTTTGAGTCCTTAAATGATACAAAAATGGGAGCTTAAAACTAACAATTTTAACTGTTTCAAAGGATTATAAAATTGAATCAAATTTCAAGGTCTTAATACTCTAAAATATTGATTAAAATCTGATTTAGGACTGATTTTTAAAACTAAAATTAAGCTTGCAATTTACTCAAAATTTCAATGTTTGATCAAAGCCCAAAAATCACTATTTCAAAGTTAAACTGATTTACTTGATTTCTTTGAATTTTGCAATGTTGATTAATGGTTCTTGAATATTCATATTATGAACTTAATTAATTTGCAAGAATTCAAAAACAAAAAATAAAAATCGGAACACAACATCTAAATTATTTACGAGGTTCGAAATTCCTACGTCCTCGGGTTCGTGGTGAACCGATCCATTAATAATGTTAAAAATGTAAATACAATAACCTTTACATTAGCCAATAATGAATAAAAAACCTACAAATATGTGTTATCAGACCTTCAAATTACATTACTGGAGCTCATAACCTATCCTTTACCATCCCGATCCACTTGCATTTGTGTCTCCTTTGGTTCTACGCCTTCTTGTGACTTCAACAATGGAAAAATATGTCACAAAATATCCAGAATGGGAAAATGATCATACCATCACAATTGTCTCAAAATTTTGAACAAGTTTCATATGTAACTTGAGATCTGGTTTTGAGTGAAAGTGCCTCAAAATTGCATTTTTCTCCAAGTACCCCTATTCTTCCTATACACAGACTTGGCATTTCCTCATTACAAATATCACCGAGCTCCTTTTATACTATTTAGAGCTCGTTGGTGCAATGGCTAGGCACTTATCCTTTTACCTCAGCATGCATGGTTCTAATCCCCTATCTCAACTCCCATGGGATTAATCCTGTTGGTATCCAAATTGATTCTCCTGCGAGGGCTGAGCAGCATCATGGAAATGGCAGGATGCTTAGAGATAGACGAATCATGATATGAGTCATTTTGTAGCCGGGGAGGGGATTCAACTGACTCTTTTTTCACTCAGGTGTTGGAGAAATGGATAGCACCTCACTGAGGGTTTGATCTACCCTCACTACTTTAGGTTATGCCTTCAACCAGGGTGAGAGGACCCGTTATGTAACCCATGTTGGTGAAGGCTATCAAGATATCCTTCTTTGCATAATTTTCATGAAAACCTTGAGAAAATATGATCAATACAACACAATCTAACTCTCACAAGTTGTCACACTAGAGAGTGCGGATGTTTCCTGGACAAGGTTCGGGTTAATAAAGACAATACTTGAATCTTGATTGTCTCTGCATATTTTGGCAGTGGAATTTGTTCATTTGTGGATACATAGTACAAACAGGGGTAGTTCATGTAGGATTCATCATTTGAGAAATGTTTGGTGGGAAGTTAAGCAAGATAAAGTTGATTATACCAGATCTTTGAGAACCTTTTAAAATTTTGGAAAGCTCACAGAAAAAATGCTTCAAAATAGCCAAAATATTCCTTTAACCAAAAGGTGTGTATCAATAGAGGCCAAAGATGCATGGTTTTATACACTCTTCAAGAATTCAACACAAAGGCTCGTGCTAAAGACTCAATTAAACATTGAAA
Organism: Taxus chinensis; assembly: GCA_019776745.2. NCBI lineage: Eukaryota > Viridiplantae > Streptophyta > Pinopsida > Cupressales > Taxaceae > Taxus > Taxus chinensis. The sequence continues at coordinate 238,866,316 of CM034148.1, forward strand.
TTCCCTGATTTTTCACACCTAAGATACACTCACAGGCTTATAAACAATCTTTATCAACATAGTGAAAGTAAAGTGATTTTAAATTGTTTATTTCATTACCAGATGAAAGCTCTTCTCATAATGAAATTGCTAATGCCACAATACTGACACACAGGCGAGATATTGTGTGATTCAGAGGGATTTTAACATAAGATTGCAACAAGAACAAAAAACTATATGAAGACATTCTGAAATAAAATCAAACACAATTATGCTCATGATCAACAAAAATTTATTCGAGGTTCATTAGATTCATCAGCAGGGGAAAGTTTCTTGAACAATCTCAGAGCTTATCAATGGATGTACACTTGCAACCATCTTGACGCGATTAAATCTAAAACACAAGAGATAAACAAGTTTCTTAGATGGTCTCTCGAGAAAATGGTTTTCTCTCAAACTTTCTTAGAAAAGTTAACCCCCATATGCAAGAGTATTCTCATTGCATTTATACAATTTCACTCGCTCACTCATCCCAAATTTCCCCCCAAAAGTCTAAATCTTCAAGAGAATATTCCTCTCTATTTTTTCTAGGTGGAAAAGTTGTGAGCCATTCATATTTCCTACTTTCATCAGATATGATTGGGGCACCAGGCCATAACTTTTGACAGTCTTTTTAATCATTCTTTTATTCTGTCATGCAAGAAATCCCCCTTTAATAATTCTCAAGTGGCTCCATATGGCTTGATTTGACAAGCAATCCTTTTCACCCTCGATAATGCACCTTAAGAAATGAGTGCCCTCGCATGGATTATATCATATATCTGCACTGCGAGTCTGAGTTGGCCAAGTGCAAAGAGGAGCCAATGGAAGCCTCCACGTGTCTCCTTGGCACAACTGCAAAGGTGAAGTCCAGAGGCAGGTTCCCAAATGAGTGTGGGCCCTCCACATGTTCAAAACCCTAGAGAGTTGCACCGGTTGTTGAAAAATTCAGAGTATGGGAAGGTCCAGTGGAAGCTTCCGTGTGTCTGTTTGGCACAACTTCAAAGATGAATTCTAGAGGTGGGACCTCAAATGAGTGCAGGCTCTCCACATGCCCTGGGCCCAAGAAAGCTACCTCAACCATTTGAAAAAGTATCACTATTAAGAGGATCCATTGGAATCCTCCACGTGTCTCTTCGGCACACTTTTGATATGGTGCCCAAAAGTGGAGACCCCAAACAAGAGCGGTCTCTCCACGTGACTCGGCCCAAAATTTTTTTTGAAAAAGTTTAAGAACTAGTGGAAGGTGCCACGTGCCTAGGGTCTGAGAAAATTACATCAAATGCTTGAAAAGTGTAAGTATGGGAAGATCCAGTGGAATCCTCCACATGTCTCCTTGGTGCAATTCCAAAGGTAAGACCCAAAGGTGAATCCTCAAATGAGCGCAAGCCCTCCACATGTCCTTTGGTCTAAAAAAGCTGCACCAGCCGTTGAAAATTCTGAGCATGGGTAGAGCCAGTGGAAACCTCCACGTGTCTCTTCGGTGCTCCTTCAAAAGTAAAATTCAAGGGTAGGTCCCCAAACAGGCACAGACCCTCCACGTGAAAAATATTTGAGTTGAAGCGGGCCTGAGAATCTCAAAATGCCCTGGTGACCCTCCTCTCTGCTTTTAAATTTTGATGTGGGCCCCAGCGGAGTCGTTGCTCACATTTATAGTTTTACATCATTTCAAACAGAGCTTAAAACTCCAAAGTGCTCTAGCCACCCACCTCCCTGCTTAGACTTTTTAATGCTGACTCAAACATGTGACATTAATTTGTCCCCCACGGAGTCACGGATCATTTTATAGCTTTACTCCTTTTCACAAAAAGGCGAAAATCTTCAAAATATCTCGACAATCCGCCTCTTCGCCTTTGACTTGAAAAACAGCCACATATCCATCTTTGAGGTCAAAGTAAGAAATTTTCCTTTTCGCTTCATATTATTGAATAACCAATTAGAAACTATCAGGGCCGTGGGACCAATTTGGCATTTTTTACAAATGTAACCAAAGTGACAAGTTCACCAAATAGATCTGTTGTGCTACATCTAATCAAAGAAGACCACATATCTGTGGGCGTTGGGATAAAATTTGACAGGGAAAATATGACCGTGGAAAAATAAAAGGAAGGGGAAACCCCAACATTCATGCCCAAATTACAAATTCTTTCTCATGGAGAGAAATTGTAAATAAAACAAAGACTTTGTTGGTACCCAAATTTGTTCTCCTTTTTAGTTTGAGCAGCATCAAAGATATGGCATAAATCTTGAAGATAAATAGATCATGATGTATCTCATTTTGTAGTTGGGGCTGTGATCTAACTGGCACTCAAATTTGTGGAGAGATGGATAACACTCAAATAGGACTTGACCTTGTCATAACTGTTTTAGGTTGTGCCTTTCAACCAAGGTAAGAGGACCTTTTTTTTAACCCTCAAATGGTGAAGGAGATGAAGATATCCCTCAATTTGTGTAAATAGTATGAAGGGGCCTTGGGAAAATATGATCAACACTCAAAATCCGAATATCACAAGTTTTCACTTCAAGATTATGGAGATACTCTCAATGCAAGGCAAGGGTTATTGAAGACATTTTGAAATCCTGATCTTTTCTGCATACTTTAGCGAGTGGATTTTAATCTTATGTGGGTATATAGGTCAAAAAAGGGGTAGTATGGGGTAGGATTAAGTTGTTTAGAATGATTTTTGGTGGGATATTGACAAGACAAAATTGACTATGCCAGATCTTTGACAACCTCTACAACATTTGAACAACTATCAGATAAAATTCTTCAAAACAATCAGGATGTTCTTTCAACCAGAAGAGATACACAAATGAAGGCCCAGGTTTGCACTCTTCACACAATCATTGAGACATCAACACAAAATCTTGAATTAAAGGACTCAATTAAACATCAAAATCTCCGATCAAATCACGCCTAAGGTACCCCCAAAGGCTTACAAGTAATCTCTGTCAACAAATGAAGGCAAAGTGATTTTAAACTGCTTATTTTCAATGCTAGATGAAATATATTTTGACAAATGAAATTAAAAATTCCACTAAACTATCAATAAGGATGAGATCTATGTGATTCCTAAATATTTCAATGCAAGATTGCAACAAGAACAAGGAAAACTGTTTGCATACATTTAAAAATGATAACAAACATCATATTACACAAAATAACATAGAATAATTCAAAATCTTGTTAGATTCATCAGCATGGGAGAGTTTTAGGAACAATCTCAGGGCTGTGTGATGGCTATACACTTGTAACCAACTCAACATGAATGAAGATCTAACATAGAAGACATTAACCAGGATTTTTGGAGGGTTTCTCATAAGATGAGCTTATCTCAAATTTTTCTCGTGATTTTCAATTTCCTGACCTTTTGCATGTCAAAAAACATGCATTATATAACATTTTTTTACATCCAAGCCTTCTTCCCCAAGAAAAGAATATTCCAAGCATCAATTTTGTTACAAAATTCCATCATGATTCACAAACATGGACGTTTAACATATTTGCAACAAAAGTTGCCAGGTTTTTCGAAAAAGGCGAATCATTGTGGATTTTTGAATCATAGTTTTAACTGGGAGCATGTTTTCCTTCTTCTTTCATGCAACATGTTCCTCTTCATCATTTAACCTTTACACTTTCCAAATTTGCTTCTGTAACTTTTGGATATGATGTTTTACATTTTTGCTTGAGCCCGAACAAAATTTCATTTCAAAAGTACCTCAGATCTGCAAATTGAATTTTCAAATTGATTCCATTGATCCTTGAAGGCAAAAACGACATGAATTCAGCAAAAAATTGATAAAAATTGATGCAAAAATTGCATCTCCAAGCCTCTTGGAGCAAAAATGCCAGTGAAACTGAAAAATGCACAGTTACCGTTGATTTGCCTTTCTCCCTTCAATCTGAGCCCTCCACATGTCATAATGTGATTAGAAATGGGTTTGGGATTATTTTTTAACATTTCAACACTTTTGGAAAAATGTAAAAAATTGACATTTTTCTCCACCCCTCCGCCCTTGAGATTTGGCGCTGACACGTGGCACAATGCGGGTCCCATCGGAATCGCGGCTCGATTCTACACATTTCCACCTTTTTTGGAAAAAGGAATTTTTTTCAATTTTCCTTCGCGGCTCCACCCTCCCGCAAGACACGTGTCCTCATATGATTGGTTGAGGGGCAGCGCTTCTCATTTCATATTTTAATCATATTCTGCGAAGGAAAATTTTTGACATTTCCTCTGCCATCCCGTACCTCCGCCATTCCCTGCCACGTGGCTATTACTAATTCACTGTGGGCTTGCGCTCCTCTTTTTTAATTTTATGTCTTCTTCACAAAATTTTAAAGTTTTAAAAACTCATTGGTGGCCCACACTCCCCTCTGCCCCTGATCCTGCCGCATGTCCACTCCTAATTGGCCTAGTGGACCCACGGCCCTTTTCACAACTTTTGTTCCCTTTCACCAATTTTTTTTTTTTTCTAAGTCTTTTGCTAGCCCCATTCCCACCTGCCACATGTACTCCTCTGATTGGATGCAGGCCTTAGGGAATTTACTTTGTTTCCATGCATTTTCCAAAGTTCCTTAAGGCATAAAACGACCCGCCCATCCACCTTCACTCTTCTTGCAACACATGTACCTTCTTTGGGGCCTGCAGAGCTGCGGGAGCAACTTGCACTTTTTTCCAAAAGCAAAAAAACATTAAGTTTTTAGAATTGACCCGCCAATCCTTGTCCAATCACAAATGACCATGTAGGAGAACATTTTTGAGCTAAAATTTGACAGGAAAATGACGTCCGTATGATCGTAAAAAAACGTAGAAAATGCCAGCGATGCCGTAGAATGCCGAAGATGAATTTGACGGAAAAATGATGCCTGTTTGAATGTCAAAAACACAGAAAATGCTAGGGATGCCCAAAATCAATTTTTCCTTCGTGGGTGAAGAAATTTTCGATCAAAGGAAAAATGGAAAGTGATTCAAAGTAATTTACAACCATGGCAAGGGATTTTTGAGGGAAAATAAGTGTAAAATGAACAATTTTGAGCTCTAAAGGCCGGGAAAACACAGGAAAAAGAGCAGAGGTGTTTAAATGGGAAAAATTAGGGCAAAACACAGGAAAAACTCACAGATTCCTTCAAAATGGTGCAAAAATGGAGAAAAAATGAACAACTCAAACCATTCAAACACAAATACAAGTTGTTTTTTCACCAAATGCGAAGGATGGGAGAATCCAAAGCCATTTTTTCTTAGAAACTAGGAAAAAACAAACTTCTCCTTAGCAAATTAGGGTAAGGTAATGAGTTTGCAAACAATCCAATGCACAATAATGGAGCTACAACTTCACATCATCGATTTCATGAGGAAAAAATGTTTCAAAGCATAAAGAGCAAAGGGGAAACATGGAAAAATGGCAGAGGATCAAAATGGGAACCAACAGACTCAATGTGATCCATGACCCAAGGAAAGGATTGTCAATGAGGCTCTCTTTCGTAAGGAAAGTTGGGCCTCTTGTTTCAATGAGAAACTTTTACGCCCGATGAAGACCGAAGGTTACAAACCAATACTTCATTTTTGTCCTCTTTCTCTGTTTTCCATTTTTCCACTGCCGACTGAGCCACATGGCCAATTGTGTCCATGTACACATCACCTTGGACCTATTGACCAACATTAACCTTCTAGTTGACTGAACTTTGACTGGACCTATCTTGAGCTCAAAGTGTCTGTTTTCCACGTTATTATAGTCATTGAAAAACTCTCTAAAGGATCCAATGCACTGACATGGTTTAGGGAAGTTTAGGGAAATTTTGACACTGAAAATATCCCTTGATCACTCCTCCCACTGAGAAGGATTTTTGTCCACAAAAAGTTGTTTATCAACCCACAAAACATGTTATCTCTTCTTGCATTGCATAAACACATACAAGAACTCAAAATAACATTATAGGTTAATAAAATGAAAATATTTGACTAGCTAATTATATAACTGATCAGATAATAACACTCAATTAAGCTAGTAATCAACTGAAATGATGTAACCTTGTCAAATATGCACTCAACTGTGAACTGTCATACCCCATTCTAATGACATCACAAAAAAATGACTAGATAATAACACCCATTCTAATACAGAAATATAATGTTCAACTGTCACTTTGTGATACGGTTGATTACCAAAAATCACAATTTATTAAAGACAAATCAGTATACCAGACACCTAAACTGGCCACAATTAGGCTAGTGCCCACTGTCCATCTAAAACTGTAACAACTACAAATATTCACTATCCATAATAAATTAGAGTATCAACACCCATAAATAGTTATAGTCAACAAAATAAATCCATGTGAATCTGCCAATTCTACCCATACATTGAACTGTAAAAGGATAGATAACAAACTATATGCTTACCCAAATCAGTGAACTGCCATCATTTGTAAAACTGATTACTTGGTGCAAATTTGCAAACCAATTTTTTAGTGTGATAAATTTACACCCTAATTGCAACCACATCTGATAGTTACAAAATCCAAATTTTCACAAAAATGAGGGTCTTCAAAATTAGTGCAAATAACACATGTGGATACAACAAGTTTGTATATTTATTACAATATCAAACAGGTGCCTGAATGGGTCATATAAGCACCCATAAATTTGCACAAATGACAACACTATTAAACTACAAGTTTCAAATAAACATTCGAATGATGCCCATATCGCTCCATACCGCTGTCAGAAATGGAATGACCAACCAAAATTTGATAAGATGTATATGAGTATGATGAACCTATCACTCAAATCTTTTCTGGTTGTTTCCATCAAAATTTTCAAATCTAAATGTAAACATAGGAACAAATCCCAAAAATATAGCTCTGAAAATGTTTGCATACTATCACCAGTTACTACAATGCAAACATAAAGTTGAGGAAAATTTTACCCATCTAATTACTTGGATTTTTTCATTTAGATGGTTTTTCCTCAGTACTAAAATGAGTATCTACATGAGTTAGATCAACAACTGTTGGTTTGAAATTATTTTACTTTTTATCAACTTTCCAATGTTGCACTGAAGGAACATACCAACAAATCTTAACATCATGACCATTCCTTTTACAATGGGAACAAAATTTAACTTTCCTGTTTTTAGGAGTCTTACCCATTTTTCCATTCCTTGAACTCTGTCTAGGAGAATGATTCCTCTATTTAGGAGAGGTAACCTTTTTTCCATTTCTCACCTTACCAGAGTGAGATGGTCTTTTGTACCTACCTTATCATTCACAAAAAACATTAACTTCTTAACCATTCTTTTCCTCTTCCAACAATATGTTGCAGAATGATTAGTACCTTCACAAAACGTGCAAGGAAAAACATACTTTTGTCTACCAAAGCTATATTGTTCAAACTGAAAGAATGTTTTGGAAGTCTTAGTATTTAATTTCCCCTTTGTATTATTTTTAGTTTAAGTGGGAGGAGGTGGAATTAAATTACTTCGTTTACATGTTTTCTTACACATTTCATTGTTCCTCTTGATGGTGAAATCCTATAATTCTAGTGGCATAGAAACTTGGCTATTGGAATCTTGTCTTCCTTGGTTGCTTTGGAAATTTCTATAATTTCCTTTTGCCCACCAGAATAACAAAAACTTGTAAACCGAGGTTGATCCTCTACATGTATTGGGTTAGCATCACCTTGTCCATTTTTATTAAGGCCCTTTCTGTTAAATCCCATCTTAACCATTAGTTTATACCCAATTCCCTTAGTGTGTTTTTCAAACTAACCCACAAGAATATTTGAAACTGAATGAGAGGAAGAATGAAAATGTGAACAAATTACAATGCATTCTATCGTAATGCCTGCATCTGATTTGGAAGGAATTTACTTCTTATGTTCACCTTGTTGCAACTTTTCCAAGAGGGCATCCTTGGTCCATATTTCTTCTTGCAACTCTTTAACAAATCCCATAAACTTCTTGATCTATGAAAGAATCTCATTGACATAATCCTCTTTCTTATTTATAGAGGATGGCGGTTCATATGTTAACCATACTATTTCCTCTTTCAAGGAATAAAAAATAGCTCTTAGGAAAGATTTTTCTTCCTGAAGCTGACGGTTAATGGCTTCTAGCTCATCAAGCTTCTCTTGCTTAGATAACTTTCCCATGATTTCCATGTTCCTGCAAACACAACTTTCTTTCCACACAATTGAACTACACAATAGAAAGTAAGTCCAAAAATGTCTCCAAATCTAAAACCAAATCTGAAATGGAAGCCAAATTTTCAAACACAATTAGAAGCTAATCCAACAATCTAACTGCTATGATACCAAAACTTGATCCAAAAATGGGAGCTTGAAAATAAAAATTTTAACTATTTCAAAGGATCATTAAATTTAATAGAATTTTAAGGTCTTAATACTCCAAAATATTGATTAAAATATGATTTAGGACTGATTTTTAAAATTGAAATCAAGCTTGCAATTTACTCAAAATTTCACTGTTTGATCAAAGCCCAAAAAATCACTATTTCAAAGTTAAACTGATTTACTTGATTTCTTTGCATTATGCAATGTTGATTAATGGTTCCTCCATATTCATATTATGAACATAATTAATTGCAAGAAAAAAGAAAATGAAAATAAAAACCAGTTTACAACACCCAAATTGTTTACGTGGTTCGGAATTCCTACATCCCCAAGTTCGTGGTGAACGAATTCATTAATAATGTTAAAAATGTAAATACAACAAACTTTAAATTAACCAATAATGAATCAAAAACATGCAAATATTTGTAATTAGACCTTCAAAGAACTTTAATGGAGTTCATAGCCTGTCCTTTACCTTCCTAATCCACTTGCAATTGTGTCTCCCTTTGCTTCTACGCCTTCGTGTGACTTCAACAGTGAAAAATATGTCACAAAATATCCAAAATGGGAAAATGATCATACCATCGTGATTGTCTGAAAATTTTGAACAATTTTCATATGTAACTTGAGATCTAGTTTTGAGTGGAAGTGCCTCAAAACTGCATTTTTCTCCAAGTACCCCTATTATGCCTATACACAAACCTGACACTTCCTCATTACAAATATCACCGACCTCCTTTTATACTATTTAGAGCTCCTTGGCACAATGGTTAGGCACTTATCCTTTTACCCCAACATGCATGGTTATAATCCCCTATCTCCACTCCCACCGCCAATTCCCATGGGATTAATCCCACCTTCTTAGCATTATGAATACGAGAGCGCTTTATTTGGTAAGGCATATACGTTGTTTATTGGCTTAGAGAGCCATTTTATTTAGCACTCTTGGTGGTTTATCCCATTAGAAGGCTATGTTGGGTGCATATGTGTGAGGTGGCTACTTAAAGTTTGGAGGGATAAGGTTGGCGGAGTTGGAGATTTGATAATGCCTGAAAAATATAACCATAGGCAAAATCTTGGCATTTAGGATACTATGCAAAGTGGTGGCAAAGGCAGTTAGCATATAATGCGTTGGAGATCTAAGGGTTAAGCGGTTAGGATAATGTGTGGGGGTTTGAATAAATGCGTGGCACATAATATAGACCTCGAGCATCGCCAACATATAGTGCCTTGGAACCACAAATATCATGGTGAATAATTACAAAGTAATATAAAATTCAACCATGAATAATAATGTGATATTTCAATAATGAAATATGGAAAAGTGGTGGCAAGACATGTGGTTGCTTGAGGATCCACCATGTCGGTGATCAATATATCACTCCTTATAGCAGTTGGGTTCCCTTCCATAATAAAAGTTAAGATTCTTGTTTCAACGAACAAATTTTACGCTCGACGAATATTGGAGGTTGTAAACCAATACTTAATTTTTGTCCTCTTTTTCCTTTTGGAATTTTTCCATTGTTGAATGAGCCACATGGCCAATTATGCACATGTACACATCACCTTGGACCTATTGACCAACATTGACCTTCCAGTTGACCAAACTTTGACTGGACCTATCTTGAGCTTAGAGTGTTTGTTCTCCACATTCTTATAGTCATCAGAAAGCACTCTGAAGGCTCCAATGCACTGGCATGGTTTAGGGAAGTTTATGGAAATTTTGACACTGAAAAATATCCCATGATCAATAAAGTATGAGATTAATTTTTCATGGTGTATTGTAAATATGAGATGTCTTAGTGAGTATGATAGTCAAGTTGGTGTCTCATAAGAGGTATATTGTGTCATGAAAAACATATGAAGTTTTTTCTTGTAGTTTAAGTCTAAAACCTAGTAAATTTGTCTTATATAGTGGTATGTGGTATCCCATGGTGTCAATTATGAGTCAAAAGGTGTGTCATGAGTCTGTCATAAGATTCAAGTGCTAGAATGAAGTGTGTTCAAGAGTTTATTATGTGTGTGAAGTTATGAAGATGTTACAAAAGTAAAGCTAAGGAGTGAGTAGTTTCTCTAAGTCTGCATTGTCATTCATTGATGTGCCTTGGTCATATAGTGATGTTTGATTCCAAATGATCTAATTTATATACTATTATGAAGTGTTCATCATAATGTCAAATATGATATTGCTTTGTATGAAGGATTGAAATTTTTATGTGTCATCAAAGCGATCAGGCCATCATTTCAAGATGGACTATGGAATTTTTTTGGAGGATGATAAGTGCAAGCTGACATAGTTTAAGGCATGAATGTGATAGTCATGTTTCTTCAAAAAGATATGTGTTGGCATGACATTAGAAGATGACGTTTAGTGATGATTGCAAACTTGAGCTCATGAATTCAATGTTTAAACCATCTAAGATGTTTTTTCTTAAAACTGGGTTCTAACTGTGCATTTCAAGTGGTATAAACAAGAACTTGAGTTTGAAGGGTAATATGATGGTTTTCAAAGCCAAATTTTTGAACAAAGCATCTCAACAGGATGTACTTTGATATTGAGGTGGTTGCAGACATTGTTGATGTCCAAATTTATTGTGTTTCATGACAGTCTTCAAATTTAACAAGGTAGAATGATAAAAACCTAATTGTCAAGAGGTAATGTTGCATATTATGGAAGAATTATAGAGCTTATAGAGATGCACCATGAGTCAAAAACCTATGTTTTGGTCAATGAAAGTACTCTATCAGCTTGTTGATAGTGATTTAATTTTAAATGGTGCTAATATCAAGTCTGAAAGGAAGCTTTTTAAGTGTGCTGGGTTTTTTGCTATGCTGTTTCATTTGTGCTGACATTATGCTAACATTATACTAACATTCTGCTATGTTTTTGTCATGTCTGTATATGAGTGTTGTAGGTTTGTGTATAACAAGGATAGGTATACTACAATTTTTGAGGTTTCTGAGTTTCCAGAACATGGTTATGTTATGGTGAAGATGTCATTCAACATTAAAACAATGTTGGAAGTTATCTCAAGGTTGATAATCTTATTTTTTTCACATGATTGCTCCTTATGCAAAATAACTTGCTACAATATTGGAGAATGTACATAAAAGGTAGAGCATGAGTCATCCACAGGTAAATGGTGTTGATTAAGTCCATTTATGAATTGACAAGATATTCTCAGATTTGTTCATTAGATCTTATAAGTGTATGTTCCTTTAGAATAATCTATTGAGGTATAAAGTTATCTTGGATTATGATGAAAGTAGTGTGTGACTATGAAATGAAAGTGTAATGTTCTAACATGAGCATTTGTAGGAGTTAGAATCACCATAACAAAGGTAATATTGTCTTGATATTAAAAATGCAATGTCATGTGGAGTATTCTTATCTTAGTAGTGCAAGATGCATGTGTAAAGGAAAATCAAATGGGTAAAGGTAATCTATGTGGTAATCATGGTGTTACAATATTGAGAAAAGGAAGCTACAGGTGCAAAGTATGTGTAAAAGGGCAGAGTATGATGACTCTTCACATATGAGGTTTGTGTTAAGTCCATTTATGATGTGTACATGTGATTCTAAAAGTGAATTTCATATCAGAAGAGGTCATGGGTGTGTCTAATTAACTGTGAATGATATTTTTACTCCATTATCAAACCCTGCATGCATTTAGGTGTTGATTAGTACTACATTGGTGTTTAAATGAAGCTTCAAGTGTGAAAAATCCTAAAGCACACTCATATATACAAGTACACAATTGATCACAAGCTAACACTAATTCACCTTGAATTAGATCAATCTATCTTCGGTAGATCCAATGCTCATTATAATTTTATTTATACCCTATCCCTGATGTTAATTCAAGCCTACAATAATTCTCTCTTCCTTCAAGTTACTTGGCACACTTTACTTACTCTTTCCTCTAGACTTTCTCCATAAGACCTTTATCCTAAGGCATTCCCACCTGGATTTTATCTTCCTTAACACTCATTCAGATAGATACTCTGTTCATACACCCTAAAAAATGATTAGTATATTACCAAAAATGACTCTAAACAACTCAATTCACATTACTTCCCTCCTTAGCACAAAATTTTTCGTTTTATCTTAAGGCAATGCATGCTTGGATCATATATAGGTATAGGATTTTAGGGGTTCCTCTGATACCTCATTAGTTCCATTATCATCCTCTTAATTCCTTAGGTGTGTCCATAAAATTTGAGGGTTCCACTCCTTCCACAATTCTTTCTATTCCACTTTTTGTTTTTTAATTTATAAACCCTTAGTAGGTCTTGAGAATAGGAGTGTCATGCATATATTTTACTATAAGAAACTTCAAATGGGATTAATGATAAATTAAAGCACCCATTAAGCCTCTTGTCCCTCCTACAAAGTTTCAAGGGCTAACTCCTAGTTCAAAGGACACTTGCTTTGTAAAAATAGCTCACAAATTAGGCCAAAACTGGACGTGATTGTCCTAGAAGGGACTGGTAATAGTATTTTCTCTTTTACCTGGATGGACTTTAAATTTATTTTTAAATCTCCTTGGTCATCTCCAAATTATCATGACTTCCAAGTTTTAGACACTAATACCATAACTTGGATGTCTAAACTTCATTCCCTAGATTTGTTCAACTGTTGATGACTAAATGACCTTAGAGGGATGAATTACTTGTATAGAAATTATTCCTTGATGATATGTAGAACTCAAATTTGATCTTGATGTTTGTGTTATCCTCTTACATCATTCCATTTTTTCAGAGGCTCAAGATAACAAACACATTCCATTCAACTAACCCAAAAACACTTCCTTACACATGTTGGAGATAGAGTTGTGTCACAGTTAGCAAGATTAGGGATTTATAATGACATAAATATTTCTTGTTTTATTCAAACCACTTTTTCCTATTTTTTCACATTGATGCCAAGCCTTGATTACAAAATGTAGTGCTTATGAGACATTTGCTTTGATTCAACTCACAAGAGGATAATTCCAGTTTAGGATTTTTCTCAAACCCCTAATCCTACAAAAATATCGTAGTTAGATATTTATTAACCTCATGCATTTGGTTTTCCACCCTCAAATATTTATTTCACTACAAAACACTCCTTTCACGTTCCTACAAAGTAAGAAATCATAAATTTTCTTCACGGTTATGCAAGCCACATTAATTTAGATGTATAAAATGTATATCTATGAGATTCATCAACTTACTAGCTTGAATTTAATCACCTAACATGCTTCACACAACCTGTAAATCACACTTCTCAAATCATACAAATATATTCAATATTGTTACAAGGTTATCCAAGAGCAAAGAATATCAACACAAGATTAATACATTACCACTCACAAAGTTATCAATGAGCATGTAGTCACTTTACATTCATTCTAAGATCATTTTCTTGTCAATGCATGAACCCTAGAACCATACACACACATGAAGGAACCTTCCTTACAAGAATCAAACTAAGGATATTAATTATCTTACTATCATTCATAGATTTTTCTTGATCAAGTAAATCAACTTGTTGTTACAAAGTTCACAATCTATCTAACACAATAGAGAATTAAATTATCACCCTTGGAATACCCTTCACATAACATTACTAGATTGACCACTCTCCTTAACTATACAATTATCCTAGGTGATACCTCCAACACAAGATGCTTCACACATCATAGAAGATGATAAGACACAAGCAATACAAACCAATTTTCTACAATTCAATGCTCTCATTCATGCTTTAAGATTACATTACCTTCATTCTGAGAAAAAAAATCCCTCATAGTCACAATGATAAACACAAGAATCATGGGATAAGTTGGCACTAGAAATAATTAGCAAAATATCCATGCAATAAGATCACAAAATCTGAGTTTCTCCTTTAACATATTCTTGAAACTTTTACAACCTGATTCATACCCAGGTAGAATTGTTAGAAATAGTTACATTCTTTCCTTTATCTCTTATCTCACACCCTCATTCGAGGTGGTTTCTCATTCCATGAGTCATCATCAGATTCTATCAAAAGGGGTTACATTTTACCTAAAATAACTTAAGTTCAACATGACTTAGCTAGTTCCCTACATGACTTATGACCCTACATATTTTAGTACCTCATGTTTTATAATTTCACCCTTTTTACAAGTTACAAGCCCATGGATTCATGAAATCAACATTGACAAGCCATAAATTGGCCTCCAAATTCAAATTTTTACATTTTGGAGGGAAATATTTTATTTGAATATTGAAGAACCTAAATACTAACTATCACTTCAAAATGACTTAAATGGTCCCCTAGGACCTACAACTACACATGCAAGCTAAAATTGATATCATCTTGATCGATTGAAAAAGATGGAGTTGATGCTCCTATATCAAGATTGTATTGATATTCATCATAGTATTTAAAGTGCTAAAATGGTATGATCTCTGGATAAAGTTGAAGCTAGATTTGAAGGAATTTAATGTTTTGATGATTACCATTTTACAAATAGTGTGAAAATATGATTTTATAGGTATAAATAGTTTGTATGATCCAAATCAGTTAGGTGGAGCATGAATCTAAGTTTCTTAAATATGGTTTGATGATTCCTAGGTATATAAGGTATGATGTGGGTGTTTTCACCAAATTCAAATTAATTATGTTTCATGAATGCACTGTATCATCTATTTATGATTGTTAAAGACTAAGTAAATGGTTTAAGGATGTGCTTAAATGTCTTACATTCATCCAAGTCATGCATTTAAGGTAAAGAGAAAAGTGGTTATGTTTTCCTAAATAGGAGGATGTCTTGAATCCAGGGGGAGTTTTGAGTTACTATATCTTTACATGTATTGTGTCTTAGAGCTAATTAAAGTTGGTATAAATGGCACTGGAAGGTCAATTGAGGGATATCAGTTCATGAGTAGGTTTGAGGTCAAGATACGATTGATACAAGTCAAGATTGTGGCTTGAAAATATGGTTTAATCCCAAGAATAAAGGTAAGGAGTATACTCGAGCTCAAGGATACCAATTTTGGCATGTTATTGAAATGTATGCTTTAGATATATGACTTATACAGTGATCTCAAAGAGGGAAAAATAGATTTTTGTGGTAAAATTGAAAGTTTTGCATGTTCACAAGATGGTTGATGATAATATACTCATGAGCAGAGGCAGGATGTTGATTTATTCTTATTTATTGGATTGTTCAAGTGATTATATGTTCTCTTCATAGGGGGATCATGGTTTTTATATAATTTAAATTGGCTAAAATCATTTGTTGAGAGAGATTTTGAGTTTTAAGTTAGAATGAGATCTTTTTTTTATGTTTCCAACCAAGAGGTGATCGTATGAAGCTAAGGAGGATGAGTAATATGTTAGTAAAAGTATATCTTTGTCATTAATGTAAAAAGGGGGATAAGTTCATGTAGTTTTCCATTAATGAATGTAGGGTGTGTCATCCATCATGAGTATTTTACATGTTATGCTAGTTTCGGTGAAACAGGGTCAAGAACAAGGTCATTTCCAGTTCAAATTGGGTCTTCTCATTCTCACCTTGAGCTGTGTGATTTGCATGGGACCTTATGGATTTAAAATATGTTTCTAAATGTATTCTATAAGGTTTTAAAAAAATAATGAGGTCATTTCATTGTCACATTTTTATGAAGGAATGGTAAGAAGGTAAATAACTCTTTATGTGTTTGAAACCCTAGCTCAAAAGTGGTAGGAGAGAAAATTATCCTAGGTGGAAAAAATTGTCTTTTAGTGAATGGATGATGATTGGATCATGTAGAGGAATCCTCTAGGTTTCAAGAAAGGTATTGTAGATCTTATGGTGATGAGTGAACCCCACTAAAACATGTCAGTTTTTGAAAAAGTTCAGTTTAAAAGGTTTTCCAAAGGAGTTGTAATATAAATGGACATTATTGTGAGTAAGTGAGTTTTCCTTGATCTAAATTATTTTTAGGTCATGATGATGTAATTAAATGATCAAGTATGAATCGTTTATGTTGGATGGTGAAAGGGCAGGTTTGGGGCAGTTTCAAGATGTTTACAGAGATCGGATTGGTTGAAGGCCTTACAATTTGATTTGGAATGTGTTCCAATATGTTGTGGAAATGTGATTTAGAGATATTTCCAATGGTATAATTTTGGTTTCATGATGAGTTTATTTGATGTGGTTTACAGGTCAATTGATGAGTAAGATGATTTCTTAATTTTCAGGATAGGACTGCTTTTGCTGAAATAATGAGTTGGTTGGAGCATGAGATGGTTGATTTAATTATTTATAAAACCTTGAGAGTGAAGAGGGATGCATTTTTCATCTATTTAATCCATTTAAAGGTGTTGAAAGTATCACAAAGGGTGTTAATTAGTTACATTTGTAAAACTACTTTTTAGGCAGCTTGTTTTGGTTAAGGAAAACATTGACATGGTTTGAATATGTGATTGTTTAATGACCTGTAAATTTTTTTATAACTGTTAAACATGTTATTTTATTTCCATTGATTGGTCACATTCCATATTTGATTTCATCTTATGGGTCTTGAGGCCCAAATGAAGACTATGGTTGTTGGAAAAAATTGTTTTATTAAGGAAATGAGCCACGGGGCCCATTAAATGAAATAATATGATTTGTTCATGTAAATTGTGACCATGGATGATGTTTAAATGTCATATTACTCATTTTTGGTGATTTTTATAGCCTAAATAAAAATGTTTTTGGCATGAGGACATTTTTCTCATCCCAATGATGGGGTTTTATGGACTTATGGTGTATGTTGAGTGTTTTTTGGCTTCGCCTACCTACTCGGGTCATATGCCACTATTTTTGTGATTATTATGGAATGTTTTTAAGGTTGTACAACTGTGCTAAATGAGGGAAACCGGCCTATTTTTAATTTTAATGAAGGAAAGCCTATATAAGTGATGTTTTGGGTGTAAAGTTGATGATCTTTCAATATCATTTTATATTCTTTGAAGAAACCCTTACTGCGAAGAAAAACCCCTTGAGAATATACCAAAAATCCTAGAATTACATTCTAGGTAAGTAGGTGGTGGTATTTTTATAAGGTGGATTTGAGTGAAGTAATGGATGGTGAAGTTTCCTTGATGGTGAGTTGATGAAGGAGGGAAAAGTTGGTGTCATTTATTTGAATGTTAATTTCATAGCATGTTGATGTCTTTACCAGGTCTCTGAAGTTATTTCAGGTCTGATAAAGAGTTGAAGGATTTTGATAAAGAGGAATATACCCTTGTGTATTCAAGAGACATAATTGATTGTATCTTGTTTTCATATTGCTAAAGGAAACAATTCTTGTGATCTGATTTGAGTATCAATAAATAAAGTTTTGGTTTATATCATGTGATCCTTATTTTGATTATGTTTTATGGTGAAGTATATTTGATTATGATAAAAAATTGATATATTTGTTTCATGAGGATGTGTGTTTGATGTTTGCAAATAAAAAGTAAAGTTTTTATTGGTGACTGATTCACCTCTCCCCTCAGTCATTTTCACTTCCAACAAGTGTGTGGAGGGAGGGGAAGGGTTTAGAAGGATAAGATGGAATGGTGTGTAGGGAGAATATGGAGGGGTGTGGATGGAGGAAGGGGTATAGAGGGAGGTGAGTGGTGTGAAGGAAGTAGAGGGGATTCGAGGGAGAATAGGGAGGAAGGGGTGTCGAGGTAGGGAGTGGTGTTGAGGGAGAAGAGGGAGGGTGTCGATGGAGAAATAGGTGTGGAGGGAGGAATGGGTGTGGAGGGAGGGGAGGGGATAGGAGGGAGAAGAGGGAATAATAGTTTTGGATGGAGGTAGGAGAAAAGTGGGAGAAGAGGGAGGAAGGGGTTAGAGGGATGAAGGGGTGTGGAGGGAGGAAGAGGTATGGTGGGAGGGAGTAGTTTCTTGAGAGATGATAGAGGAAGGGGTTTGGAGGGAGGGAGGGGTGTGGAGGTAGGGGTTTAGATGGAGGGAAGGGTGTAAATCTACTGTATTATTATAGTTATTGATTTAATAAAAATATGAAATAAATATAATTGTAGAGTAAATAATATGATAAAATACAGTAGATTTACAAATGCTAAGAATTCAAGTAATGAAAAACTATAAGTGAATATGAGAGATAGATGAATTATCTAAATTTTGTGCAATATGAAACATGTTTGGGCAGTGTAAATTGTAAAACATGATTGAAATAGTGTTACAAATGCTCTCTGTGAAATCAGGAACATGAGAATAATGCTAAACATGGGCGCTCAGTGTTGGGTAAGGGTGCCTAGGCACTAGTGACTATTCCTAGGCACTAATGACTACGTAGAAGCTCAAAATTTAATTTATTCTATATTTATAGGGTTTTGATGCGACTTTTTGTCAATCACATGATATTAACTCTTTGGTCATAGAGGGTATATGTAACCCACAAAAAAACATTGGCTACCTACAAAATCTCACAAACACATCAAATTAGAATGAAAAATACAATATGTGAAGTCAAACTAACCCCGGAGTTCACAAAATGAGTGAGCTTATGACCGAGCACTACACTACATTCCAGATTCCATATAGTTTTTTGTGTTTGTGTGTGTAATAGTGTTCTTAGGTTTCCCTTGTACCAATGATGCCAAGATAGCAAGTTTTTAGCTAGCAAATTTGTGATATGGAATTGAACACTTCTTGTTCATATGTAGTGTATACAACCCAAAAATGTAGTCCCTTTAATGGTACTAATAGTATGTAGATGTGATTTCCCCTTATAATTTCATGCCACAATAATAGAGTTTATATCGTGTATATATATGGATCTCTCGTTTAAATCTCGACATTAAAAAACCAAAAGGTATTCTATGAGCTCAGGATAAGGATAAGATAATTAAAAAGGCCAACCACAAATGTTAAAATAAGTAAAAATAATAAATAGGATATGAGCACCTAGAATGGACACAAGTGTATGGGCGCTAGTGTCTAAAATGGGTGCTAATGTCTTGCTCCTAGATAAATGATGATAAATGTGAAAATATTGACAATAAGGGATCCATGCGACCTCATGAGAATTGGGTACAAAAATGATAGATTTGAGAGAGTAATACAATATAAACAATCAAAATAAGAAGATAGACAAAAGATTGTGTCACCAGTGAATACTTTTCTTACTCAAGATCTATGCATATAACAACATACTTATTGGCATAGTAAATTAGTCATACGTGTGTGATTTTTGGTCTACACTTGCCCCCCCTTATGTTATTTGAATGAAATTCAAGTGTATAGGAAGTAAGGAACATACCTGTATAGAGTCTGAAGAATCCATGTTGCAAAGTTTATGTCGAATGTAACAACTTATAGTGTGGAAAACCATGGATCAAAACTTATACCCATTCGGCGTTAGTGGAGATAGAAAAGTTTCATAGGGATCACTTGGAGAGATAGTTGAAATGATTTGGAGATTTAGGAAATTTTGAATTATTGTTCAAGGTGATAGAAGAGGTAGGGAGTGATCAATTCCCAACCTAATTTTATTTCTAAATGGGAGGATTTGGGCGTCCTGCCATCAAAGGATTGGTGTTGGGGAGAGAGGTATAGTTGTACTCTCCATCCATGACTACATCCCCAAAAGGTCCAACCGCTTCAAACAGATAGAGACAAAATTTTGTTATGATTAGTTCTGCTTGAATAAGTGTTTTTTCCAATTGAATAACCCATACGTGAGTAGTATAGGAAAATAAATGACATCGTATTACCCCCAATCATATAGTAATGGGTGCTCAAATTTGAATAATGCTAGATGGCTTCCAAGTTAGGTCATTTGGAAGTGATAGTAATGTAATATAACTCCCAATTTAGGTCATCTAGGAGAGATAGTAAAGTGTGCTTATTTGAACCAATTGATTAATTTGATTTGAATGATAAAATATTTCTTTGAGATTGTGCACTTAGTAAATTACTCATGGAGAGGTTTTTTCCTTTTTCCCAAGGTTAGTTCATTTGTAGAGAATATATTTGGACCAGTAGAAAGTATTAATTGTCATATGGAATTATTTGTACCTTTGTTTAGATGAGATCAATTTTTTTATAATAGTAATATTATATAAGTGTCGATTGATTATATTATAACATGAGAGGGATTATAGGATGATCCCAATTATATGCCCCTCATTTCGGAAAAATGGTTAAGGGTGGAGAAATGAGCACTGATCCGAAAGAAATACCTATAAGATTGTGTAATAGTAAATGTGAAATAAATTTTTTTTATAAGAGATAAAAAAGGGTTGAGGGCACCCTACCCCAAACAAAGTCATAACTCCATAAGAGCAGATTAATACATTACATAATCGTAAAAAATGATAATATAAAAGTCCATAATAAATGGGCTCCCCTAGGAGCAATAGAAAAGAGCAGCTAAATAAAAAAAACATAGAGGAACTAACAACATCATATAAACTAACAACCAAAAAGACACATAGATAGTAAATAAAACAAAACACCCCTCCCCAGATCATTTATAGGATTTTTCAAGCCCCTCCAACACCTTTTCCCATTCCTTAGCTAGAGCATCTATGTTACCAGCCAAAGACACTAAGTCGAGACCTTCAGGAGTCACCTTTCGTTTCCTACCTTGACTATCCACAACAATATAAGCATTAGTGAGCTGACCCAAATTCTAGAGATGCTACAAAGCTGATTTAACCATGACAACACTCCACTCTATGTAGTTGTGGAGAATAACATGAAAATTGTCCAACTCATTGGTTATGAAACCATAGTTGGCTAAGTTAAAACATCGATCTCTATGCCATGCCCATTATTAACCACTTCCTCAACCTATGCTTTCAGCTTATGCCAGTCGTTGAATAAAAACTACACCGAGCTCTTGGTGAGTCTCATATGTGAAATAATATTTGATTGTATTGTCACATTATAAATATATATTTTAATAGTATATGTTCTAGATGTAAATATGAGATGATGAAATGTGTAGTGTATGGCGCTAGAGAAAATTATGATCCGTATAGTGCAAATAATGAGACAAACAGAGTTACGAGGCTCAAGATATGAGTAAAACTATGTGTCCTGTATTAGTTACAAAAGTGGTAAAAAATAATCGCTATAGTATATGAAATTTTTGAATTACTAGCTATAGTAATAGCTACAAGGTAATAGTTTCATCATTTATACCTAGATTGAGTGAAATTTTGAGATATGAGCTTTAAGGATGCCACGTGTTAGAGCAATGAGTTTGACTATATTCGAGAGAGTAGAAGTGGTTATGGCTTCGTAGACAATGAATGAGTTAGTAAGTGTGATTATTGTTGGATTTTTTTTAAATATGTATTTTTTTTCAATTTTAATAAAATTAACGTTATTGTGTCTTTTAATGTTTTTGACCTGGGTAGAAACATACATGTCATTTCTTTCCCTGGGGACACTATTGCCCAGTTCCAATTGCTGATGACATGCTTTTGGGCACCCGTGACCTGCTTCTGGGTGCTAACGTCCTAGAGTAGGGATTACACACTGCATTATGAACTGGTTATATTATGATTAGTTTGATGTCATGATAAGTGATTTTTGTAGTATGCATGATGTATTAATGGAGGAATTTCATTGTTTTTAGTGTTGTGCAACATGATATACACTCGAGAGATTTTCAGGTGGGCCATCATTTGAGTAATTTTCTTAATTTGGGTTGTTAGATGCTGAGTGGGATATATTGGATTGCACCGGCATGTAAAAAATTTCTATATTGGGGGAGGTACCCCACAATATGCCTATGTTGACTGATTTATGTAATAGATGGTGAGGAGATATGTGTACATTTTAGTTTCCTACTAGTGAGATGATAGACCTATGAGGATGTATACAAGATATTATGATTGTCAATTATAGGAGAGAGAGTACATGTGATGACTATAGTGGATGCCCAGAGGCAGATGAGGGCGGCGAGGTAGTATTTTACAGGGGCACAAGTATAGGAAGAGACTCATATAATTTTAGATGTGATATTAAGATCCAGTGTTCAGTAGTTGTAGAAGTTTATTGCGGTGATTCTAGTGTCATTAATAGCAGTGGAGGGTGGTGGAGTTTAGATATTGTACAAGAGGCATGATATTTTTCATATTATAAATGAGCATGGGACTAGGTATGCATAAGCATGTTTTGTATCAACCCATTTGTATAGATTCACTCAGGAGGATCATGGTGGTGTATTAGGAGCCATGAATTTTCTACACATATGGACGTATAAGCATATAACAATATTGAGACTACTTAGTGGGCCACGGGCCGATTTGGCTCGAATTGAGATAGTAGAAGCAAGGTGGGCATGCACCCATAGTAGGGGGATGGATACAAACATGTATAGGTTGATGATAGATCAGATGGTCCCTGGGGCCATTATATGGAGACCCTATAGAGACTATGGTGGATGGGTAGAGGATGGTGTGGAGTAGAAGTGCATTCAATGCACCATTTCGTTAGAGGAATGCTTCCCAAGGGCAATAAATTTGTTCCAAAGCGAGCATCTAGACAATTTGACATGGCCCATGATTTGCCCCTAGAGCCATATATATAGTTGATATCTACTATAGGGGTGAGAATAGAAGTTGTGAGGCTTAGCCAGACATGAGCACATTTGGTGCATCCTTGTCTAGATGAGGAAGATGTGGCTATAGATCCTATAAAGGTTGATGACATGGGGTGCACCCAGGACTAAAGTAAGTGGTGGGAAACACATCGATGGGTGTCGTTATTCCAGGGAGTGGTGGATGTGGGCAGTGAGGAAACAATTGGAAGAGTAGAGGGGCATGAAAATTCCTCCAATGTAGATGGTTTAATAGCTACAAGAGCAGAACACAAGTATTATATATTGTTATTTTTCATTTTTGTTTGTTATTATTTTGAATGAATGTGAATATGGATAATGATAATTTTTTGGTTATATGATCGTAGGTGATGCCTATTAGAGCCTAATTATAGATTTGTTGATACATACATTAATGCAGTATATGCCCCCCAAATGCGCTCGTGGGAGGGGGGATTCTAGATAAGGTTAATGTTATTGTGGGTGAACATGCCCATTCATTTAAGTAAGTGGCTATAGCAACAACCATGTAAATATTAAGAATGGTAGACAGGTCATAGGAGGAGGAGCCCTGGATTAGGATGTTTTTGCTAGATATGTTGAGCTGCAAGACTGAGTTGTATAGAAAATAGCTGATATTTCTATATTATGTATTTTGCTAGAGAAATATAGAGGCACAGATCAACGTCATAGAATGAGGGGTGAAGTCTCTAGTTCTAGAGCTTCTGCGATTATATATATTGATAATGAGGATGATGTATGATGTATGATGTATGATGTATGATGTATTGTATATGTTGAAGTGATGCACATGGGATTTCCCCATAGTGATAGTGTTTTGTAACTTATGATTTTTGACGAGATATACAGATATAGATGGATATTGATATCATATGTCTTGTTGATGTGCATTGGTATATGATGTGATGATTATTGCCAACACATTATGTTGATATGTATTGTTTAAATGGTTGCTTTGATTGGAAATACATGATGGTGTGGAAAGAAATAGATAATTAATGATTAGAATAGGAGTTGTATTTGAATGAGAATGAAGGGCATAGTATGTGATGAATTATAAATAGATGTATGTGATGGAATGCAATAAATATTGTGACATAACATTGTTACTTAGATAATATATGAGAATAAAATAAGAATGTGTGTATTATTTATATGATGAGTTAATGTAAAACAATTATTTTAATCACGTGTGATTATTATGAAGGGGGGAGATGAGTGATTTCCCCCTAGTGTGAGAATGAGGTTGATTTAAAAATTCTCCCTCACTAAACAAGAATGAACCATAGAACAAGAGTGTTTCATTAGGAAATGGATTTTTCATGTGTAAGGAGATAATAAAAAATATATGACATGAAGCACAATGCATGAGTTGTGAAAGGAAAGGTTCGTTGATGTATTATTACCTCAACATTTAAGTGTGAACCATAACACAAGAGTGTGGCATAGGGTACTGAAATAGAAAATAGATTTCATCTACTAGAGATGAAGAGGCCTCTAAGGTATATATGGAGCATGTGAAGCAACAATGATGTGAGAATAAGTTCCAAAGTCAATTCTAGATGGAATTAAACCAATAATAGAAGGTGTGGTGGGAGGAAGGGAGGAAGTAAGGGGCTTAGAAATTAAATGAGGCACTGTATCAATTTTTGAAGAATGATAGGGTGTAATGATAGGTGGATTAGATGGAGGATACAGATGGATGGTGACCTTAGGAGGTGGGGGATGATAACTCTAGATGGAGGTGAAGGATCAAAGTTAACAATGGTGGAAGCATGTTTATAAAGAATATGATATAGAAAGTGCTTACGCAAGAGAGAGATAAAAGAGATGACACCTTTGTCTTCTAATTACTTTAAAAAATCATGGAGAGCATAGAAATCATTATCATGATGGCCATTGATGTGGTGGAAATAAAAAAAAGGTCAGTCATGTTGGCTTTACAAGTGATGACGTGGATGATTATCATTATAAGGTAAGCAGATTAAGTGGTTGTCAAGTAAAGCACGCAAGACATCATGAGGCTTAACAACATGTAAAAATTACAATGGGTCACGAGTAGGAGGTGGAGAAGACTTAAGTGTATGTGGATGTGGTGGAGGAGAAGGATGAAACTTACGTTGAAGAGGGTATGGTGATAATGGAGGTAGATTAATGGATGTAAGAGGAGAAGAATTAACAGATACTAAAGTAATAGAAGAAGTAGAAGAGGATGATATAACATATGCAACAATTAAATCTTGTTCTAAATCAATGAATTTTTAGCAGAAGAAGAGTGAAATATTCACATGTATCATATAATAGTTTTTCTTAAAACATAGGAACCAAGCCATGACAAAATATAAATTACTTTTCTAAATCAATGGGCTACAATGATAACTGTTGCGTACAAGAATTAAAGTAGAAAATGTACTCTAGAATTATTTTTTTCTTTCCTTGATGCAATGAAGGAAATCGTTCATACATAACCTTAGGGTCATTGTTAGTAATAAATTGTCTAATAAAAACATCCTCCATATCATAATAAGTACTGATATATCCATAAGGAAAATGAGTGTACCATTGGAGTGCATGATCAATAATTCTATTAAGAAATGCTTTGAGTAACAAGCGATCATTGTAATAAGCAAACATGGGTGAATGATAATTCTTGAGATGTAAATACATATTTCTAGTGCCATCAATACATGAGAATTCAGGCATCATGAATTCCTTTGGAAAAGTAGAATTGTAAATCTTTTTAGGATTAAGATTTCCATGTAAATATTTATTGTAAATGGAAGAATGGTAGGCTTTACTTTCAAGAGTGAGTGTATGAGTTTGATATTTCAAGGTGCCAACAACATACATGAGAGATAGAATATCATTTGAAGGAATATTTGGTGAAGTGAGAGGCATATTAAGAGGTTCGATCTTTCCATTGTGAGTTATCATGGGAATGTGAAAAGAAGGAACGCATGTGTAAAGAGGAAAAGGATGTGGAAGAGGATAAAAATGTGGTGGAAGAGGAGGATAAGAACATGGATGCTCTATGTAAATTATAGATGTATACTTAAGACATATAATGAGAGGTGTGTTACTCGTTGGAGTAGAATCATTATGAGAAATAATTTTAGAAGTAGCAGAAATAGGAGTAGTAAATTCACATGCAGTTATCTTAAGAGAAGTAACATCATCACTACCATGTTCTTGATCATAATCATAATCGACATTACTATCAGTCATATGTTCACAAGCAAGTATTTCATCAAGACTATCATCAACATAAAAAAAAGTGATAAGAGCACTAATATGATATTTATAATTGCATTCATTAGAAGCATTTTCAGAAGTAGGAAGAGTAGGAGATATAACTTTACATTCATCTTTACTACTAATAGAAATGAAATCATGTTTACAAATTCAACATTAGAAGTAACATGATTAGGATCCATATTGTCACAAGCACAAGCATGATCAAGAAAATAAACTATAGTAATATTATCATGTTCTATAATAGAAGTAGAAGAAGGTACAAAAAGATGGGTCACTATACGAATGAAAATCAACACATGATCTTCAGTCACACTTGATCTCCTGAGGTTGTTTGGGGAAAACCAATGAAGAAAGAATGGATGGCTATAAATAGTGAAATATAATGAATATGTGACATGTAGAAGAAAATATGTGGAAATAGGATGAACAAGCTATTAAGGAAAAATAATATCCTCGACGAGTAATATCGGGATCTGTTAGTGCAAAATCACAGCACCCCTGAATTTATGTAACTTGATGGGTTGAGACTCTTAGTGTGATTACATAACATGAAGCATCTCTCAAAATGTGGGACCTTGAAATCGAGAGAGCTCTCCGGATGAAGGCCAGTTCCTGTTAGTGTAAAATCACAACACCCCCAAATTAGTTGTTAGATTTTCTTTTCTAAGGTAGATTCATTTGGTGTGATTCGCATAACATTGAGTTTTCCCCCAAAGTGTGGGACTTTGCAGGTGGGAAAAAACTCTCCAGATTAAAGGCTGGTTCCTATTCCTCTATTTAGGTGCATGCGTGAAAACTTGCAGAGGGCCTATTCCTAAACCTAATCTAAGTTTTACGAAGGAGACATGGATAAAAGGGATGTAAGAAATCAAACTAAGCTATAGGGTGATGCACGAAAGGAATGATGAACATTTTTCTTGCTAAAAGACACAAACCAACAAAATGCATACAATAACCAAGCATAGATAACCAGATCTATAATGAAAGACCAAATGAAAGCAAAAAGAGACAAGAAAGGATCTAAATTCGATCACATACGTGTTTTATCGCTCTACAGATTGATATAATGCATTACAAAGTGGCCAAAAGGTAGAAAACATATTACAGTCTAGTGGAAGGTCTAAAAAATCCACGAGTTCCTTTGCCAGAAGAAAAGGGGAGCCTGTAAAATAGAAGAATGTCCAACCCTTTACAATGAGTCCCAACCCAGTATTTATAAACTCAATCAAATAGAAGAAAGAAGGAGAGAGAAGCTGGAAAAGTGGGTTAAGGCTCAACCACTACTATTAATGTCTCCTACAAAATCTACCCCCAAATCTGTCTTAACTGTATCAATCTCTGGTTCGGCGCCTTGAAGGAAGAGGAAACGACAGAATAGATAAAACCTGATCTAGCTGTTGAGGTAGATAGATTTGCATTAATGGTCCTGAAGATGTTTTCTCCATTTTTCTTGCCCTTGAGCCCCAAAAACTTAAAGTTTTAGATCTCCATGGCTTGGACGAAGCTGAGATCTTTCCAACGGTGTCATATTTACAATATTTCGAGCCCTGAGTCTAAAGATATGCCCTTTCAAAGTTTATATCGGGCTCATACAAAAGGGCGGGAAAAATAGTTTGAAAAATGGGCCCCCTTTTGACCTCTGGGACACATGGAGGGCTAGCGCTTGTCTGAAGGTGGCCTCTATATTTTTCTCTTGGAATAGTGTGGGGCTGACACGTGGCTTCCTCCGCTGGCTTGCTTAATTTATTTGTTTCTCAGCTAAGTTCTTTGCTCGGCGAGGTCATATTCCTTGACCAAGGACACACAGTGGTTTGACACTTATTTGAGAACCCTCTCTCAATTCAATCCTTGAATTAGTGCCATTCAGACACTTGGCACTCTCCGTCGGTTTTCCACCATGCATTGACTATTCAACTCAACTTTGTCCCCTTTTCGAGATTGGACGCGTGGAGGCTCTGTGCTTGTTGAAACTCCTGATCAAAATTTTACCCTTGGAGGAGCATCGAGTTGACACTTGGAAGCCTCCATAGGTATTTGGGCTTTTCAATGACCTCTCCCTTCCTTTTTAGGCCCAGGGCTACGTGGCGAACTGGTGCTTGTTTGAGTCTCTGCAATTGGATCTACCCTTTGAGATGCGCTGCTTGGACACATGGCATCCCCCACCAATACTTCTATACTTAGCCCTTTTTGAGGCCCGCTTTGCCCAAATTTTTACCTTAGTTGACCATTTGCTACGTGGAGGACTGGTGTGAGTTTGAGTCTTCTCTTTGGACTCCCATCTTGGATTTACATTGAGCCGACACCTGGCTTCTTCCTGCCAAGCCAAATACTTTTCAACAACCGTACAACTTTTGGGGCTCTGGACGCGTGGAAGCCTAGCGCTCATTTGAACTTCCTTTCTTGGATTCAACTTTGGAGAAGCACCATTTCGACATGTGGCTCTCTCCACTTCCTTCTCCATACTTAGCTAATTTTTGAACTCGTTCTGAACTATTTTGAGCCCGAAGACTTCAGATCTTCACAGTTTCTTCTTTTTCTTGATCCTGGCCTCTTCGTGACACTGCTTCTTCTCCTTTGACCCTACTACTCTAATTTTGAGCCCACTTGTAACCCGTAGAATGGATTTAAAGCCCGGGTTCACTCGACAAAGCCATTTTCTGAATTTATCCTACATAAAGTTGTTTGATCTTTGCAAGCCTCTACCACTTCCATTACAGAGTCCTCCTGCAATTTGTTTGTAGGAACCGGACATGATTTCTCATGTTCTTTCAGTGCGAGGTCGTTTTGATCCAATATTTTTCCCGGGGGGCAAAATATGGATAACAATTTGGCGACTCATAGGGGTGTCTGCCTGCTAGATGAAAATGCCAATTACCTTATCATATCTATTGGGCATGTAGTCACGAATGATGGCCTATTACACTCTCGATCTTCATAAGAAATCTTAGAATGATGGTTTCTGAGAGTAGAAAATTGTTTTGACTCGGGAGCTTCATCTGTCTCTAAAAGGGTTATACAAGAGCAACAAAACAGCACCAAAACTATGTACAAAATTTGAAATCATACATGCTCCAAGTAGAACATGCAGGTGTGCAAAGCACTTCTTCTACTAGAAGAAAACCTACCTAATTTATGCTAGCTAAGAGCAAGGGTGAGCTAAACAAGCCCTACAACTAGTTGTACAAAATAGCTTCCTTTCCTCAAAATTGGCAGCCATGCAAATGATTTGGAACTGAACATGGCTGTTAGAATGAGTGAAAAACTGATAAGAGGCCAATCCTCCACCCAAATCATCAAGGTGTCAACTGGAAACAAATCAAATACCTCTTTTAGTTGCTCTGCATTTAGACTGAAGAGGCATTGTAGCTGATCCTTGGTACTTTGATACTCATCCTCATGCTTAGAAGTAAGCATGACTGGTTTTGGCTTCTCCCTTGGCTCCAATGAATTCAAGTACCTTATTAGGAAAGGTATGGTTCTTGAAGTTTGACCATTGGTTTAAAATTTAACTCCAAAAATAGAGTCTTTCTGTAGACATTCTTGGATGGATGGGTTGTCTGTGATTTGATTTTATTCTTCTTGCAAATCTACAGACAATTGAATCTCTGCCCTGATGACTGATTTGGAACATATGTCATCCTTGTTCTATATATCCTCCTTATCCAATATGAAGATTGGAAGATCAAACTCCTCCAATTCTAATTCAAGAGGACTGTTTTGAGGTGTAAGTTACTCTTGCACGTTCCCTCCCATGGCAACAATTTCTAGCTGTTGAAGGATGAATGATGGAGCAGCAAATGTTTTGATCTCCATGGGTTCTTCTCCATCAAAACACTCTTCTAAGTATGATAGGCAATCAAAATCTTCAATGTCCCGCTGTTCCAAATATTCTCCCTCCTATATGATGACTTTTAAATCTAAAATTTTCTCATCATGTATAACTTCATCACCAAACATGAAGCTTTTCAGCTTGAATTTATCTAAAAAGTCAAATTTTTGGAGAGATGAAGTGGGAGAGAAAACTGCAACTTCTTGTGCAACCTGCTCATGGTTCAGTGCCTCTGAATTTATCTTGTTCACCCCCATAGCTAGAATGCACTCCTCCTCTTTTGGATTTGGAGTAGCTTCTTCTTCCCTTACTTGAACTGATTGTGTGGCTTGAATTGGGTCATTATTCTCTTGAAATAAAGTGCCAACATGGACACTGCATTCAAAACACACAGATTGTTGATCTTCTTGTTCCATTGCTGCAACAAAATCAGCCTTGGCCACCATTGGCTCTTCAAATTTTACCTCCTCAGAAGGTTTCACCATCAAGGGGATTTTTGTTATCCCAAATTTGAGAGCCAAGCTCACTAAGATTTTAATTTTTTCTTCTCTGTTTGACTCTTCTTTTTACTATTCTCCTTGACTAGCTTTTTGATTTTCATCTTCCCAACATAGATTTGGGGATGCAAGAGGAGGGATGAATTGGGTTACATAAGATGTTTGTGGTGGTGGGGAAGGTATTACTTTTGGATCTTGTGGAGGGGAATTGGATTTGGAAGGGAAAAGGGCAGAGAAATAGAGGTGGGATGGATGACTAGGGGATGGAGAAGTGAAATTGACATTTGGGGCAGAAGATGGGAAGCTTGGAAATTGGATCTCAGGTTGAGATGTTGCTCCTTAAGGAATGGAGAGAAAATTACCAGATGAAGGTGTAGAACTTACCCATTGACAAGGATCCCTGACACCAAGTTTTTAGGCCTCTATTTCCTCTGTCCATTGTGTAAGTTGGGGCAACATTTTAACCATAAAGTCCAGCTTCTCCTGAGGGTTGTAGTGTCTTGGAAAAGGGCCTTCCCATGGATAATGTGCCCTGCAACCAATTTTGAATGCCTTCATTTGTATTATATCCCTTGACTGCACCATGTTAGCCTCCATTTTTTGAATCTTCTCTAGTAGATCTGCATTCTCCACATAGCTGTTATCATTATATGCAAACCCTTGTTCTTGATAAGCTCCATAGCCAAACTGGTTTTGGCATTGTTCATGTGGGTAAGCATAATGATTGTTGATTTGATAAAAATGTTGATCTAGGCAAGTTGAGGAATACATTGGAGGCTGATCGCATTGTTGCTACTAAAAGTGTGATTTCCATAATGGAAATGAAGTCATGATTGCACAACTTCATGGAATGGAAGAAGATGAAAGATGAATGAAAAAAATATGAAAATGAAATGAAAGAAGGTCTGCAACTTCAGAGATGGGTTGTTGACCAAATGGAGTCACCAGATGTGTTTGCATATACATCCAAAGGATGAAACTTTAATATGAATACACCAATCTACTAAAAATAAAACATGAAGACCTCTTGGTCCCACCGGGCATGCCAAAACTGTTAGTGCGAAATCACATCACCCCCAAATGAGTAGTCAGATTTAATTTTCTAAGGCAAATTCATTTGGTGTGATTTGCATAACATTGAGTTTTCCCCCAAAGTGTGGGACTTCCCAGGTGGGAAAAAAATCTCTAGATTAAAGGTTTGTTCATATTACTTTGTTTAGGTACATGCATGAAAACTTACAGAGGGCCTATTCTTACACCTAATCCAAGTTTTACCAAGGAGACAGGGATAAAAGGGATGCATGAAATCAAACTAAGGTATAAGGTGATGCACCAAAGGAATGATGAACATTTGTCTTGCTAATAGACACAAACTAACAAAATGCATACAATAACCAAACACAGATAACCAGATCTATAATGAAAGACCAGATGAAAGCAAAAGAGATAAGAAAGGATCTAAAATTGATCACAGACGTGTTTTATTGCTCTGCAGATTGATACAATACATTACCAAGTGGCCAAAAGGTAGAAAATGTATTACAGTCTAGTGGAAGGTCTGAAAACTCCACGAGTTCCTTTTCTAGAAGAAAAGGGGAGATTGGAAAACAGAAGAATGTCCAACCTTGTACAATGCTTCCTGACCCTGCATTTATAGAATCAATCAGAGAGAATAAATAAGGAGAGAGAAGGGGGAAAAGCAGGTTAAAGCTCAACAATTGCTATTAATGCCTCCTGCAAAATTTGCCCCCAAATCTGTCTTGACTGTATGAATCTCTCGTTTGGCACCTTAAAGGAAGAGGAAACAGTGGAACAAATCGAATCTGATCTAGTTGTTGAAGTAGATAGATTCTCATTAGTGGCCTTGAAGACGTTGTCTCCATTTTTCTTGCCCTTGACCCCCCAAAAATTAAAGTTTCAGATCTCCATGGCTTGGATGAAGCCAAGATATTTCCAACGATGTTAGATTTGCAATATTTCGAGCCCTGAGTCGAAAGATATGCCCCTTCAAAGTTTGTATCAGGTCCGTAAAAAAGGGTAGGAAAACCAGTTTGAAAAATGGGCTCCCTTTTGACCTCTAGGACATGTGGAGGGCTAGTGCTTATCTGAAGATGGCCTTTGTATTTTTCTCTTGGAATAGTGTGGGCTTGACACATGGCTTCCTCCGCCGGCTTGCTCAATTTCTTTGTTTCTCAGCTAAGATCTTTGCTCGGTAGGGTCATATTTCTTGACTAAGGACACACAGTGGTATGACACTTGTTTGAGAACCCTCTCTCAATTTGATCCTTGAATTAGCGTCATTCGAACACTTGGCACTCTCCACCAGTTTTCCACCATGCATTGACTATTCAACTCGACTCTGTCCCCTTTTCGAGACTGACCGCGTGGAGGCTCTGTGCTTGCTAAAACTCCCGATCAACATTTTGCCCTTGGAGGAGCATCGAGTTGACACTTGGAAGCCTCCGCAGGTCTTTTGACTTTTTAACTACCTCTCCCTTCCTTTTTGGGCCCGGGGCTACGTTGCGAACTGGCACTCATTTGAGTCTCTGCTTTTGGATCTACCCTTTGAGATGCGCTGCTTGGACACATGGCATCCCCCACCAATACTTCTATACTTAGCCCTTTTTGCCCACCTTTTGACCTTGGTTGACCATTTTCTACATAGAGGACTGACATGAGTTTGATTCTTCTCTTTGGACTCCCATCTCGGATTTGCGTCGAGCCGACAGCTGGCTTCTTACTACCAAGCCAAAGACTTTTCAATGGCCACACAACTTTTGGGGCTCTGGATGCATGAAAGCCTGATGCTCATTTGAAATTCCTTTCTTGGATTCAACTTTAGAGAAGAACCATTCTAACAAGTGTCTCTCTCCATTGCCTTCTCTATACTTAGCCAATTTTTGGACTCGTTCTGAACTATTTTGAGCCCGAAGACTTTGAATCTTCACGGTTTCTTCTTTTTCTTGCTCCTAGCCTCTCTGTGACACTGCTTCTTCTCCTTTGACCCTGATACTCTATTTCCAAGCCCACCCATAACCCGTAGAATGGATTTAAATCTTAGGTTCACTTGAATGATCCATTTTCTGAATTTATCCTACATAGGGTTGTTTGATCTTCGCAGGTCTCTGCCACTTCCATTACAGAGTCCTCCTGCAATCTGTTTGCGGGAATCAAACGTGATTTCTCAAGTTCCTTCAATGTGGGGTCATTCTGATCCAATATTTTTCCTGGGGAAAAATATGGATAGTAGTTCCTATTCCTCTGTTCAGGTGCTCACATAAAATTTGCAGAGGATCAATTCTGAAATCTATTCTAACTTTCCAAGGAGACAGGGTTAAGAAGATGTAAGAAATTAAACCTAAACTAACAGAGGTGATGCAACAAAGGAATGTTGAAACATCATATTTTTTATCGAACACAAACCATTAAAATGCAATACAACCACCATGCAAAGATAACCAATATTGCAATGAAATATCAAATAAAGGCAATGAACATAAGAGAGGGTTGAAATCATCCAGAGACACATATTATTTCTTCACAAATTGATACAAAACATTACAATGGTGGAGAGGTAAAAAACTTGCATTATAGTCTTAATAGAAGGTTCAAACTCCAAAAATTCATCTGTAGACTAGAGAAGAAGGGAGGGTGAAAAACCAAAATGTCTAACCCTTTACAATGAACCAATCTCTTACCTTTATAGATGAATCAAAGAGAGAAGAAGAAAAGAGGTAGGAAATCTAATTTGGAAGCTCAGCTACCAACCATCAATGCCTCTGCAAATCCCCCTATAATTGGTCAAGTCTACCTCTCTATGTCTATTTGGTGTGTTAAAGAAGGAAGAATGTCAGATCAGATCAAATTTGACCTATTTGTTGAAGTAATTAGATCATACATTAATGGCATGAAATACGTTTTCCTATTTTTCACCCACCTAACCTTGTCAAAATTAAAGTTTTAGGATTCCATGGCATAGAGGAGGTTGAGACCTTTCCAACGGTACCAAATTTGTTGAATTTTGAGCACTGGATCAAAAGTTATGCCCATTTGAATATTTGAATCGAATTCGTACAAAAATGGTGAAAAAACAAATTTTACAAAAATGGATCCGTGGGCCTGAAATTCACTTTGTGCCTTTTGCGAAAAAAGCGTAAAATTCCCAAAACCCCCTGTAGCTCCGCAGGCCCAAAATTCACTTTTGCCCAAATGCCCCTGCAAGCCCGCAACCTTCTCATTTTCCATTTGTCATCCCTGGGCCCGCCGGCCCGCATTTTCCACTTAGCAAAAGAAATCCTTCCCGGGCTCGTGGGCCTGCAATTATAACTTGTGCCTTTTGTGAAAAGTGCAAAATGCCAAAATATCTCCTGCGACCCCACCGGTCTGCAATATTCCCCTTTGGCAAAAAGTCTTCCCCAGGCTCGCCAACCCACTTTTGGCAAAAAAACCTTCCAAGGCCCGCCTTCCTACTTTGACCTGAAACATGGTCACATGTCCCTTTTGTTTGGCGGGGTCATATGTCTGACCCTAGACACATGGAGGCTCAATGCATGTTTGGGACCTACCTCCAAATTTTACTTTTGAAGTTACGTCATGCTGACACACTGGGCTACCTCTGTTTAGACTTTTCAATGGCTGATTCTGCCTTTTCAAGCTCTGGACACGTGGAGGGCCTGCGCCTGTTTGGGACTAGCCTTTGGATTTGACCCTTGAAGATGCGCCGATGAAACATGTGGAGGCCTCCACTATCTCTTCCATACTTAGCCAATTAAATGGCTGGCTATGTCCCTTTTTTCAGACCTTGGACACGTGGAGGGATGGCGCACATTTGGAGACCGCCTTTTAGGATTGACCTTTGGAGTTGCACCATTGAGGCATGTGGCACCTTCCGTGACTCACTTAACTGATTCAACGGTCGTCTCTTCCCCTATTTAGACTCTGCCACGTAGCGAGCCCGCGCTCATTTGGGGACCTGCTCTGTATTTCACTTCTAAAGTTACGTCAAGTTAACACGTGGAGGCTTCCGCTGACTCTCTTATACTTAGCCAATTTAACAGCCGACTTTATCCCCATTTTTGGACCTTGGACACGTGGAAGCTCTGCGCTCATTTGGGAAACCACCCTTGGCTTTGATCCTTAAAGGTGTGATGTTGAGACACGTGGTGCCTTCCATTGGTCCTTTTATACTTAACCGATTTGGGCCCGCTCTGAATCACATGTAAAGCCTGAAAACTTCGAGCCTTTCCCTATTTTCCTCCTGAGAGCCTCTGGCCTCCTTTGACATTGTTTGATCCTTCTCCGACCCTGCTCCTCCATTGTAGAGCCTGCCTGCCCCCTTGACTGTTGGATTTGAAATGTGGGCTTGAATGACTAAACTGACCCCTCGATTTCTTTCTGTGTAGGGTCGTGTTTGATTAATTTTTCTGGGGGGAAAAATTTGGATAATAGGATCTTCTCATCAAGGGAAAGAAAGGTTATTCTAACTTTAATGGTTCTAATGGATGGGTCAGAAAGAGTAGCCACACGAATACTCTAATCAATTTCGAGCTCCATGGAAATCCTTTATAATTATTGTGGGATACGTGGAAAACCAATGGATGCCTTGTAACGATCTCCAGACAAGGTCATAAAATAAATTAGATAGAGGCGTGGTTCCACTAGCTCTAAGGGTGGTTAGCTGGTTCAGTCCAGAGAGTGGGGGCTCAATGAGCTTCATTATTCAGAATGTTTAGTTTTCTAATAATGTCTGGCGGAAAGGGGGATGTCCTAAAGACTAGTGTACATAATCCGGTGTCTAAGTCTAGTTGGATTTTGGGTCCGTTCAGTTGGGGGACCACTGGATCACAACCATAAAATCTCTCTGGTTGTGGTCCTTGTATGGTCATATGTGTTTGATCTAGACTCTATTGTCATGTGTAGTCCAATATTCATAAGCCTTATCGACCACGATGTTTAAAATGTTTAGTTGTGTAATTTTGTTTGAGTACTGTGATGGTGTTATGAGGACAAGCATATGAATTCCAGTATCTATGTCAGTGATAATTTAGGGCCCTTTTGGTTGGGTTACTTGTGGATCACTATCGTATCTTTGTTCTTGCTATGGTCCGGTGATTGTCACATGCACATTCATGTTGTTTTAATCTAATCAAAGAAAATAACAATCTAATCTAAACAAACAAATACTACACTATGTTTTTAGATTTTTTAATATAAAGGAAATGAAACGATACAAAGTAACTCATCTAATTAAAAGAAATATGTTGTGCTTTTCTGGAACATTCCAAATTAAATAAGAAATGAAATATTACAATCCTAATTAACAAATCCTATACAAATAAATAATGGGATGTAGTTATTTATCTTTGCAACAATGTATTAAATATATTATAATCAAAACAAAGATTTTTCTAATTAATAATTGTGGATTATTAAATCTTCTTCTATCTCAGAGACACGTGAAGATTTAAAGTTTCAGAAGCCCTTCTTTCCTTGTAACTTTCTAGATAGAATTTGTGAGGATTTAAGGGAAACCAAAATTTGCAACAGATTTATCATCTATGGTGATATAGAAAGATTCCTCTAGATATTCTTCCCTCACAAATCCACAGGGATAGGAAGGGAAGGATCTATCACCAGAAAACTCTATAGAAGATGTGAATAAATTTTTGGAAATGAATCTAACTATTTGCAATAAAGGAAATTGATTTCTTCTACTCTATTTGATATGTGTGCGTACGTTTAGAAATGAAGAAACTTGAAAACAACCCCAACATGGAATTGCAGTACAATGGAAAATCCAGCTGTGGTATCACTTTGTCCCCTTAGTTGTCTTTACCAATGTTTTGTGTCCACTTGAGTCCATGGAATTTGGGAATGAAGAGGAAGCATCAAGAAGAAAGTGCTAGAGAAATAACTGCTTAATGGCAGTATGGTTGCAATACATACATAAGAAAGGCAACATAAGAGTACAAAGTTGGATGTGTAGTTTCTAACAAGATTTTGGCAACTCAACTAACAAAGATATACAAATAATCTCTGACCATTTTCTTTAGAAGAAGCGATGGTTTTATATAAGGTTAATTGGGCAGTTCATTATCACACTTGGCAACAATGGGGTGCCACATCAACACATGAAAGGTAATTTTGAACAATCAATCAAGAATCAAAAATGAAAGAGGATATTGCCACAAGTTAGTCAAGCTTATAATCTACTAAAATGATCGAGAAAGGTGATCTACAAGTGAACTAAAGTGAAACAATATACATCTAATTCACAGATGAAGAGTTCTGGAAAATTTACACATAACTGCCACCCTTTACAGGGAGGTGGTTACAAAACCTCCGCCCAAATAGGGTGGTGGTTTACAAAACCACATCCCAGGCACGGCGATGGTTTTGTAACTATAGGATAAGTAAGGTATACTAGGCTACAAATATAAACTGCAGAGAGGTTTAGGAGCTCAAACACATTTAGAAAAGACATGAATCATCATTAGGTATTTTGAACCATTTTCCGACAATGCAGCACATGTAAATTTGGTTGCATACAATGACTATAGAAGATGAAGGGGAACATGAAGAATTTTTTTTTTCAAGGGATACTATGTAAATGTTAGGGGATTCATGGCTACTAGGAAGATTGTATCGGAAAACAAGAAGTTTTTGAATACATGAAGAATCACAATTAGGATTGCGATAAAGCTCACAAAATTTAGATTCTTCAACAATATAATCCAATAATGTATTGGCCATATTATGATTAGGATAGGAGGACCTATTTTTATCCATGATGGTTTTGGAGATCTTAGGGTAATAATTTTGAAGAAAAGTGGGATAATTAAATGATTTAGTAAAAATATAAATTAAATATAATTACAGAGGAAATGATATGATAAAATATAGTAGATATAGAAATCGTAAACGCTCAAGCAATGCAAAACTATAAGTGAATAGGAGAGATAGATTACATAGATGAATCTTGCGTAATATGAAACTGATCTAGGTAGTGAAAAGTGTTGAATTGGATCGGAACAATGTCACAACTACTCTCTATAAAATTGGGAACATGAGAATAATGCTAGACATGGGCACTCATTGTTGGATAGAGGCACCTGTGTGTTGGTGACTATTCCTAAGCACTAGCGATTGTGCACAAAATATTAGAATTTAATTTCCTCTGTGTCTCTATGGTTTCACAGCCACTTTCAATTAGTTGCTTGATATTATCTCTTTGATCACCAAGGGTACCTGTAACCTGTAAAATAAATCATAGCTACCTGAAAAATCTCATAAACACGTCAGATTAGAATGAAAAATGCAATATGTGAAGTCAGAATAACCCCAGTGGTCACCTGATGACTGCATATATTTATTTATGCTTCTGTGTTTAATAATATCCTTAGGTTTCCCTTTAGCCACTAACACTAAGATAGTAATATTATATCTATATAAGATGAAAATGTGTGATATATAATTGAGCACTTCCCCTTCCTATGTAGTGTATGCTATCAAAAGTTCAGTCCCTTTGATAGTAGTGTTAGTATGTATATGTGATTGACCTTTAGAATATTTATCCATAATAATAGAGTGTATGTTGTGTATATATATATGGATATTTTGTTTAAATTTTGATACTAGCAACCCAAAAGGCCGAATATGAGATCATGATAAGGTTAAGAAAACAAAAAAGGCCAATCACAAATGTTAAAATAAGTAAAAAGAATAAACATTACAGGAGTGCCCGGAATGGACACAGGGGCCTAGGTGCTAATGTCCAAAATGGGAGATAGTGTTCTGAGATAAATGATGACAAATGTAAAAATATTAACAGACAGGGAGCCATGTGCCTGACCATAAATGGGTATATAAATGATAGGCGTGAGAGATAAAGAAAATATAAACATTTAAAAGAAGTGGATGGATAAATGATTGTGTAACCAGTGAATAATTTTCTTACTTAAGATATGTGCATGTAACAACATACTTAATCGCATAGTAAAATAGTAGTACGCATGTGATTTTTGGTCTACAATTTCCCCCTTTTATGTTATTTGAATGAAATTCAATAAGTGTACATGAAGTAAGGAACATACCTGTATAGAGTCTGAAGAAGCCATGTTGCAAAGTGCATGTCAAATGTAACAACTTATAGTGTGGAAAACCATGGATCAACACTTATACCCATTTGGCGTTAGTGGACATAGAAAATTTTCATAGGGAGCACTTGGAGAGATATTTGAAATGATTTAGAGATTTTTAATTTTTTGAATTGTTTATTCAAGGTGATAAAAGAGGTAGGGAGTGATCATTTCCCAACCTAATTTTGTTTCTACATTTATATCTATTCATATACCTATCCATTGGTTGTTATATAGTGGTGTATGTTATATAGCATCAGATCAAGAGTACAAAGTTCTCTTCATTTAATTTTGGGGAAAATGTTTTTTAAGTGACGGGGAACCCATGGTTTTGGGAAGTGGGGTATTTTGAATTGGCATAATGAATAGGATATTCATCATTTGGGAAGTTTGTGTTGGATGTTTATTTTTACTCCTATATTTTTATGTACTGACATACCATTCTCACCTTCATATTTCATCTCAATGTTATTGTTTTTATGTATTTTCACTAATTGTTATGTATTACTTGAAGTATTTAGTGAAGGTTTAATTAGTTAGTAATTATTCATTCCAATGTATCATTGACTTGTATACAACCCATTCTTACTCTTTATGGAATTCATTTTTAATCCTTTATCTGAATGAATACTTTTATCTGAAGGGGATGATTGATTAGTGTCCTCATTGGATTTTATTAGACCCACTAAGGAACCCCCATTTATATCCCTATAAGCCTAAAAATATTTTTCCACTTCATCATAGAGAGTGATGTAGATTTCTCAATCACTTGTGTTGGTGCCGAATGAGTGCTTTCTTGGTTATTACTTCGAATATTTATTATAATTCAACTTATTATTTTATTTTATCATATTTTATTCTTTAATTTGTTGCTTCTAATAATTGTTTTCGTCTCTATTGTTGTTTTGAGATTCAAAATGATCTCCAAGTTTTGACTTATTTTTCTTCACAACAATGTCTTCTTTGTTGTCCTTTGTTATCTGTTAATGTCCTTGATTTTTTAATGTCACCTCCTTTTCCCAAATTTCCCTTTTCTTTCATTGTTTAAATATTTGTTGCCTTTAAATATCTTGGTCACGATTGGCATGAACATTTTTAATATTAGATAATGTTTAGTAAGGAGTTAAGCAAGGTTGTGAAGGATCCATTCGACATCATTGGAAACCACCAAGTTACTTAGGATATAATCTTAAATGGTATGTGGGTTCTGAAGGATTATTCTTGAATGAGATTTCATGCAAAGAGACCTTGTAGGTACTGGATGTATTTTTAAGTTTTTCATGTAGATTATTTTTTCAATTATTAAATGGACCGATTGGTGCATTAGTTTTCCATGTCATCATCAATAATAATGGTTATTAAGATTATTTTCAACTATCTTAATTTTGTGTTTAATTTGATATGACTTATATTCAAGACATGACACCAAAATGTAGTATACATATATTTTACTAAGATACTAGACACAAAATCCAATATACCAAAATCAGAAAGTGCAAGTACATAACATAATATTAAAATATATGAAACAACAATTTTGTATTCCTCAAGATAAGTTCTTTTATAATTGTTATGGTTTAGGTAAGACCTAATACAAGTTCCATTATCCCTATATTATTTATACTAGAAATTGTACGTGGAATGTGCGATGGAAATGCCGAAGGGGATGTATTGAAGGATTAATACTTGAGGGAAATAAACTTGTGAGGAGGAGGGAAAAAGAAGAAGAATGAGGGAGGAGAAGTGACAACACCTTGACATCATTATTCCTTGATGTTTGGAAGGAACGTTTACCGATGCTTGTATTCAAAAGTGTTTTGTAGATTAATCAATTCTTAAGGCATTGAAAATAGAGGGATTTTTCATAGCACACCATGTCCTCCTTCAATCATCCAGGGCATCCAAGGTTACAAAAAGAGAACATGTTAGTGTGAAGATTACAATCTATTGATGAGCCAAAATATTTGTTCTCTAATACGACTTCCCTTTTTCTCCTTAATGATACAACATGGAAAATAAAAACACTAGATTAATATTTTTAGTGTAAGAAATTGTATTAATATTTCTATTTAGAAAGAAAACAAACTCTTTAATATGATATGGAAAATCAAATGATTGTTTCTCTTTGTTGTTAGGTACCCATGAACTTTACAAAAACATAAATTGAGTGGGTGATGTCTTCTTAGGGTGGAGTAGTTGTATAAGCCCCCCCCATTAATATGACCCCATACTATTCATTAACCAGTAAAAAACCATAATCTTGTTGATTCACCATACATCAAATATTTAAAAAATATTAGTGGCTATCATAAGATTGGAATATGTTGTTATATGTATCAAGTTGCCTAAAATATTTAAATTTAATAAGTATAATCGATTTAGTGTAATGGTTATTATATTTTGTAGCATATTTTTATTTAAAGGGAAGTCAAGATCGGTTACACGAGCTGAAAAATTGAGCATTTTTTGTAATGATGGCACCTTGGAGTCTACTCTATTGCACATTCTAGAAAGCTTTGGTATTGCCTAAGTGCAACCCAAACTTGATGTATGGACATAACATGTATTCAATAATGCTTTATTAACTATAAAATTTTATATTATTTTGTGCACGCAAAACCATAAAAATGTGAGTTGTATCATCCATACCCAAAACTCTAGTTTGGATTTTATTCCATATGCGCAATCAAGGTCAAAATGTTTCCTAACGTCACTAGAGAGTGCATTAATAATATTTTTGCATGTGTGGGGAAATTCAATTTGTAATTCCGAAGAACAACCTTGTAACTATATGATCACATAAATAAATGATTATGCCATATGTAGAAATATTAGTATGAATCTAATGCTTATTATGTAAAAAGGTGGGTGAAGAATTAAACTCCCATATGAATAATTTAATTCTTTACCCACCATTTTACACACTTGCATGCCCTAGCTGCCACACTATTTTCCAAATATGATTTGGTGTCATCTTGCTTTTATTCTGCTTTTAATTTTGTAAGTTTTTCTCTCCTTGTTTATTATTATCGTGCTGAAAGAAGGCAGGTGTCCACACACAATAAATCTTTTCAATTTCATTTTTTCAATCTAATGTTGCCACCTATTAAATATAATGTTTAGAGTAAAAAACATTTATAATTAGTCATAAATTATATTAGTGTATCATTTTATTGGTTGATAATCTCCACTCTGTATTCTCCACACAAAAAAAGCATGAATTAGGCATTAAAATTTAGGAAGACGTGTACAATACTTACAACTTTTGCATTAAATGTACTTTAGAGAATTGGAAGTAAATAGTTCATATTGTAGGTTGGATGGAGCTTACATGTTACTTCCAGTGAGCAGAACGGATAAAAATTTGAATTCCAAAGAAAAGGTAGGTAATCATTCTAAAAAATTCCTGTAAGAAATGTGGCTTGATGGAATCTAATGATCGCCGGACGTGTATAAAAAATGGGTTTCTATTTTCCATCATAGATACAAAGATTTAGTTCCACTGCCACATGTAGAGGCTGTTACCACAACCATCGACTTTAAATATTCTCAATGTTGTAAGATAATCTTGTTAAGGCTTTATTTGCTAACAAATCTTGTGTTTTGTTTATAAAGAAAAATATATGGAGGGAAACATCCTTAAATGTCTTGTTAATCATGTTTTTCATATTTGTGGAGGATAATGTCTTGAAAGAAGTTACTAGGAAAATATCTGATGTTATTGGGTCTTATGAGATGTATGCAACCTATAAGGAGTGATAGGGATTTGCAAATGTGGCATGCAAAGATAGAGGACTCAAATAATGCTGACAATAGAGGATGGTTAAAAACATCGACGGTGCAGAAAATTTTGTGCGTCAACACATGTACTCTAAAAATTTCCAATGCCCATCCTCTTACACATGTCAGAATCAACAAGTTTGACTCTTAATAGAAACACATTCGGTGTAACGAGGGCCATACTCCTATACTTATACTGTTATGCAAGGTGATAATAATATTTAATTTAATACAAGCATGACTAAAACAAGTCACATAATAACAATGTATGTGAGAAATAAAACTTGGAAAGACATTAAGAAGTCTCAAATTTTGGGGGAAGACTCCTCTTGAACAATTTTCTCACATTTTCCTTGCTCAATGGGATGGGGGACCCCATCCCTATCACAATATACTAAAGACTCAAAGAGAATAAGCAAACAATTAATTAATGTCTTGAGAGGGAGACAATGTTTCCCACCAATGGTGAAGGAGAGCCGTGAATTGAACCTGAGACCGGGAAAAACACATTCACAATGGAAAACAACCAACTCTGTCACTCGTGGATAGGGATTCAAATCCAAGGAAGCGAACAAGATAGACCAACCTAGTGTAATCCGCCCATGTGGAACAAATTCTCTTGCGGAATGTTCAATGTGGTTGCAATCGCTACATTTTGTTGCGTCTACAATGGACTCACATGGGTTTTTTTCTTCTACAGGAAAAAATGGCATTGGAACAAGAATAAGAAGGGTCGTAACACCTTTAGTAGTAGTAGTAGTAGCAGTAGATGTACCAGAACTAGTGCCAAAACTAGTATGAGTACATTTATCGTAGATGTGGATATTTACATTTGAAAACATCAAGTCAAATTGACACATCACGACCTACTCAACAACCTAATTTTCAATGCATACATGGAAACATGATCCAGTGCGTTGATTTGTTGATAATGTCAATTTCAATAAGGTTGGCTTCAAATGTATATACAACTTCGACGTAATTATTTAAATGAACATACATAGTAGTTGAAAACTCACACAACAATTACAACTAAAATA
The DNA here is from genome assembly GCA_019776745.2 of Taxus chinensis. Classification (NCBI taxonomy): domain Eukaryota; kingdom Viridiplantae; phylum Streptophyta; class Pinopsida; order Cupressales; family Taxaceae; genus Taxus; species Taxus chinensis. The sequence goes on from CM034148.1 coordinate 238,910,815, forward strand.
CAATATATTTTATTAAATCTTATAGAAAAATGTTGATAAAACTAAGAAAACATGTCGGCTGTATTTCTTTATAATTAACACCTGTAATTTACTACAATTATGGTGCTCACATTTTATTGCTTCAGTTTATCTGCTGACTCTACACACATATTTGATTTTAGACATAGATTATAACACCATTTTGATACTATGTGATGTTATTTGGATCTTTTGATAACATATGTGATGATTTGGGCGCATAGCGCCAATCTAGTTGTTGACTAGTATGCTAGCTCATTTTAGTAGATGATTTTGAGTACTAACATGTTATGATATTGTTGACCTTATTTGATATATTATAAACACATGGTTGTGTCTCATAATTCGATATCATAGATTTAATTTGGGAATTTGATGTTAGCGTGTTAAAACATAGATGGATTCCATAATATGTTACTTTGATGGCTAATATGTGTTGAGTTGGAATGAATTTGTTACGATTAGCACCAACCATTTCATACTGATATTATTTTAGTATAGTTAGCATGATGTATAATGGATTGATTATTGAATTATTTATTTGAGATATTTTATTGGGTAGATATATTTATTGTTTGCAATGAGTGTGCAGATTACAGGGCACAGGAGAACGTGGGTTTCAGAGTGACTACTCAAGTTTGAACAAGTGGCTGACTTGGCCGAATCTTAGCCATGTTAATTTTATGAATCCTTACTTGGTTGCATGTCATATTTTGGCACCATGAGTGACCCCTAAAGTGTAATGTTGTAATTTTGTAAATTTATTATTGTTTAAATTGTTTAATGTTGTAGGATCTAGTTTTGGGGACCTAATGGTCCATACTTGTATTAAAGGTGTATTTGATAGGTTTATGATTGATTTATGAGGTTTGGTCCACATGATCAGCCTTGGGTGGCCCCCTCAACCTCAGCCACTGTGCCCAAAAGCCAAACCCGAAATTAGGCTATTTATGGCATTTTGGAGACCTCTTTTGGCTTTGGGGGTTCTCTTATGATGAAAATGAGCCCCTTGGAACCAACCTATAGGTAGGGGGGCTTCATTTCATGGTCGAGTGGGAGCTTTAACTCCCATTTGTCCTCTCTCAAGTCACCATTCTTGTAAGAATGGTTGGGTGTTGTGTCTTTTTAAAAGTTGCATGGGTTTGAATTATATTCATTTTGGGTAATTTGGGGGATTAATGATTTTTTTTTTTTAATCTTTTCTCTCTTTATTTTTTGGAACATTGGTTTGGAGGGAAGAGAGGGGTGACATATGTCACCCCCTCATTTGTGAGGAATTTCTCCTTGTTTTTCTTCAAATACTTCCTCATGTAGGAGGAAGAGGACTTTTGCTTTTCTTTTGCTTGTGAGTGATTTTAGAGTTGGAGACTTGGAGCTATTGCTTGGAATTGGATTGAATAGCTTAGAGACTTGGAAAGCTCTTAGAGGTAGGATCTTTTTTCCTTCTTTGGTGTTATTATATTTATATTTTATATGAAATGTGTTTTTATTTGTGAATATGTTTTGTATGTAGTGTATGGTATTCTTTTTTTGTTTCCTTAATATGTTGTTCTCCATCCATCATATGGCATGATGGATTTTGGAGTTGTGTATTGGAAGAGGGAAGGAATTCCCTCTTAAACCTCATGGCTTGATGGACAAGCCATGTTGGTTTCTAATGTTTTTATCCCCTCATATGGTTTGAGGCGGGGAAGGTGGTTCATATGGTTTGGACCCCCTTCCCCATTATTGGAAAGGAAACCCAATAGGTTTTAAAGTCCTCCCAAGGAGGAATTTTGGTGATTGGGAGGAGAAATAAGGAGGGATGCTTGTTATGGAGGAATAAGGAGAATTTTTAGAGATTTTTGGCATGTGTGTTTCCTATGGTTGGATCACACCTTTTGGCTCATTTGGATTTCTCATCAACTCTTCCCCATTTGAAGGTTGAACTTGGGTTTTATCCTCCTTGTTTTGGTTAAATTCTTGTGTTTTGGGTGTGTGGTTAATATATGAGTTGTGTTATTGTTCTTGTTTCTACCCCTTTCCTACTTGTGCATACTTGAGGAATGCTTTCCCTCCTTCCCATGGGCTTGGAGAGAGGATAAAATGTCATCCACTAGTTGGAATGACATGTAATGATGTAAAATGGTTGGGAGGTAACTGGTATTTATTCTCCTTTGTTCTTGAAGATCACTTGTGGAGAAATTGCAGATTTTGGAAGCTTTGGAGCTTGAGGAAATTTTGAAATTTCGCCATGTTGTTTTCCCCTTTTTGGGAAGGCCTTTCCTCTTGTCTTTTATTGCATCTTTGTATAAATTTGCAACCATTGTTAGTTGCCCCAATCTTGGATTTTAGTTATTTCTTGTAAATTATGTTGTAACTTTATTTTGTATGATCTCCCATCTTGTGATGAAAACTTGTTTCTTATTCTTTAATCATGTTAATCTTAGTAGATTACTTATAATTACTTGATGAGGAATTGGTGTGGTTAGTTGATTTTATCCTTTGAGGAGAAATCTTGTTGTATTGTGACTTTGATGTCTTCGCATTGAAATGAATCTTATTCTCAGTTTTGAACAAGTTGTGAAATTACTACTCCACCATATGGTGAAGACATTGTATGCTTGTTTTGAAGGTTGTGTAAACTTTTCAAATGAAGAAGTTGGTTTGCTTACATAATTGGTAATTAATGTTATGCTGAAATCTTGATCTTTTCATAATAGAATCATCTACTAGTCTTGTGAAAATAATATAGTTACATTGCACCTTGCTTCTATATGTTGAAAATAAATCCCCAATTTATTGCTAGTGTGTGTATTATACAATTTCCAAAAAGGGAAGGCTAGGTGTAGTTTGTATTCTTGTAGCAGCATATTGAATGGTTGGGTTATGAAAGGAAATGAATGTAAATAGAGAACAATATTTGATTTAGAGAGATAAGTCTTGTGCATTAGCTCATTGTGATTACTACTTGATGATTTTAATTAATAAGTTAGGGGAGTAGAAATGTTAGTTTCCTCACATTTTACTTTTTAGAAAATGGTTGAAAGACTTATGAAATGGGTAGTGTAGTGTTAGTTGGTTTTTAGCAATTAAAGGAAAATATTTATAGATTTAGTCTTGTTGAAGAATGAGGATTTGAACTTATTGTGAGTTTTATATTGAATATTTTCTATTATCATTGTTGTTAAAATAAAAAAACCAGATTTAAGGGGAAATCTTTTTAAATTCCAGGCCATTAGAACAGGTACCCATAGGTATTTTATATAATATATTTAAAATTAGAATGTGAATACAAAATTAGCCATTGTGTGTTGCCAAAACTAGATATGTAAATATACATATAAAAATAAATATAATATTTATGGCCAAAATAAACAATTTGAAATCGGATTTGTTTGGTTTACTAGAACAACTGTATATAAAAAAACAAGAGAGATTATAAACAAATAAAAAAGATTCCAAGTTTATATATATATATAAAGTTTTTAATTAAAACAAAAACCTTATACCTCCGTTGGCCGCCCCCACACCTCTGCAAATCCCTCACATCCCCATTACAAACAAATTACGGCCCTACTAGGCCGTATTCCTCACACAGATCCGCCCCCTCTGTGTCTAGGCCTCCTTTTGCTCAAACCCTGCATTTTTTTTGTTCGTTGATTCTTATATATATCTTTTTTCATAGAGATTAAACTCTAGTTTTTGGTAATAGAGTTTGTAATATAAAAAAGAAAAAGAAAAAAGGGGTAGATCTAACATCCAAACCAGAAGTTTATCTGGTAATATGATTTTTTTAAAAAGGGGGAAATTTTAAAACCCTCGATGCTGGAAAAAATAATAATAATAAAAATCAGCAATCCATAATCTATTAAAAAAAAAATTCTCCTTCCATGAGAAGAAGCATCAAAACAATTCCTCCATAATATTTCTTCCTCATTCCTTTTTCCACCTGCAAATTAAAAACAAACTGTGCAAAATGGAGGCCAAAAAAGCAATAACATAAGTTAAAAGGTAAACATAAGGATGAGGATTAGGGTTGTAGGAGAATCCCTAAAATATAAGGATGCAATTAAAAGAATCCTATGGTGGAGATTAAGTCCTCTTACTTTTTAAGTTATTGGATTTAAGTGGGGTGGGGTAAGTTCTTTTATATGGGGTAAAATTATTTAAGGTGGGTAACTTAAGGAAGTCTTAAATAAAGTGCCTTTTTATTCACTAATGAACTAAATAAATATTAACCCAATAAGAAAAGTTGTTTAAATTATTTAGGTGTGATAAATTTTGCTTCAGGGTTTAATAAATTAGTTGAATAAAATTAATATAGACAACTTCGTTACGATGGATGGAATTACTAAAATGGACCTAAGCTAGAGGAGGTTCATTCAGTTTAATATATGTTTCCATTGCATTAAATTAATGATTACATGTAATTTGCAACTATGTGTGTTGTTACAAAATGTAACAAATCACATAGTCTGTAATTCCATGTTTGTCTTCAGCAAGAGAACACAAAATCCCTAAGGAAAGATGTATTAGCTTGATGAAGACCAGAATTACAGAATAAGTGGAGTGTTAATTTTTTGAACAATAGACAGAGTTGTAGATTACAGTAATTTCGAGTTCATTACTAAATTTGTAGGTATTTAAAATTTATTTCTTTCATGATTAAATACATCCAACTATGTTATTGAGTTATGTTTGTTCGTTATACAATCCATACATAAAACTGAAATGTAGAAAGAAGTACACAACTCAGTTCCAGAAATTAATGTTTTTTTCATAAGGAATTTCAATGTTTCCCATAGAATCCGTGGGATGTAACTGAAAAGTAATTCATAACTACTGAAGTAGATGGTACATGTGCATGAAAAGAAAAGTAAAGGATTATGAAAAAACCCATCATTGCATTGGGTTTCTTTTGTCTTTGTTTCTCCACTTCCAGTTCCATCTTTACTCCATATTCATCCTCGTTATCCGACAATGGCATTGTACCTGGGAAACAAAAAAAGAAGAGTACTAGTCATGAGCTCAATGTTTTGATCCATATTCCTATACTATCTAATTTCATATAAATGGATATCCTAACATTAGGAGGTATAAGTTACAGTAAAGAAAAATAAAAAATTGATAAGAATAATATTCTATGATAGCACATGTGTTTCCCACAATCATTCAAGAAGGAGAAGAGAAAATAAGAAATATAGAATACAAGAGAGGCCAATAATCCTAATGTTCTCTAACTATCTTATCTAAGTGTGTATGTACATAGTTGTAGCAGAAAAGAACTCATTCTCATGATTTAATTTCTTTACTAAAAATGCAGATTGCATTAAATGCATAAAAATAATCCACGCTATAGAGGAAAAGACATTCATGTCTTTCAAAATGATCAAGTACAAGTAATGACAGAACAAAAAGAAGGGACATGTTTCTTGTATATCAATCAATTATAAAGAAAGTTAGAAGAGCACTTCATCCTCAGATCATGCAACTAACGAAAGGGAAAAGAAAGTACATGACTAGTAGAGTTTGTTTTCGTCCTTGCTAGAAGGGCATACAAGAAAAGTGTCAAGAAACAATGCAAGAACACAAAATCTAATGGGAAATATGATATAAACAGTTATGGAATTTTTCTTTTTGAGGCTTCCACTACACAATGTTTAAGTATTCAAAATTCTATCAAAGATAAGGACAACAAAAACAAGTTTCTATCAAGATTGTTATAAAAAGTATATAATTAAATTTCAAAGAATAATGATCAATTTATATTCCTTCATTTTTAAATCAAAGCACAAGTAGAATAAAAGATGTTATGAAAGAAAGGATCAAAATAAAACCTTTAAAGCATATGTCATCAAGTAAAGAGTATGGAGCACAATAATGAATTACTTTAGATAGAGGCTTGTAATAAGCATCAATTTATAAGCTCCAAAAGGGTAGAGACAGAAACAAATAAGATGCAACATCAAACTTCAATTACAAATCACAATTAGTCTACAAACACAGTTCTTCAGAGAAAATATTGCTTCAAGAAGACAACTTGCAATGCTTTCAACAACACATTTTGATCAGTAGTTTAAGATACCAAGTGAAATGGAATATCAAAGTTCAATTAAAAACATGACAAAACTATGAATAAATTATAAATTGCCTTCAGCATTGGTCATATGAATACAATTTTCCTTCAGCATAACTGCCAACAATTGAAATTACTCAGTATCAGAATATCTAAACAGGTTGGAGCATTCAATTACTCACAAAAAACAACATGAGATTACTTTTGGAAAGCATTAAAATACATTGCATCAAAGGGGAAAATGCAAAATGACAACAGATCTCAGTTCAGAAAGTCATTATAAGTGATATGTAATCATATAAAGGCCATAAGTAAAATAAGAATGTTGAGATTATAGTACAAGTATATAACTCTATCATGACCAAAGCAGTTCAAAGATTTCATGAAAATTATATGATCCAAATGAAGGAGAGAACTTTCAGTAAGTTTTGTTCAATAAGATACACTTCCAATCATTAAGATGATAGGATTTCAAAGCACACATTATAACACAAAATTCAAATTAGCTGAAGAATTGGAACTTCAAGGTAATCCTTGTAGGGATAGGATAATGGTAACAGGTTAGAGAAATGAGCAGTTACTGCATAAAGAAAAAAAATATCTAAGATGGGAATTTCAATTGAGGCTTGAACAAAAAAATGGAACCCACGAGAAGAAGTTTTACAACATGTTACCCATATACATATTTACAGAAGCAATCATTCACAATTTCCTTAACAATGCTTTGAAAAGGAAGTATTTTCATCATAAAGACAACAATCTTTGAAGTAAGCTTCAAGTTGAATACTATAGTGAAGTACAAAGATTTCAACAAAAGAATCTTCCTCAAATTACATAAAAAGGTATAATTATGAAACATCAAAGAAATATCCACACTGTTTAAGAATATTTTCAAATTATGTTACCATGGAGCAAAATAGCCACTGATAAATGCCTCAAAGATAGGAGTGAAGAAATACACATCCATAAAGCTTGTAAAAAGAGATACAAAAATCTCATGTTACAATTATGGAGGTTTTAGTAAAAGAATATGTTCTTTCCTCAAGTGATTTTGGGATACCAACACGAGACTCAAAATCCTTAAAGCCAAATACACTCAGATCTAAAAGTTATAGAATTTGGGAGAATTTTCATGGGAGCTCAATTATAAATAATGGATACGACTAAGAGAAAACAAAACAAAAGTTTCAAGTTTTATTTTATCTTCTAATGCACTTAGGCAAAGATTTAAGACCAGAAGACCAAACATACAAGAGAAACTCAAATAACGGGCCATGAAAATGAATGAGTTCAGAGAAGCCCTTTTACATAATAAATTAAAGCTTCAAACCCTCATCCACAAGCTCAGAATTGAGTACATCATACCTAGATAACAGAGCTCGATGAAGACCCAAAATGGTGCCTACAAGTGGTTATAATTCAATCCAAAAAACTCACATTTTGTAGAGACAGAACTAGAGCAGTCTCCAATGGCGGCCGAGCAAGAAACTAGAACTCAGGAATGACAAGAATGACATTCAAAATAAGCAAACAAAAATCAGCTATGGTCGAGTTTGATCAACTCACAACAAACATTCAAACCCTCGAGGATAAAAAAATTGAATCAGAGATAAAAATTTTATTTTCTAATGCTTAGATATGAATAACAAAGATATGGGTTTGAAATTTTCAAGCCACACCGAGCCTCAAACCAGATCATAACACCGCCACAAGTGTATTGAAAATCAAAGAAACCATTTAATGAAAAATGGCTATAATGGCCACCACATAATGAAATAGAAATTTTATGAAAACAGAGATCAACTTACCAGAAGGATGGTAGACACATTTCTTATCTCTCCAACAGGGAGGATATTAAATGAAGTAACTTATCAAAGATATCTCAGAAAAGAATAAGACCCATATCGAGTTCTCCTTCAGAAAATCTAAACCATTCAGTGAAACCCAGCTTGAAAATCCATCGATGACATTTTGGTAAAGCTCAACCTTTCATAGAACATCCTAGAGAACTAATTTCAGTAAAAAATGTAGCACAAAGATTACATAGAGAGGTCAAACATTCATAGAAATCCTTCATTCAAGCTCAAAGATCAAATCAATGGAAACCAAGGAAAAAATTGGCCAGGGCTTTCACTCGTCAAACCAAGTGACCGAATGAATGAGCGAGTTAGATTTCTAAACATGTTTACTCTCCAGACTGACCATGAAGTAACCCAACTCAACATGGTATTAATGATCTAGGGTGAAGATCAAGATGATACAATAATGAATGTTCAATAATGACAACTAGGGTTTAAAAAATCAATGATTCAGATTAGACCAATACAGTGACCAATGGACAAGATCAGATCCTTAATCCCAATGCGACCCAAGTCACCATGCATAGAAGTATCGACGGAGTAGGCTTCATAGTACATAAATCGAAATGGTCCACATTAAACTCACCTACCAACCACCTTATCAGTCAGATGCTCAATAGATCAATGATGAAATAGATGAAAAAGTACAAGATCAATGATGAATATCTAAGACCACCAATTTTACCAAAATTTCCAATAACTCAACCAGAGTTCATAAAACTGTTGTACGTGTCCATGTGACAGAAAACCCTAACCAAGGTGAGTTAAATGCCACCGATAATTCAAAAAGAAGGGTCGAGCATCATGGCAAAGTGGACCAACCCAATTGAAAGATAATCATTACATTGACCTTGGTTAAATGTCTAAAATTATATACCAAGAATAATCAAATACCGATAACCAATAACAGTGCCATGATTACTCAAAAGGAGTATATTATATGCGAACAAGAAATATACCATTAAAAGGGTTCCTGTGACCTTGCAAAAGGTGAAATGATTATTCAAATCCCTGAAAACATATAGTAATGATAAATAAAAAGGAGTGTTTGTGAATATATTATGACCATGAGCAAATCAAAGGGGGGAAATTTTTCAAACATATGATTTTTTGATCAAGTGTATGCAACCAAGTCAATCTAAGGTCCTTATTAACCTTAGACAAATCAAACAACCTTAGTATCTTCGAATGACAAAAGAAATTACATGTGGCATTGGAAATAAAAGAAAAGTGTCTCTACACCATGGTATGATGGTCCCCACATTTGAAATAAATTATGATATGATAACAAGAGACAAATAAAATTATGCACTAAGAGATGTCAACATAAGATCCTGTAAGTGGTCCCCACACTTTTGGATGAATTTTTTAAAGTGTTGAATCAAAATAAATATCTTTCTCACACAAGGAGATAATTTTTTACATGTGCATCTAAGGGATCAAGATTAAAGTACTAATTTTATCACTACAAGTGGATCAATTATAAGTGTTAAATCAAGGACTAGAAGACAAAGTTTGCATGCACATTAGAGAAGACTTACACAACAAGTAAAGGCTATTATTCGCCAAATAATTCATCTTACCTTGTTAAAAATAGATCAGTCAACTGTAGTTTGACTGGGATGTATTTTGTAATCAAGGCTATTAATGCCTCATTGTATTAACATGTCTATTTTATTCCTTTATTGATTCATGATAAAGGATAAAAATAGGATGCATGGGTGATATAAATTTTAGCCTAATTTTAGGATGGGTGGGATGAATAAACTTGTTATATATTGTGTGCAATTGCAAGGCACAAAGGAGGAATTTTTGGACATAGGAGTGCTAAAGTAGATTTTGCCAGTTTTTCCCTTTGAATGAGAATTGATTTCTATCTTTCCAATTATCTATAGTGGTGTGTATATCTTATTATTTCTTGTGAATGTCAAATTCCCTGATTAATCATCTTACCTTGACTGCAAATTTAGCAATTTCTGCATAATATTAGTGTGTTTTTTTTTCTGGTTGTATTGTTGTGATTCATTCTGTCAACACATCAAGTGTTTTTCCTTAATATTCTACTGAAAACTATTGGTTTGTGCATGTAAAATCCATTCTCAAATTGATTTCGCATGTACTCAGTCAAATCCCTCAACAAATTTTGGTGTATCACCCCATTTTTCAATTCATTTACAGTCATCTTTTTACCCTCAAAACCCCTAAAAATTAGTTTACGATACATCAAAAAGGAACTGGCCTTGATACTAGAGACTCACCTCAACAATAGGTATACCCACAAACCTGAGGTGTTTCCATTGTAACTATAAAAGAGAGAGATCCAGTGCAAGCTTAGAACACCTCATCTCTCAAGGGTCGAGAGATAACATTTTTTGGTATGCCTGGTGCGACTACAAATCAGATCTGTAGGAAAATTACAAAAAAATATAGTAGATTTAAAGTAAAAGAGAAGTCACTTTTTGAGTAACAAGCTGCAATAATTTATTCTAAAGATAAAAAGATTTTTTTGGTAACTCCGTAAAGAAATTTCATACCAGTTTTGCAGCATGTTCCATGCCTAGACTAACTACTAGATCATTGGTAAGAGGAATTAATTTTGAGTTTATTTTTTTACCTTTGAATTCGCAAGTAAGAAGAAGAGTTGGTAATACCTTACCTTATAATAGGCTTGGTTTTGGTAACCCTCCTCCTAATCTTCCTTCACCACGTATTATTCTCTTTGTTCAAATTCTAGTTATTCTAATGACTATTCAACCACCTAGGACTTTTGTAACCTTTACTAATGGCAGCCCTTTAGTAATTCTAGTTTATCATGATATTCCCAATACTTCCATAAAATGTTTACTTATATTCACTGGTGAAAATCATATTATTTAGGTACAGAGCACATCAAAGATGTTACAACCCTTTGTGTTGTCCATAACATAACTCATGAAGATGTAGCCTTAAGACTTCTAGTTGCATCCTTTAAAGGGAAAAGCCTTGCAATGGTATATAACCATAGAAATTGGGAGCAGAATAACTTGGGATGAGTTGGGAGAAAAATTACTTAAGAAATTTCAAGATCATTCTGATCATTTATCCCTCATAGAGTAGTTGTCCACAATTAAAAGATCCCCTCATGAATTTATGGTCAGTTTTAATATCTATTTTGCTAGAACTTGGGAAAGAATTCCAGCAAGTGTCAAGCCTCAAGTTGATCATGCTTTTCTTTATTATCTTAGAGCCCTAAACAGTGATATTTCAACTATGATTGAGTCTATGGGAGGAGATACTCTCCCAACAGCTTATGATATTATTATTCAAGCTGAAAACAACCTTATTCAAGCTGGTAAATTGGCACCAAGGCCTTCAATGCCTCTCATAGAAGATTTATTACCTATTCTATAGCCTATTACCATTATAGAGCCTATTGTTTTAGCTCCTTCAGATGATGTATTCAAATATTTGCAGACTATGGGTAATAAATTGACATCAATTGAAAACAAATTAGCTTAGCCTAGTAGGCCATATCAAGCTCCTTATCAGCAAAATTAGCAAAATCAACATAATAGGTAGCCTTATCAGCAGAATCAGAATTATAGACATCAATATCAGCCAAGAAATTTGACCCAAAAGCTCCTAGTTCATTTAGCACTCTTGTTCCAGTTAACATGGTTTCAGAAGAATGGTGTAAACCTTGTAATCAACCTCATTCAGCTACCAACTGCCCAAATGCATTCTTGAATATAAGCCTTGTTTCACAACCTCAACTTGAAGCATTGTACATGCCTCAAATGGAGGGTGGGCAACAAGATGCTCATAATTAGAAACCACTAGAACAAAATTTGGTATGCTTCAGAGAGGAAGACTTTATTGCACTCGCAACTAGATCCAAGAAAAGGCTCAGGAGAGAGAAAACCATAGCAAAATAGAAACCTGTTTCCCATAGTCACTGATAAAATAGAAACTTTAGGGTAGAAAACAACTAACAGTTCTATTGTTCCTTAGAAAAAAGCAAACCGTTATGTCTCTAAGGGACCAACAAAGACAATTATAGCCTGATTCGAGAAGACTCTTCATACCTCATATTTCAAAAGCTACTAAAGCAAAGTCAATTTTTGCTAAAGCTTATGCTAAAACGGTAGAAGCAGTTTCAAAAAGTTAACTTCTATTAACATTTTTGATGTAATGAAGAAGCATAATATTAATATTTCACTTTGGGATGCTCTAAGTATTCAAGGACAATGAGATTTTCTTTCTCACGAGCTTGCTAAGCTGCAGATTTCTTCATAACCAATAGAAAAGGAAGCCCAGAAAGCAGACATGGTCCTTGGAACAGTGGAGCAAGACCCACATTAAAGTGGTTAAATGGATAGTTCAAAAGTTCTTAAATGCTCAGGACATCAAGAAGCCACCACCATTTTATTTATCTCTTATTATTGGAGACCATTTATTTTATAACTACATGGTTGATAGTGGTGCAAGTAGCACAACTATGCCAAAAGCAATTACAGGAAAATTAGGCCTGTTGTATGAACCTATAGAGAAAATTATGTTGTACTAGACAAACATAGCAACCAACACAGTTGGTATTATCATACATCTAGAGGTAACTCTACATGCTTTTCCCAATGCCACTATTTTACAAGATGTAATTGTTGTAGATTTACCTCCCTATTTTTCCTTATGTTTATCATGAGATTTTACAGCAAAAATAGGAGGTTATCTCTCTTCAGATTGGTCATTTTTGTTCTTTACTACAAGATATGGAACCAAGGTTACCATAAATTTAGAGCCTTTGGCTAGATTTCATATTGAGCCACATGCTTCAAATGCTACAAAAAATTATGCAGCTTTAGATCAGTAATATTTTGATGTTACAACACATGTTTTTGCACTAGATGGTGTTTCTAATATGTTCATGGATGAAAAAACTCAAGAAGAACAAGATTATGACCCTTTCAAAGAATCAGAAGAAGATTTGTTTGGTGTTTATTGCTTGCATGAAGAAAACGCACCAATTAGCTTGTTATCCAAAACAGAAAAAATAGTAGGACTATGGAAGCTTCATTTCGATGGAGATAAAAATAAGAAAGGATAAGGTGTAGGTTTAATACTTACTTCCCCTTTAGATTAAAGGTACTTTTCAGCTTTAATTCTATATTTTTCTTGTACTTTTAATGTAGTTGAATACAAAGCGTTAATTCATGGCTTGCAATGGGCCAGAAAGAGAGGTATCAATACTTTACAAGTTTTTGGTGATTCAGAATTAGTTATTAATCAAGTGAAAAACTTTAATGTGTGTAAGAATTCATTGTTGAAGTCTTACAAACATAAAGTTTCAGACTTAATGGATGATTTTGATGCTATTAACATTCAAGTTGTCCCAAGAGCTAAAAATAAGCATGCAGACAGACTTGCAACAGTTGGTTTGAGCTTTGATGTACTAGAACAGATCGAAAACAACAAAGTAAAGCCATGTATAAAGTTAATTATCAAACCTTCAATTCCTAACAATGAAGAAAATTGGAAAAATTTTGAAGATGATGAAAAAATCTACATATTTTTATAGCAAGAAGTTGAATTTTCTGTAGTAAATCAGGAAAAACTACAGCACTTCTATGGTGATCAGATTGTTTAGTTGAAGACAAGTAAGTTTCCTCAAGGATTGGTCACTCTAGAAGACATTTTCAGTTCTAATGATCAGTTAAGAAAGGAGAAAGGCAATATTTCAACTCACGCAAATAACTACAAAGAAATCCTGGTGGATGATGAAAAGAAAGTATTTATTGGAAAGGTATGTTCTTCAGCTGAAAAACAATCATTTATCAAATTATGTAAAGAATTCAAATATTTTTTTGCTTGGAAGTACCAAGATCTAATAGGGTTTGATCCAATTTTAGCTCAACATACAATAGAGTTACAACCAAATTCCAAGCCAGTTAGGTAGAAGCAAAGGCCTGTAAATCTGAAAATTGAGCCATTGATGAGAAAAGAGTTATCTAAGTTAATTAAATCAGGTATTATTTTTCTAGTTAAGCATTCAAGTTGGGTAGCTAATCTTGTTCCTGTTCAGAAAAAGAATGGAGAAATTAGGCTATGTGTGGATTTTAGAGACCTTAATAAAGCTTCATTAAAATACCATTATCCACTGCCAAATATGGATCACATTTTGAGAACAGTTTCTGGTTTAGACATATTGTCTCTTTTAGATGGCTACAATGGATACAATCAAATCCTTTTGCATGAGGAAGATAGATACAAAACAACCTTTACCACTAAGTGGGGCACTTATGCTTATAAAATAATGCCTTTTGGTCTTTCAAATGTCGGTGGAATGTTTCAACGTGCAATAGACATGGATTTTTACAGTTTATTAAATAAATGCATATTGGTTTACTTAGATTATGTCTCCATATTTTCAAATAATTTTAATGAACATCTAATACATTTAAGGTAAAATTTTCATCTTTGTAGATAGTTCGGAATACCTTTGAATCCCAAAAAGTACATCAAGGTAAATTAGTTGGTCGTTTCTAAACAAGGTAGTTATTGATCCTTTCATAATCAAAGCTATTTCACAATTATCCTTGCCTCATCATATACTAATTTCAAAATTTGGAATTCTAGCATACGATTTTTTCCATATTTTGCATCAAGCCTTTAACAACAAGTTGCAAAAATAGTTCGAGGAAAATGTTTGTGTGAGTATCTAATTGCTGATATGGAAAAACAACACACTGGAGAATCAGAAGATCTAGAACAACATGCTGAAGTTACATATCAGTAGTCAGATGTCATGGTACAACCAAAAATAGTTCAAGAAAAATTAGCAACCCGAGCTTAGTCAATAAGTTTAGGAATCAAGATGGATGAATCATTTGGTTAACTACTTATAGAATGGTACTTATCCGGAAGGTATGGAAAAGAATAAAAGAAGGTATTTTAGGTTACAAGATGTACCTTATGTTTTCATTGATGGCGTGTTATTTAAGAGAGATATAAATAGAATTTTTCTGTGATGTTTTGATAATGATAGAATTCAGCAATTATTATCCGAATTCCATGAAGGACTTGCAGGAGGTCATTTTTTCAGTATGTACTATAACCTTAAAAGTTATGAAAGTTGGTTACTATTGGCCCAACATATTCAAGGACTATTTTGAATGGATCAGAGAGTGTAAGAAATGTGCTTTCTTTGTTGGAAAAGAATGCTTAGCTTTTCTTACCCTCCAACCTATTTAAGTGGATCATTCATTCATGAAGTGGGGTATTAAATTTATTGACATGATGAATCCACCCTCGTCACAAGGACATGAGTGAATGTTTACTGCTACAAATTACTTTACACAATGGAAAAAAGCAATATCCTTAAAAGAGGGCAACGAGACTTTGATACTATTCTTTTATGAAGGTATAGTTTGTAGATTTGGTGTTCCATCAACTATCATTTCAGATAATTCCTTAGCATTTCTTGGTGCAAAGGTAACAGATTGGGTTATCAATCATGGAATTTATTTAAGAACATCATCTAATTATTCCAAAAAGGTAATGGATTAGTTGAAAGTACTAATAAAAAATTTTTGAGGATCATCAAAAGAAAATTCAAAGAAAATGAAAGAGATTGGAATCTAATGTTGAATTTAGGACTTTGGGCTGACAAAGTTACTCCAAAAAGATCAGTTGGCAATTCACCAAACAATACTTTTTATGAATGAGAGGCAAGACTTCCCATCTTAGTTGGGTTTCCTACATTAAATTTGCTACATCATATGGAATTACTTGAGAATGAACCACTGTAGGTTCGTTATGCATAGTTGATGGAGTTGCAAGAGTTAATAGATCAAGCTCATGTGAACATGGAAAATAATAAAAAACACATAATGAAAAAATTTCATAAGAAGGCAAAGCTCACCCTATAGAGAGATGGTTGCAGGTGTTCTAAGCTTACAAAATTGATCTTTTTTTTTTTTTTAGATACAATGGAAACACCTCAGGTCTGTAGGTATACCTATTTTGAGTTAAGTCTCTAGTATCAAGGCCGGTTCCTTCTTGATGTATCCTAAACTAATTTTTTGGGCTTTTAAGGGTTAAAAGATGATTGCAAATGGATTGAAAAGTGGGGTGATACACCAAACGTATTGAGGTCTTTGACTAAGTACATGCACAATTATTTGAGAATGGATTCTGAGTGCACAAACCAATAGTTTTCAGTAGAATATTAAGGCAAACCACTTGATGTATTGAGGGAATTATTCACAACAATACTGTTAAAATTACACATGCACACTAATATTATGCAGAAATTACTAAATTTGCAGCAAGGTAAGATGATCAATCAGGGAATTTGACATTCACAAGAAATAATAAAGTATACACGAAGCTATAAATAATTGGAAAGGTAGAAATCAATTCTCATTCAAAGGGAAAAACTGCACAACTGCTTCAGCACTCTTATATCCAAAAAGTCCTCCATTGTGCCTTGCAATTGCACACAATATATAGCAAGTTATTCATCCCACCCCTTCCTAAAAATAGACTAAAATTGTACTCACCCATGCATCCTATTTTTATTCTTTATCCTGAATAAATAAAGGGATAAAAATAAGCATGCTAATACAATGAGGCATTAATAGCGTTGATTACAATAATACAACTTACTCAAACTAGCAGTTGATTGTTCTATTTTTAAAATGTTGGGATGAATAATTTGGCTAAGAATAAGTTTTTCTTCATTGAGCAAGTCTTCTCCAATACATGCAATCTTTATCTTCTAGCTGATGATGTGACATCTGCAACTTGATCCACTTGTAATGATAAATTTGGCATTTTTTAGTTTTGCCCCCTTGGATGCAGATGAAAAATAATATCTTTGTGTGTGAGTAAACTAATTTATTTATTTGCAATACTTTGAAAAAATACTTTACCCATGCATTCATCCTAATGGGGACCACTTGCAAGCTTTGATGTTGACATCTGTTTGTCTTCTTGTAGTCACATGAAGAATTGCACTCCTAAGAAAATATAATTTGACTATTTTTTAAAATCTTCCTATACATGTGGGGACCATTCTGAACTCCTCCCTTCATTGCCCACCTTTTGGAGAAATTAAGGATGTTTTGGAAAGTTTAAGGTAATGTGACTCTCTTTGTGGAAAATCATATATGGACTTTCACTTTGGGGTCATAATGACATATGAACCCAATAATCATTGCATAAATCCTAGTCATCGACTATAGTCATTGAGTTGATGTATTGGTCAGTATTTGATCATGTTTGGGTTATATTGCATATAATTTAGTCTATCATGTTGACCCCCTATTGAAAAATTATTACATTGGTCGTCGGTGCTTGATTATTTCTTGACACATGTTTAGGACCTTAACCAAGGTCAATGCAATGATTCTTTTAAATAATGTGGGTTGGCCCCCCTCCCACGGTGACTCACCCCTTCGCATTTTTTGGTGGCATTATTAGCTAACCCCTGGTTAAATGAAGAGTAACTCAGGGGTCTGTGTGGAAATTGATGACTGATTATTGATCGTTGATCTCTGTCCTTGATGATCTCACATCGTTGATCCTCTGTACCCTCGGTTAGGCCATCGTTTCAATATTGCATACCCTAAAATGGTCGGTGAAGTGTAACCATGGTGGTTTACATAGAAGCTGATGATTGATTCTTGATCATTGATCATCTGGTACTTGATTGATCTCCACCATGGATCTTTTAATAATTGATGATGGGGTAGTTGGCTGTTTTTTTTTATCATCGATTTTTACATAGCTTCATCTTGGCCGTTGATGATAACTCTAGATGAGTTAGGTTTGTTTAAAATCTCCTCAAGTTTATCATTTGTCATTCTTACTTACTCGTTTTGAGCGGTGAATCTCTGGCCAATTTTTAGCAGTCCGTCATTTTCTATCTTTGATGAGCTCGGTTCTTCTACAAATCGATCTTCTGAGCTCTCATGAATATCTGTATTCTTGGATCATTATTTTTTCTTTCAAGATTTCTGAGCATATTGGGTGAAATCCTGGAATTTTTTTGTTGCTGGTTTATTGATGAAGATCCTCTTTCGAGGCTAGTTCTCTAAGGATTTTGTCTGGTTCCTTTTCTCACTTTTTGAGCCACTGTGCTTCTGTGGACTTAGAAAAAACTATGTAAACTCTAATGGAGGCCGTTTTTCGAAGGTGAACCTCTGGTTCCTTGATTTGTAACTTTGTTTCTCTCAATCGGTTTAGATTTATTAGCACTAACACCTCGAAACCCTTATGTTTCTTTCCATTTTTGTGTGTAACCTTGATATCTGAGCTCAAAAATCATTTGGGTCTTCATCATTTTATTCTACACTTGATATTAACGAGGGTTTCATGGCTTTGATCATATTGTATTGGTAAGTTCATTGCATTTCGATTATTCATGTAAACTCTCAGTAGATCTTTATATTTGTTGATGTGGGTATTTGAGTTTTGGGCTTCATCATTCTATTTACTCTGAATGTGCATATTTCCATTTCGAAATCTAAGGCATTTGGTAGCCATTTATTTGTGAAGCTTTAAATTGTGAAACTTCCTTGTACTTCGTTGCGAGCTATGGGTTATCTCTAAGTTTGAAGACTGTTTACTCCACGAGCTTCTGTAATCTTTCTTCAGAATATGGTTATATTTATTTACTATTGATACCCATTACCATGCACTCAGACTTTATTGAGATTTGGGTGCTGTGTTTCTTTCGATGCTTTCAAAAATCTTGTGATGGTTTCTTCCTTCTCAAACTAATAAGTTCATAATGATGCCACGACTTGTGATTTCCTTATGCCAAATGGGTATTCTATTTTTTCTTCAACCTTGCTATGATAGTTTCCCTTTTCACTATGGCCGCCATGTATGATATTTTGGAGCTTAAAGTAATTTCCGAATGTTGTTTGTAAGATCTATTTTTATTTCTATGCTCATTCCAAAAGTTGTTCTTGAAAACCATAAGTTGGGAGGGTATACCTTGTAAATTGATTATCATCCCCCTGATATTAATTTTTCTCTATTTTACGTGCTTTTGCATCTCTGTTGGGCCTACGATATTCTTCAGTGAGCTTGATGTGTAGAGAGATTAAGCTTCCAATTTTGATTTTCATTGAATTGTAAGATCAACATTTTTGTGTTATTTTCGATCTCTATTACAGAATCCAAACTGTTGAGGCCAAGTTCTGGGTGTCCACTTGAGATTGACTCTATTTCTACTCTAAATTTGTGTTTCATTTTATGTTGAATACTCATTGAATCTCTCTGAATCTAGATACCCAGGATGGGATGGCATAGCTTTATGTTAGATTTTGAGGTCATTTTACATCAGTTTGAAAAGCATTTCTATTCTTGAACTGTTCCATGCATAGATTTGAAGCTGACTATAGCTCATCTCTGCATTTCATTATATGCCCTGAAGTTTTACCTGATACTTCTTTGTTCTTATTTCATAGATGCCTTGTGATTCAGAGGGATGAATATTTGTTGTTGGAAAACTATTTGCCTTTAGTATTCAATAGCTTGAACCTATTACTTAATTGCATATTGTGTTGCATCCTTGCTAACATGTGGTTGGTATTTCATTATATTTTATGGTGATCTGAATTTTGAGCTGACAATATCATTGTTTCAAGTTCTTGGTAATTGTTTCTCACATTTTATATAAAGCTATAGTTTTCATTCCTTTTGCATCAATAATGCCTCATTAGATGGAACTCAAAATTAATTACTCACCCTCATTTGGTAAGACTTGCAAACAAAACTCTTCCTGTTATTTTGAATGATGATTTTCCTCATAGATTTTACAATATCTTGATTATGAATATAACCCTGTGATTCAATGAGAACCTACATCTCATATATTTTAAGGCATAATCTATTTTTATTTCTCCTGTATTTGTGAAGAAAATATTTGATGAATTGTTGTCCATTATCTTGTATCAACTGAAAATTGATAAGCTTTTGCATCATGTAACTTGGTTATCAGGCATTAAGAGTATTTGCACTTCAGTTTTTGAAAATCTTCTTTATGAAATCTTGAATATGTTCAACTGAAAGACTTGGAGAATTGTAGCATTACTTTTCTCTTTTCTGTTCACTTGTGAAAGTATGAGCTAATCTCTTTTAGTTGAGTCTTCCTTGTCTGTAACATAAATAATCTGTTCAATTATCTTAAGTTGATAAATTGATGTTCTGATGGAAATGGGATTTAAGACTTTGCTAATTTGTACTTGGTAATGATCTTCTTTAATTTCTTGTGAATTTGATGTCTTCACTTGTGATGTGAAATTGCTTGCCTAAAATGCATGATTTCTATTTTAAGATCTCACTTACTACTTACACTGGCTGAATTTTGTGTACTCATACTTTGCAAGTTGGTATCTATTTACTTATCATCTCTTTTATTACATGCATAAATGATCAAGACCCCATTTATGATATTGTGGCTGCAAATCTGATCTACTATAATTGGTTGTACCTTTTGTGCTTAAGACTTTTAACTTTCTTTTCATTAACATAGTTATAGCTTTACTTAAAATGAGAAAGGAGATGAGCAATATGAACTTGAAGTTGATCTTTAGGCCCTTCTTTGTTACTGATTATGAGTTGAATTTTTGCAATACTTCTCCTTATTTAGATTACTATTTGATCAGTACAATAGGTTATCTTTTGTCACAACTTTCAAGCATGTATTAGTTGTGCAAAAACATGATGGAAAGATGTAAAATGTCCATTTTACATGGCAAATCCCTATTAAAATTTTCTCAGATTTCCTTTTCATTTAGTTTTAGCTGCAATTTTATCTTATTCCATTTGTTAGAAACTGCAACATTAAACCTGTATTTCTTTTATGGATTAGTACAAGTACATATTTGTATATTTAGCCTTTAGTCTGAACTGAAATAAATGTACTTTTCTGATATGTAAACACAACAGTTGGTGTTTATTTCCTTCTTCTTACCTGTACCTACACATTTAGATAAACTAGTTAGAAAACATTAGGATTTTTGGCCTCTCTTATGTTCCATAGTTTTATTTTCTCTTTATCTTTGCTCTCTGAAATGATTGTAAGAATCATATGTACTGATGTAGAATACTATTGCTTGTCTATTATGCATTTATATTTTCTGTAATCATACCTCGTGATATCAAGAGATTCATTTGCATGAAGATAGAAAGTACAAGAACATGATTTAATCCTAAGCTCGTGACTGATGGTCTCTTTTTTGTTTATTTTTCAGATACAGTGAAGTGTTGAATAATAAGGATGAAGATGGAGCAGAAGCTGGAGCTGGAAGTTGAGCAACAGAGACAAAAGAAATAAGGCAATGATGGATTCCTTCATATTCTTTTTCTTTTATTTTCATGCACATTCATCTTCTATTTCAGTAGTTATGATGTTTACTTGAGTCACATCCCATGGCTTGTGTGGGAAACATTTGAAATTCCTTATGAATGAAACATTGAATTCTGAAACTAAGTTTTGTACATCCTTCTGTATTTCAGCTTTGTATATGGATCGTATAATGAATTAAACAACTCAATAACATAATTGAATGTTTTAATCATGAAGGAAAGAACTTTAAAGTACCTGTAACCTTAGTAATGAACTTTGATACTATTGTAATCTACAACTCTGATTGTTGTTCTAAAACTTAACACTTCATCTATTCTGCATTTTCTATCTTTATCAAGATAACACATCCGTCCCTTGGGGCCTTTGTGCTCTTGTGCTGAAGACAAACATGAAAATGTAGACTATGTGATTTATTACATTTTGTAACAGCACACATAGCTACAAATTACATGTAGTCATTAATTAATTCAAAAGAACAAATATTAAACTAAAATAATCTCCCCTAGCTTAGGTTTACTTCACCAATGCCATCCATCGTAATGAAGTTTCGAGTTTCCCATTTTTGCATGATTGCGAAAATTGTTAATAGGTTCTTACGTAATTTCAGCTTGCAAAGAACACAATGCATTTCAGATTTTAAGGATGAATGGAGAAGAACTTCCCATTCCTATGAACGATATGTTTCTTAAACATAATTATTGAAAATCCTACAGTGTTTGGTTAGAGTAGGATTTCCCTTTCAATAAGTGCTTCATGCACATCACAATGTTATTCAAAATTCAATAAGTGCATTCGTGCATGAGATCTGTTTTCCAGATCCTTTCCCAACTTTAGTTTTTTTAGGAAAGATAGTTTTTGTTATATGCTTCAAATCCATGTCCGATGGACAAGAGCAAGGCACTAGTCTACAATCTAGTAGATAACTTTCCCTGCAAGATCGCTAGAAATGTTGATAATTTTTACACTTGTGCAAAAATGGGCAACTTGAAACTTCATTACTATGGATGGCATTGTTGAAATGGACCTAAGCTAGGGGAGGTTCATTCGGTTTAATACTTGTTTCGTTGCATTAATTAATGATTACATGTAATTTACAACCATGTGTGCTATGACAAAATGTAACAAATCACATAGTCTGCAATTCCATGTTTGTCTTCAGCAAGAGAACAAAAAATCCCTAATGATAGATGTATTAGCTTGATGAAGACCATAGTTACAGAATAAGTGGAGTGTTAAATTTTTCAACAACAGACAGAATTATAGATTACAATAATTGAGAGTTTTTTACTGAAGTTGTAGGTACTTTAAATTTCTTTCCTTCATGATTAAATACATCCAATTATGTTATTGAGTTGTTTAGTTCATTATACAATCCATACAT
Organism: Taxus chinensis; assembly: GCA_019776745.2. Classification (NCBI taxonomy): domain Eukaryota; kingdom Viridiplantae; phylum Streptophyta; class Pinopsida; order Cupressales; family Taxaceae; genus Taxus; species Taxus chinensis. The sequence continues at coordinate 238,933,491 of CM034148.1, forward strand.
AAAATTGAAATGCATAAAGAAGTACACAACTCAGTTCCAGAATTTAATGTTTTATTCATAATAAATTTCAATGTTTCCCACACAAGTTGTGGGATGTAACTCAAAAGTAATTCATAACTACTGAAGTAGAAGGTACATGTGCATGAAAAGAAAAGTAAAGGAGTATGAAAAAAACCCATCATTTCCTTGGGTTTCTTTTGTCTTCGTTGCTCCACTTCTAGTTCAAGATTTACTCCATCTTCATCCTCGCCATCCGATAGTGGCATTGTACTTGGAAAAAAAAGAAGATTGTTAATCACGAGCTCAAGGTTTTGATCCATATTCCTGTACTATCCAATTTTTTGCAAATGGATCTCCTGATATCAGGAGGTATAAGTTACAGAAAAGACATACAAAATCGATAAGAATACTATTATGTGGAAGCACATGTGTTTCCCATAATCATTCAAGAAAGAGAAGAGAAAAGAAGAAATACGGAATACAGGAGAGGCGAAAAAGCCTAATGTTTTCTAACTAGCTTATCTAAGTGTGCAGGTATAGGTTACAACAGAAAAGAACTCATTCTCATGATTTAAGTTCATTACTAAAAAATGCAGATTACATTCAGTGCATAATAATAATTCCAAGCTACAGAAGAAAAGGCATTCATGTCTTTCAAAATGATCAAGTATAGAGTACAATGAAGGTACATAAAGAAGGGTATAGGTTTCTTGTATTTCAGTCATGATTTAAAGATAGTAAGAAGAACACTTCATCCTCAAATCATGTAGCTAACGAAAGGGAAAAGAAAATACAAAACTAGTAGAGTTTGTTTTCTTCCTTGCTAAAAGGACATAGAAGAAAAGTGCCAAACAAAAATACAAGAACACCAAAGCTAATGGGAAATCTAATATAAACAGTTACATAATTGTTTTTTTTCAGGCTTACACTACACAGTGTTTAAGTATTCAAAATTCTATCAAAGATAAGGAAAAAAAATATATTTCTATCAAGATTGTTATAACAAGTATATAACTTCATTTCAAAGAAGAATGATCAATTTATAGTCCTTAATTTTTAAATCAAAGCACAAGTCGAAGAAAAGATGTTATAAAAGACATGATCAAAATAAAACTCTCCAAGAAAATGTCATCAAGTAAAGAGTATGGAGTACAGTAATGAATTACTTCATATAGAAGCTTGTAATAAACATCACTTTATAAGCTCCAAAAGGGTAGAGACAAAAAAAAAGATGCAGCAACAAAATTCAATTACAAATCATAATTAGTTTGCAAACATAATCGTTTGGAGAAAATATTGCTTCAAGAAGACAACTTGCAGTGCTTTCAGCAACACATTTCTGATCACTAGTTTAAGCTACCAAGTGAAATGGAATATCAAAGTTCAATTACAAACAAGACAAGGTTTCAAAATTTACTTCAGTTGATTAAAATTCTTTCATATCTTACATTGAACACTGCTTAGTATTTTTATGGTTGGATTGTCTAGAGTATGAAGCTATAGATTGCCTTCAGCATTGGAATATGAATACAGTTTTCCGTCAGCATAACAACCAACAATTGAAATGAATCAGTATCAAAATATCTAAATAGAGTGGAGCATTCAATTACTCACAAGAAAACAACAGGCATATTACTTTTTGAAAGCATTAAAATACATTGCATCAAAGGGGAAAATGCAAAATGACAACAAATCTCAGTTTAGAAAGTTATTACAAGTGATATGCAATCATACAAAGGCCATAAGCAAAAGAAAAACATTGAGATTATACTACAAGTATATAACTCTATCATGACCAAACCATCTCAAAGCTTTCGTGCAAAATATATGATTCAAATGAAGGAGAGAACTTTCAGTAAAGTTTCGTTTAGTAAGATACACTTCCAATCATTAAGATGATAGGATTTTAGAGCACACATTATAACACAAAATTCAAATGAGATGAAGAATGGAACTTCAAGGTAATCCTTGCAGGGATAAGATAATGGTAACTAGGTTAGAGAAACAAGCAGTTACAACATAGAGAAACAAAATATCTAATCTCGGAATTTCAATCGAGGCTTGAACAAACAAATGGAATCCATGAGAAGAAGTTTTACAACATGCTACCCTGATACATATTTATAGAAGCAATCATTCACAAGTTCCTTAACAATGCTTTGAAAAGAAAATATTTTCAAAATAAAGACAACTAGTTTTGAAGTAAGCTTCAAGTTCAAGACTACAGTGAAGTATGAAGCTTTCAACAAAATAATCTTCCTCAATTTACATCAACAAGGTATAATTATGAAACATCAAAGAAGCATCCACACTGTTTAAGAATATTTTCAAATTTTGTTAGCATGGAGAAAAATAGCCACTCAGAAATGCTTCAAATATAGGAATGAATAAATACACATCAATAAAGCTCATGATAAGAGATATAGAATTCTCATGTTATAACTATGGAGGTTTTAGTAAAATAAGATGTTATTTTCTCAAGTGATTTTGGCATACAAGAACGAGACTCAAACTCCTTAAAGCCAAAGATGCTCAGATTTACAAGTTATACAACTTCAGGAGCATTTTCACGGGATCTCAATTATAAATAATGGATACCACCAAGAGAAAACACAACAGAAGTTTCAAGTTTTATTTTAGCTTCTAATGCACTCAGGCAAAGATTTCAGGACCAAAAGACAAAAGATACATGAGAAGCATGAATAACGAGCCAAGAAATTGAATGATTTCAGAGTGGCCATATTAAAGAAGAAATTAAAGATTCAAACCCTCATCCACGAGCACAGAAATGAGTACAACATAATGAGCTAATAGAGCTCCGTGAACATCCAAAATGATGGCTACAAGTGGTTATATGTCAACCCCAATAGACTCACATTTTGCAAATACAAAACTAGAGTAGTCTCCAATGGAGGCCGAGAAGCAACTAGAACTCAAGAATGATAAAAGTGGCATTCAAAATAAGCATACAAAAATAAGTTATGGTCGAGTTTGATGAACTCACAAAAAACATTCAAACCCTCGAAGCTAAAAAAATTGAAGTAGAGATCAAATTGTATTTTATAAGGCCTAGATCTGAATAATAAAGATATGGGTTTGAAATTTCAAGCCACACTGAGCCTCAAACTAGATCAAATACTGCCACAGTGTATTGAAAATCAAAGAAACCATTTCATGAAAATGGCCATAATGGCCACCACTAAATGAAATAGAAATTTGAGGAAAACAAAGCTCGACTTACAAGAAGCATGGTGGCCATGTTTCTTAGCTCTCCAACAGGGAGGATCTTAAATGAGAAAGTTATCAGAGATATCTCGCAAAAAGTATAATATCCATCTCGATCTCTCCTTCAGAAAATCCAAACCATTCAGTAAAACCCAACTCGAAAACCCATCAACGACGGTTTTTAAAATCTCAACCTTCCATAGAACTTCCCATAGAACCACTTTAAGCAAAAAATGTAGCACGAAGCTTACACAGAGAGCTTGAAATTCACAGAAAGCCTTCATTTAACCTAGAAAGATCAGATTAATGGAAACCATAGAAAAAAATTGGCCAGGGCTTCACCTGTCAAACCAACCGACCGAATGAATGAATGAGTTAGGTTTCCAAACATTTTTACTCGCCAACTGACCATGAAGTAACCCAAATCAACATGAGTTAAGGATCTATGGTGAAGATCAAGATGGTACGACAATCAATGATCAAGAATACCACCTAGGGTTAACAAAATCAATGATTGAGATTACACCATTATAGTGACCAATAGACAAGATCAGATCATTAATAGAAACATCAATGGATGAGGCTTCATAGTACACATATCAGACAATGCCAAATGATAACCCGAGCCAACTACCAAGATACAAATCAATGGCCAAGGATCAAGCAAAAATCCACAATCAATACAAAGTCAGATGTTCAGAAGATCAACAGTTCTCAGTAACTCCAAACTCAACTAGGGTCAGTAAAGTATGCACGTGTCATGGTCACAGGAAACCCTAACTCCATCATGGTTAGGCATCATCACCGAAAAATTACAAAGGATCAAATCATTGTGGAGAGGGGTACCATCCCCATTATTAAATGATTGTTATATGCCTCGACATTTTCTAAGGTCATAATAATATGATATGCCAACAACAGATTAAACATAATGATGCCAAGGGTGATCTAATACCATGTAGGGGTCAAATTCACTTTCTAAGGTCGCAAATCAAATAATTACCACCGAGGACCCAATCAAATAAGGCCAAGGAGTGGTTGGTTCAAAACAATGGATCAAGCCTACATGAAAGGGAAATTCCCCTTGTTTCATTTTATAATTGCATTGACCTTGTAAGGTCCAAAAACCAAAAATCATGCATCATTATTATAAATAATAATTTTTTATTTTTTTTATTATTGGCAAATAGTTTTTTCTGAAAGGGACTATAAATAATAATTATTAATGATTATTAAAATTTGTAATTTAACCTAGTTTTAAAACATGGATTTTAAAATATTTCAAACCTTGTGGGAATATTGAATTTTAGTTGGAGAGTTAAAACATATATGGACCCCACGATGAGGTGGCATATCTCACATAGTGTCATTTTTCACATGCCTTCATTCAGGAATAGAACAGGAGTATGACTAGATCATGCATAGTTATCAGGGATAGTTATTGCATGCACACCAAAGAGTTACACAACAAGTAAAGGCTACTATTAGGCAAATTATTATCTTGCCTTGTTAAAAATATATCAGTCAAATGCAGTTTGAGTGAATATATTTTGTAATCAAGGCTATTAATGCCTCATTGTATTAGCATGTTTATTTTATTCCTTTATTTATTCATAATAAAGGGATAAAAATAGGATGCATGGGTGAGAACAAATTTTACCCTATTTTTAGGATGGGTGGGGATAAATAAACTTGCTATATATTGTTTGCAATTGCAAGGCACGAATGAGGAATTTTTGGATATAGGAGTGTTGAAGCAGATTTTGCCAGTGTTTCCCTTTGAATGAGAATTGATTTATGCCTTTCCAGTTATTAGAAGTGGTGTGTATATCTTATTATTTCTTGTGAATGTCAAAATTCCCTAATTAATCATCTTACCTTGCTATAAATTTAGTAATTTCTGCATAATATTAGTGTGCTTGTTTTCTTGTTGTATTGTTGTGATTCATTCTCTCAACACATCAAGTGTTTTGCCTTAATATTGTGTTGAAAACTATTGGTTTGTGCATTCAAAATCCATTCTCAAATTTATTGTGTATGTACTCAGTCAAAGCCCTAAAAAAAATTTGGTGTATCACCCCATTTTTCAATTCATTTACATTAATCTTTTTACCCTCAAAACCCCTAAAAATTAGTTTAGGATACATCAAAAAGGAACCGGCCTTGATAACGGAGACTTACCTCAAAAATAGGTATACCCACAGACCTGAGGTGTTTCCATTGTATCTACAAAAGAGAGAGTTCCATAACAAGCTTAGAACACCTACAATCATATCTCTACAAGGTGCACTTTTGAGAGATAACAATTATTTTTAGATCTGTATCACTTTTATGGTACTTTGGATAGGAATTAAATATTTTTTTATGTTTAGAATTGAAGCAAGAGAAATAAAACTCTAGAAAAAATAATAAAACAAAGAGAAAATGAAGAAAGATACTCATGATGATGTAGTCCCCACAACCAAGAACAACCTCTAGAAATTATTAGAATCATTTGATATTTTTATGACTGTAATGGATAAACCATAATAAGTTCCATATGCACTTAATAGAAATTTCCACGATGTATTGGATATAGATATTTCTAGGATTTTTTAATTTTAGTGGATATGTTTTTGATGATGGCTATCATGGTTACTTGTAAGAAGTTAATCATTGTATTGGAAACCACATACTCATTTTTTTGGCAATGTTTTGATACACTTGGTGTCCCAACTTCCATTATTTTTTATTATGACGCAGTATTTTAAATTCATTTTTAAAAACCATTATGGGAAATGACACATTCAAAATTAAACTAGTACATGTTTTTTTATCCACAAACTTGACATATATTAGTTCTCAACCACACGCTTTTTCACTTTTTTGAATGTACAATAGTTCACATCCATGCATGTTGGAAAACAATTTAAATATACATCCAACATTCCCACAAAAAATATATACACATTTATATGAGGTATAGTCCATTTTAGACATGTCTTTGATTCTAACTAGAAACACTCCTAAATGGCTCTTAATTCCCAATATTTGACATGAAGTACAAAGAGTTCAAGATTGATGATAAAGTCTAGATGCATCTTTAGAATAGAGGCTTCAATGATTTAATGGAAATATCAAGCCTCTATGATATATTCCTTATAATATACCATGTGCAATTGGTGAAAACACATTTTTTGTTTTATGCCACAAGCCCTTGGAATTTGTGTGGGGCATAACCCTATTATCAAAGATAAGCTACATATGTTATAGAGATAGTTTGTTAGTTAAATCATAGAAGTAAAATAAAACAAAAATTCAACAAGAAGATGAAAAGTATTAGATACTCAAGGCATGCCAATAATCACTAATATATGGTTTGGCTATAAAGGTTATTGACTTGTGACCGGTTAAGTGTATTTATATATTGAATAAAATAAGGAAAATACATTGGATAACAATTACAAAGAAATGTTAAAAGTAATTTCATCTTCCAAAAGAGTAATGTTTTGATTCTTTTTGGATGTGGCAGTTCAAATTTAATCATCGGATTACCTGATTTATTATCACACATGTTTGAGACTGGGAATTTCTGCCTATATATCCATGCACAAGTATGAAGTTTCCACACATTTTTTAAGAAGAAAGAAGTTGAAAGGTGATGCATAATTTTAGAGAGAAAATATCTACACAGGTCATAAGAAGCCTTTAGATTTTTCAAGTCAGCATGTTCTTCTCATAAGGAAACTTTTATCTGGTATTGTGGTGAAACACAAAGATGTTACAAGGATTGTGTTGATGCCAATGGAATAAAATTCAAAATTGAGAGGTGTAGAAGTCTTGTATGTACATGAGGGAGTATATAATGCCACACATAGATCATTTTCCCCTTATTAAAAAGAAATGGTCTCCATTATGTCCTTGTGTAGTTATAGGAACTAAACTTAAAATTATGGAAGGGTGTACCACTTAGCACAATTATTATATTTCCTTTCCTTCACCACCATGGTGAGACAATGTGTGCTAGGATGAGTGTACATTTTTCATTATTATAATTTTATCCTTAACTATGGTATGAAAGTTTTTATGATCTAGATCAGAAGGATGTTTTGTCACTACCAAATAAATATATAGAGGGAATTACGATATTTATAATGAATGCTAGGTGTCTTCCCAAGTATGAAAGAATATCATAAAAAAATATGTTCTCACTATTTGATTGGATAATGGTTTACAGAAAATAATGTATAGGCTTGATTGTTTGGTCTTGACCATTGAAGTTTTCATTCTACAAATGCAACCAAACTTTATTACTAATTCAAAATACATGTAGTGTGTGATCTGCTTCATGGAAATATTTTTAATTTTGTGAGCACAAGAAGATTTGTTGAACTTGTTGATGAGAAAATTATGTGTTGTAGAAAGTTTTACATTTTCCCTCTTCTCTTTCTTATGCGTGTGACTCAGTTCCTACTAATGCACAGTAGGACATGTTTATAAGAACCATTGATTTAAATCCAAAATAGGTCTATAATGGACTATGCACCATAAATATGTGAATAGATATTTTATATGCATGTTTTATGTCAACAACAATTTCATCCCACAGAGCATTCACAGGGTTTTACTTATGCAAGATATTAATTAGAGTACATTTGATAACTCTTATTTTTCCTTTTTTCTAAGGATGAAATGTCATTGACCTATCCATCTACGTACCTAACAATTCTCAAATGAATTTTTATAAATAACTAAAAAATGAGGATCTTGGTTAAATATGATGGATTTTGGGAGTTTAAATTGAAAGCAAGAATCGATAAAGATTGCAAAAGAATTTCCAACAGTAGTGATGTTTTTCTCATAAGGTACCATGATGTTCATCTTTGAAAACTTATACACTATGAAAAACACTTCATTATGTTGTTGTTTTATCATAGGAAACACAATTATACATTCCCTACTGATGGACTCTAATTGTTTAAATGGAATTAATAGATATGTAAATTCTTAGCTTCATGTTCACGAGCTTCATGATGCAGGAATAAATGTAAGACTTGATGTGGCCCTTGAAATTTGTGCACATGTGGCCTATATAAAAATGACTACAATGTGGTTATTATATCTAATTTTTAGATGGTTTGGTTTCTTAAAATAGTATTACTTCTAAACAAGTATCTTGGTTGTGCACTCAGGTACATAAATTTGCTCAATCTTGTATGGAGATTATCTAAAAATTAGATCTCCAAAACATGTTTACTTTGTGTAAGGTTAGTATAGGAATATGTGAAGTGAAACAATTTCTAAATGTGTGTGGGCTAATGGTTGATATAATTCACATTGTTTATGGTGATAGCCATGGTATCATCATGTTTCTTGATAGAATTGACTATTATGAAGAATTTTTTCCAAAATAATTTAAAAATGTAGAATTAAACCATATGGATATATAGTATATAGTTAATTTCTTATGGAAAATGATGCACATACCTTTACATGTATCCGCTTGTTTTTTAGTGCATAATACTTTTTAGACTGATAGACATGGTGATTGTTATGCAATGACATGGATTTATGATTCCATCAAAAGGTTTGATCCAAATCCAACAAATGCAAGTCTAATTAGAGACCAATAATAGAAATATTAAATAGGAGAAGGAATGTTTGTAATGTCAATAACCAAATATAGAATTATGATACATTAAAGGGACATTATGATGAAGATTTGTACTCATTGGGATATTATAGGTATGTTTGGAGACTAAGGGTATTGAGGATTGAATGTATTGATAAGGAATAGGAATGGAATTTTTGAGATGAAGTTGGGATGGCTATGGTATATATTGAGAAGGGATGGTGCTGTGCTGTGAGATAGGGGCAGTGTATTCCTATTGTTAAAAGGGGTGAGTATTAGCAATGTGACTCATATTGAAACGAGGTATAGATGTGGGGATAGATAAAAAAAAAAAATGGATAGAGGACGTAGGATTTTGTGGGAGGATATATTGAGATGTGATAGGAGGATTTATAGTAAGAGAAACACCAACCAAGCATATAAGAGGTGGAGGAGGAACATTGGATATTACAGGACTAGGTATTGATGGGTACGTCTTGGTGTGGGTTTTTTGTGACTCATGAGCTAAACAAAGGGGTTGATGACTTATATGGTTGTTGATCGGAAGTGTCTTGTGATGAGATAATGTTAATATTAAAACTAGAGATAAGATCTAATGAAGTAGGTGATGAGGTGCCTAATTCAATAATGGAAGGTTAAGGGGAGATTATTTTTATGATGGGTTTACAACTGGGATCATGGAGCTTAGAATAATTTTAGGTGGTGAGTTCAAAAGTTGGACCACATCCTTTATAGGGGGAATAATTAATATGCATACCATTGGCATAAAGGTATCTAGAAAGGGTAATTGGATTTGTATATATAATTTCTGGAAAGACTGGATCACCACTCTTGAAGAACTGCGGGGGATCAAAACAAGGCATTTCTGATGTCGTAGATTAAGTACTGGGAGAATGTGGAGGCTCAAGATATTTTTCTAAGGGAATATTTATTGTGTTTGGGATGTTTTGAATATGGGATTGAAGTGTGTTTGCCATATTTGAGAGATTTTAAAGTTGAGATTATATTCTAATTAGGACATGTTATCTCTCAAAAGTGCACCATGTAGAGAGATGATTACAGGGGTTCTAAGCTTGCTCTGGATCTCTGTCTTTCGTAGATACAATGGAAACACCTCAGGTCTGTGGGTATACCTATTGTTAAGGTTAGTCTCTGGTATCAAGGCCGGTTCCTTTTTGATGTATCCTAAACTATTTTTTAGGGGTTTTGAGGGTAAAAGATGACTTTAAATGAATTGAAAAACTGGGGTGATATACAAAACTTGTTGAGGGCTTTGACTAAGTATATGCACAAATAACTTGAGAATGGATTCTAGATGCATAAACCAATAGTTGTCAGCATAATATTAAGGAATAAAACTTGATGTATTGAGGGAATGATTAACAACAATACTATTTAAGATAAACATGCACACTAATATTATGCAGAAATTACTAAACTTACAACAAGGTAAGATGATTAATCATGGAATTTGACATTCACAATAAATAATAAGGTATACACAACACTGCAAATAATTGGAAAGGTAGAAATCAATTCTCATTTAAAGGGAAAAACTGGCAAACTCTGCTTCAGCACTCCTGTGTCCAAAAATCCCTCCTCTTGTGCTTTGCAATTGCACACAATATATAGAAAAAATTATTCACCCATCCCATTCTAAAAAATAGGCTAAAAATTGTACTTGCCCATGCATCTTATTTTTATTCTTTATCATTAATATATAAAAGAATATAATAAACATGCTAATACAATGAGACATTAATAACATTGATTACGAAAATACATCCCAGTCAAACTATAATTAAATGATCTATTTTTAACAAAGTAAGATGAATAATTTGGCTAATAATAGCCTTTGCTTGCTGTGTAGGTCTCCTCCAATGTGAATGCAATATTTGCCTTCTAGTGCTTGATGTAACACTTGTAACTTGATCCACTTGTAATGATAATTTTGGCATTCTTTAATTCTTCCCCTTTGGATGCACATGCAAAAATTAATCTCCCTGGGTGAACAAAAATAATTCCTTTATCTCTAGTACTTTGCAAAATATTCACCCAATGTGTGGGGACCACTTGCAGGATCTGATGTTGACATCTGTGCACATGCTCAACTTTTGTCTTCTTGTGGACTTTGTATTATTGTGGATGACATGCAAAACATAATATTGTATAAAATAATTCCACCCCACTGTGGGGAACACCTTCATTCTTCTCCACTTGTCTTATCACCTTTGTGATTACACGCAGAAAACTATCCTTTCCTCCTTGTATGATGTTCTTTGGCTAGATTAAGGTATATTTTTCTTTGTTTAAGGTAAGGAATCCTTTAGAATCATTAGCTCCCTTTTGAAAATACACATGGCCTAGACCATAGTGGAGGAACATCATTTGGTATATTTGACTTGGCAATGTGATATATTATTGTTTACCCTTTTTAAAATAATTATGACGTAGTTTCAGGACCCCTCAATTAAATTTATCATTGCAAGGTATGTGGCCACCTTTTGTAAGGTCAATATAAATGATTAATTATATGCTTGGTCCCCTTCTCATGATAATACAACCCATCATTGTGTCGATGTATTTGATTTAATCCTAATTAAACTGCGGTAAAGATGTGGTTAGAGACCCGAGGTTTGCATTGAATTTGTTATTTGATCTGTGACCATTGATTTTGGTAGTTGAATGATCTCGACCGTTCGATCTACTTTGGATGAGTTATGCTAGAAATGGTGGTCAAGTTAACATTTAATGATAGTGGTATTGCTTCTTGGCTGTTGATCTTGGTACATGCTTGATCTCAGCCATTGATTTTTGAACCATGGTTGAAGTTTGATTTGAGCTAGCTATGGTTGGGGTTTCCATTTGCTTTGAACTTGGTGATTCAATTATGTCCATTGATCCTTTGTACCTTCAGATCTCTCATTTTTGATGTCTAACTGTGGAGTTAACAATGTGGACCATTTGATTTTATGTGATTTGATCTTGGCCATTGAGGAATAACTCTAGTGAGTTAGGTTTATTAAAAACTTGGCGAGATTACCATTTTTTCCATTTTGGTTTCTCATTTCGAGCGGCGATGCCCTGGCCATCTTTCTTCTCACCTCCTTTGTTGTTTGATCTTGAGCTTGGTATTCCTCTGTAAATCAGTTTTATGAGGCTCTAAAAATTGCCATTTTCTATCATTTTTTGCTCTGTTTCGAGATTCTGAGCAGAATCTATTAGAGGTTGCCGTAGTTGGTTTCAAACTCTCTGGTTCTGCGTAACATGATATGAGCTTTGATTTTTGAAATTTTTACTGCTACCTTATCATAACCATTTATACTGTTTGTAGCTCACTGTATTCGCGGGCACTCCATTCCCATTATCATTTTTGCTCTCAAACACGATTATTTGTGAAAGTTGATGTTGTGGTAAGTTTCAATCTCTGTTTTCTGTTCTTTCGATATTTTGACCTATCACTTTACTTATGTTATTTGTGATTCTTGAGCCTCCATGGTTCAGTTTTTGTGCATATAGTTTGAGTTTTCTATCCTCTGTGAGATTCCTGTGTATAATCTTGTTTAGCTGTGACTTTGGACACCATGAGAGATCTAGTTCAAAGCTTACTTGCAAGCTTTTCTATGCATGATACTTGATATCATTTGGTCTTTTGGCATGGCCATTTCATTCTATGCATGAGTACATGGTTGAAACTCTAAAACATCTGTCAAGCTTTTCATTTTCATTTTTGTGCTCTATTTTGTTTTCATTATGCTTGTATTCTACCACTGTTAATGTTTTTGAAGCTTTAACACTGCATTATTATTATTTTGCACTTTTGTTGCTTGATCTCGCTTGAAGATCTCGAACGGCTCGGCCATGACCTGATATTTTGAGCTCGATGATTATGTGAACAAAGTGATTATTCATGGCCATGGGTAATCTGTTTTTAACTGGGCTCGATTTCATCCTCCATTCAAAAGGTATGGAAATCCACTTGACGTCCTATATTTCTTATGTGAAGCTTTGGTTTTTGCTTTCTTGCATTGATTGTAAGATATGAGTTTTCTTGTTTCTTTTGAAAATGTGCTTTATTCGAGACGGGCCTTGTCTTTACCTATACATGGCTTCAATTTTGATTGGAGTTGTTTCTGTATTACTTTCTCTATTTCCATTTGAAATATTCGATCTAGCTTCCTTCGTTTATTACTTGAGGTAACACAATCTACCATGAATTTCTGCTTCTAGATTGCGTGCTTGAAAATCTGAGTTGTATTGACATTTTAGCTATCCATTTTCACACAGTTCCTTCAAATTTTCTATATTTCGATGGAAAATTTCTTACCTTCCCTTTTGATACCATTCCTCTATGCTATGACCGAGCCATTTTGTGACTTATATTGCCCTCATGAATGAAATATTTGATCTCTTTGTTTCAGGATTCTTTTTACATTATTTAGCATCATTGTACCTTACTATCATTTCTCTTAGCAAATATGAACTGTGTTTTCTCTCACGTTCATCTCTGAAAGGGTCTTTTCCAATATTTATTTTTCATTGGCTCGAACTATATCTTTCTTTGATATGTATTTTCCTGAGCAGCCACAACTTTTGTTTATTTCGAGCATTTTGAGAATTTGTATTTCTCCTTTCAATGGAGACTTGGCTCTTCATGACTGCTATGTTTAATATTGAGGGCTCTTTCTCTGATTGATTATTGTTAGGAATTAGTATTTACATCATGGTAAATAATTATATGGTTAGTTATATATATATTGTTATAACAAATGTATAACAATATATTAATACGGTTTTTATATTTTTTATACTTCCTACTTTATAGGAAGTTGGTTTTCCTATTTGGATGGCTATTTAATAGCACTCCATATATTGTAATAGATATAGTAATAATATATCGATTATTTGTGTGTTTAACCTGTGTATTATTTACATTTGGTACCAGAGCGAGTTGAGAGAAATGGGAGAATAAAATATTCTAAGGGTCAGCCGAGAGTTTTAGTTTCCATGTGGGATGGTAGAATCTGTTTGAAATAATAGTTTGTATTATATTTGTTCTTCAGTGAGAGGATTGTTGTTTACAAGTTGTCCCGGCAAAAGGAGGAGATAATATATTAAAGCGCAGATCATAGTTTACCTCTTGAGTGTAGAAGCTTGACTCAGACCTATGCAACTATGCAAAAAATGATAAAAGAGGCATGGAAGGATCTTGAAATTTCTTGAATTTGTGGTCGCAACGTTACTGCAGCGACTGAGGCAAAGCTGTGAGGTTTTTTGGTGGATCTCTTCATCACACGACATTCCCCATCCAAAGCACCACGTGGACACCCATAGCTCCTGATTTTATCACTGTCGTGTACATCCTGGCCACCATGAAGATTTGACCCATGCATATCTAGTCACATGCAAGTAAAAAATAACAAGGTGTGACAGATCAGTAAACATCCAACCAAGGCATTCAAAGGCTGATCTATACGAAGAAAATCTCTCCCCTCACGTCACGAGTCTACACACCTGTGCATGGTCACATGGATCTCAAACCTCAGTGACTAAAATTCATTTTCTACAATACGTTGCATCAATCAACATGAATGATTATTTATTAGTCAAACCTGAAGCACATTGATGCGCTCCTGCCTGTAAATTTTTGGCGTTTCGTGCCTTGAACCTCAAAGTGGTCTGTGAGTCGTTCTATACATCTCAAAAATATTTGCATGCATTAAATGGAAAGCCTAAGGAAATAGTCATTGCATGAAATAAATTTCTCTGCAATATGGGCAGCAACCACAGCCATTGGTATCCATCTTGTTTGATTCCTATGCAAAGGAAAAAAGAAAAATAAATGTGGTTTACGCTCAATCCATATACATAAAAGCATGTAGATCTCACGCATCCATCACAGAGTGTGTAGCAAATCAATGTGTCCCCTTCCAGCTCCCACGTAAGTCATGTTTTCAAGGTTGGTTTGCATTAGTTTATGTTAACAATTACATGGCAATACGTTTGGATCAGGAATTGGAATGACACCAGGAAAATTACATTACATTCTCGTTAGAGTCTTCGCTTTACACCTGTGTGGTCTACTATGCTAAGACATCACATTGAGAGCTTCTCACATATATTCTCTTCATACACAGCCATGAATGGAGCAAATAGGTTGATCTTGTTAATTGTGTTTCATCCATTGTAAGTGGTTATAGTAATATTAGATTCAATATAATATGCGAGTAAGTCTTTGTAAAAAAAAAAAGAAGCACGGATGCATTTTCGATGTAACCTGACGTCCGCAATTTGAGGGATAAGATGTTATTTCTAATGAAGTTTTTGAAGGTTACAAAGAAGAAAAATGTGCTTGGCTTCGGCGGCTCTGCCCCTCGACCCCACCCTATACTGCGACGCTGCCCCAGGATCCTGTAAGGGGCACTGCCCCTTAACCCCACTAGGGGCTGCCACCCCAAACCCTTGCTTTGTAATTTCAGATCCAAAGCAAAAATTGGTGGGGAATACACGTCGATAAAAGGTGGTATAAATTTTAGCTTCAAGTTTCATCCCTTTGAGTGAGATTCATCAGATGGAGGATGGAGGCACAGGAGGTAGGAAGTCAATCAGTGACCTCTCGTTAGTCACCAACGATAGGGCTACATGAAGCTATGGTGACAATGTGTGTGTGAATTTTCTTTCATTTCAGAATTGTAGTTTGTTGTATAATTTTAGAGTTCCTGTTTTGTGTGGTATTTGATGGATGTTGGAAATAGAGTTGTGTTGGAGCGCAGATGACTTTCAGTGATCCTCTGACTGACTTGGTCCTTTGACTACCGTACTTCGTTGGAAGATGGTCGGCTAGAAGAATACATTCACTAGCATTAGTGATCATGTGTAACAAGACCTAACTAGCAAGATCCATTCAGGAGTATGTTCTTCGATGCATTTTTCTTCTCAATATCTATATGAGTGGAAAAATCACATTGTGGGGGGAATATGATCCAATATTCCATTTCCATTATGTTTTATTATGCATTTTTGTAATATACAAGTTATGTTTCCTACATAATTCCCTGATGTATAAGTATAGTGATAAATAGTAGCACCAGAGTAAGTTAGTTCATGGATCTTGAAAGGGTTTGTGGGAGGAACCAGAAAACCACAAGAGGTGGACAGTTGATGGGACATGTTCATGTCAAGGTTTGTGGTAAGCCTGTTTAAAACCATGGTAGGAGAGAGCCTTTCTTTTTGATCAAGGTCATGAGTCATAGAGTTGGACATGCCACAGGGGTGAGCATACTGCAGTTGAGAGTGTGGATGTTTTTCTACCATGTAAACACTAAGGGGGGGAATGTTAGGAATTAGTATTTACATCATGGTAAATAATTATATGGCTAGTTTTATATATATTATTATAACAAATGTATAACAATATATTAATACGGGTTTTATATTGTTTATACTGCCTACTTTATATGAAGTTGGTTTTCCTATTTGAATGGCTATTTAATAGCACTCCATATATTGTAATAGATATAGTAATAATATATCGATTATTTGTGTTTAACCTGTGTATTATTTACAATTGTATCTTATTTTGTAATGGAAACTGAAATGTTGTTAGATTCATTCATAATTCCCACATGGTGTGAATTTTTTTGTTTGAGTTTGTAATTGTTGTAATTGACTGAAAGTTTGATTTTCTTCACCATGTCTGGAAGTAATTATATTGCAAGATTTTTTGCTTCTGTTCAAACTAGTGTTGAGACAACTTGATTCACATTTGATTGATTCATTTTCAGATTCCCAATAAACATTGATACTACAAATTTGCCATTATTTGTATTTATTTTCCCAATGGATCCTTATACGAAAGCATATATTGATATACCTCTATTTTGCTATGCATGATTATGATGTGGAAATTTATATTTTTCATTCATCATGCATCCAAAATTTGGAATCCTTCTTGAAGTTTGTAGATGCACTTAATGGATTCCAGTTTGAATTTCTTCAATTCTTGTGTTTCTATACTTCCTCAATTATGAAATCAAGCTCTACAAATGCAAAGCATTTTAAAATCTTCCTTGTAGTTTTATGTTGATCTTTTAGCTTGATTTTGATATGGAAATGTCATCTTGTCCTTTATAATGGCTTCTTTAAAGTTTCCTTTCTTGTAGTATCTCCTGTAACTATCCTCTTCATGGGTTATGGTAGAGGTTTGTTAATGAAACTGGAAGATACCTTGCTCATTTTCTGTGTTTTCATGAATACTTTTGCTCATTAAAAACTGGTACTTGTATTTTGCTTCCTCACTTTTGATTTCAATGTCTTGATTCCTTTCTTCTTATACATCTTCTATCTGCATCTTCGTTTTTCTGGGACATCTCGTAAATTTTTATCATGTAGATTCTTTTAGCAAGTATTTCCTTTTACACAGTAATTATTTTGCAAAACTTTCTACTCTCTAGTTTGCTACTTGTACCTGCACACTTAAATAAATAATTTGAAAATATTTAGGCTTTTTGGCCTCTCTCATGTTCCATAGTTTTTCTCCTTTTATCTTTTCTTTTGTAAAATGATTTCTAGGAATCATATGAGCTGATGTAGAATATTTCTCTTGTCAATTTTGTATCTGTCTCTGATGTATCTTATGCCTGTAAAGTACAAGAATATGGATCAAAACCTTGAGCTTGTGACTGAAAGTATTCTTCTCTTGTTTCTCAGGTACAATTCCAATGTGGATAGCGAGGATGAAGACAAAGTAAAGTTAGAGCTGGAAGTGGAGCAACAGAGATGAAAGAAACTCAAGGAAATGATGGGGTTTTCATACTCCTTTACTTTTATTTTCATGCACATGTACCTTCTACTTCAGTAGTTATGAATTGATTTTGAGTTACATCCTATGGCTTGTGTGGGGAACATTGGAATTCCTTATGAGTAAAACATTAAATTATGGAACTGAGTTGTGTACTTCTTTCTACATTTTAGTTTTATGTATGGATTCTATAACGAACTAAAAAGCTCAATAACATAATTGGATGTATTTAGTCATGAAGGAAAGAACCTTAAAATACCAGTAACTTTAGTAATGAACTTTCAACTACTGTAATCTGCAACTCTGTTTGTTGTTCCAAAAATTAACATTTCACCTACTCTGTAATTATGGCCTTCATCAAGCAGATACATCTTTCCTTAGGGGATTTTGTGTTCTTCTTGCTGAAGAAAAACATGTAATTGCAGATTATGTGATTTGTTACATTTTGTAATAGCACACATAGCTACAAATTATGTGAATAATCAATTGTTGTAACTGAAAACATAATAATACTGTAATGTATTCCCCTAGTTAGGTTCACTTCGCCAATGCCATCCATCATAATGAAGTTTCGAGTTGCCCATTTTTACACAACTGCAAAAATTGTCAACAGGACCATGAAACAAACAAACAATCAATAAAGAAAAGAAAGATGGTTATTTTTAATAAAGAAAAAATCACACAATCAGAGGAAATTTTTTACTATCTTGAATATCTAAAGAAAATGTGAAATGAAAAATGTATGAATGGGAGCTAGAAAAAGGCTAGTTAAGTCTAGTTTAAGGTAAGTTAAAGTTGGATTCTTTGATATAATCAAAGGTACATGTGGCTTGAATCTGTGTTGGAGTCGATACAAGGCATGGTATTGGGGCCTTAGCTCTCACTTAACGGTCCCACAACAATAAGTGTGTCATGAGCTTAGCCAATATACTATACACTAGATTATTTATACTCAGCCAGAACATTGAGACGACTTTTCCCCTTTGCGATGAAATCGAATTAGATCTGTTAAGAAGGGATTGTTTAAATGAAAGTTTCAATTTGATATGTCATTTGGTTCTGTGTAAAGGGAGTTTTGTGAATGTAATTCTTTTAACTCCTACTTAGACTATGTGAGAAATAAGATACATAGGTTCATTATTAAGACCCAAAAGAAATGTTGATTTCAATGAGAACAAATTAGCCAAAGATGTAGTACTGAAATACATTAAAATAAATAAGATACATGTGATCATTATTCCTTAATGATTTTTAATTTTAATTTTTACACGTTTTTAAAACACTGACAGCGAAGCCCTCCAAATTTTAGAGTGAGATGATATTGATAAGAAAATAAACAAAAATACATAAAATCTAATGAAAATGGGACTAAAGCTCCCAACTGGTGTGCCAAGATGTTTGAGGTGAATTTTAGTTTGTTAATATTATGAATGAAATACCAAAAAATCTAAAATTAGCAGGTTTCAATGACACCTATGCCGAAAAATGAAATTTCAAGGTGAGTGGATACACAAACAATGTAGAAAACTCTTCCTTCAACTGAGTGAGAGGACATGTATGTTAAGACAACTAAATAAGAAAATATTGTATAATGATTAAATGAGTTTCTCAGCAATAACCGATCCCACCAACAAATGGGCTTCCTCGAGGGATGTCAGGTCATGTTTACAAAAAGTGATATGATATGAAATAAGATAGTTACAATATGATTATAATTTGATAGAGATTGAGAGATCTTGTTTTGTTTGTTAGGCAACCCAAGTAAGGGCTACAAAAAGCTCAAAGTCTAAGTAGTACTCAGACCATGCTTGTTCAATTGCATCCTATTTTTCTCATATGATTTCAAGTTTTTCTTCTATGTTTTTTATTTCAGTTGTCAAGGTAATGGCTGATCCGAAAATATGGCCAATAATTTAAACTGGGTTCGGACCCCTATATGCACTTGTTAATTAACTACAAAAAATTATCAAGTTTTAATGATTGCAATGTAAAAACACATACACTACAAGAGAGTCGATAAAAATTTTTGGCAACTAAGCATTCCTACGTCTCCGGGTTCAGAAGTTGAACCGATAAATTAAAAGTTTTGATTTTCAATTCAAATACAAACTTACAAATGAAGTAATGAATTCACACCCATGAACCAAAATATTACCAAGTGATTTAAATGAATCCAAACTTGTCTCTAGAAGAACAAAACTCAGTTGATTCCTAAAGAATCCGAATTGATCCTTCAAAGTGAAAAAATATCCTCCACGAACACTGAGTAACAATAACCCGACTTTCAAATTCTGGTGCAGAATAACAAATACCATGTTGATTCGCAATGAATCCAAATTAGAACACAAGGTGATCACATATTGGTTGATTCCCAATAAATCCAAACTGGACAACAAGATGATCAAATACTAGTTGATTCAAAAGAACAATAATCTCCTACACATTCACTGAGTAGTAACAACTCGGCTTACAATGACCGGTGTAGAAGATCAGATCTCCAAAAGTCACCCACCAATGTTATGTATGCTCAAAAATGGATCCAAAAGGAATCCAAGCGCTTGAATGACTTCCTCAACACATAAGAGCATAAAAAACCCTCTAAATTAGGAAATCAATAGATCTAAAGGGAGTGTTTTTAAATTTTGGACAACTTTTCTGTTTACCCCAAGAGCTAACAATTCTCCTAAGTGCCTCAAAAATACACTTGTAAAAAATTTACTGAATAAGGAACAAAGACATACACAGACCGTTGTCACATACTTCTCATAGATATGTCATAAATTCCCCAAAATGGTATAATAATGGGTCCATTTGAATCATCTTAGAATTATTTACAATATTCTAGTTTACAATGAGTCACAAAAATGCTCCTAAGTGCTTCAAAGATGTGATTTTACAACTATGCCTCAATAGGCCTAATGTATAGGCACAAACCTATGTGTTTAGAAAACCCAATTACCCCTATTTATACAATGTATAGCCTTCATGGCGTGGCAGTAGGGGTTGTTTTTGGAAAATTGGTGGTTAGGGGTTCGAATCTGCCTAGCCACTTGTCATTGTTTGCATTATTTGAGGGGATTAATATCCCACATGGTCTGGGGTACAAAATAAGGTAGTGTTTTTACGTGGACCAATTGCCCACATTAACCATAGCTTGGGCCACATATTGAAAAAAATTCCATATGACTATAGTGGTTATGTTCTTTTTTCAAGCTGTTTGATTTGAACACCACGTGGTGGCTTGGGCGGTTGAATTTGATAGTTGGTAGTGCATTTGGTAACCCGCATGAACATTGGTGGTGGGAAGTAATGTGTATCTCACCTAATGTAAATAGTGAGCTCACTGAGTTATGTCCTGAGCTCGCTGAGCTAACCAATGAACGGACCGAGATGGCTCAATTTCCATGAAATGTGGTGGTATGAGGACCCACCATGTGGAAAACTTGAACACAACGGGAAAGGAACCCCTTTGGTAAAAGAGTGTGATGGTCCTGGTTAAGGGACCCTGGTCAAAAAAGAGTGGGACCTATCGGTTTGAATATCAGTGTCGAAGACCAATGTCACAAAACCAAATTATTTTCACTTCCATTCACACTCCACTTTTGCCACATATCACCACCGTATTGGCCAATTGACCCTTTCGAGTTCGAACATTGACCAAAATTTTACCAACAATAACTTGAGCATACGACCTTCATTTCAAGAGTTCCAAGTACCTCTGAAATGCTATTTGAATGCTCTACCACATTTTCATAGTTTAAGAATATTTAAGTAAATCCTAAAGTCCCATAATGTCTTCCAGATCACACTACCCCAATGAGAAGGCTATTTTTCCACAAAAATATTTGTGAATTCCAAACTTGGTGTTTTCGAGAAGAGGTCTTTATAGTTAACTCAAATGTATCACACTGTTACTCCACAATCATACAACCAAGGGCTCGATCCTAGCAACTATGTCATCTGCATCACACTAACTACACCTCTTATTTAATTTCATCATGGTTCACTGATTATGCCTCTAGATATAATGAATTTTACTTCCAGTTGAACAAGACACTTTCCTATTGACCTCCATTCCATTACACAGTCTCTACCTCTAAGGTGCTAATTCAGATAAAAGTGTTTGATGGTGAATTTTACCCTGTTGCACGACCTGTGCCTCTACATGTTGCTAAGTATCTGAGTAACGATAATGATTAGGTATCACTCTGTTACACGACCTCAATTATCCTTTACGGAGAGGAAAAATCCAACCCAATTCCAGATTCCACAATAATTACCTACCACTATGTTGCATGGCCATAATCCTCTATGCAAAGCGAGGATCTAAATGAGATAACAAATGATGACTTCCATCCTGCTGCACAGTCTTTTTTTCTACATGGTGTGAAGTCTCAAGCTGAAAAAAAACAATCAGGTGCCACTCTGTTGTATGGCCTCAATGAGCTTCCACACAGAGTGAAAATATGAACCAATTCCATATCTATATAAATGATCATCTATCACTTGCTCAATGTATCCTCGATCTAAAATATATTGAATGAATTTTGTCAACTTCATACATTGATTTGTAGTGTGTCCTTTAACACGATGATACACACAATATTCATGGTTTTTATACCTTGGTGGTTTAGTTACATCTTTTAAAAGGGGTTTAGTGAGGGGGAACATGACCATGTTATCTGAATCCAATTTTGTTAGGATAGTTGATAGTGACTTTGTGAGTGGAGTGTATCCCCTAAGTTTTATTGCAGGTTTAAAAGGTGCACATGAGAGTTTTAAATGCGGTGTGATTTGAACCATCTGTACGTGCTTGGAATCAATGATTTTGTCACAAAAATCAATCTTATTTTTGTTAACAAATTTGGCTTTGTCATTCAGTTTCAAATCGTGATTGTCTCTTTGAAAGGGTTTCAAGATTTGTTGACATTTTTTGCATAGCTCGAACCTTTTAAGTTTCTCAGATTGGTCAGGTTCCAAGTTTGTCTATGCTTGGGTCAGCCACCTCAGAATAAGATACATATTTTAATTGTTTGGTTTTGGATAGTCTTGGAAGTCACATTTGGATAAAAACTATAACTTGGGTGTAGTTATAGAATGCCATGCCTCACAGATGCATCCATTCCATTTGTTACCCTTGTTAGAACAACGGAACATCCATAAAGAAACATTGCAAAGCCTTGAGAAAGGCAAAATGATAACATGTACCAGACATGATGTTCTTAAACTACAAACAAGTTGCATGTTTGAAGGACAAAGTATAATTTTAAAAGTAGCTTGCATCTACAATGAGTGTCAATAAGATACACTTGATTTTTAATTTATTTCTATGATTAAGTGAATTATTTACGTGTTTTGAGTTGTATAAGTTCTTTCATTATCCATACAAATGAATAAAAGTACCAAAAGGAAGGAAATTAATCTCATTACACGAAAATATTTTCATTTACTCACGAGGAATAATTGTGCATATTTTATCACACAAGCCGTGAGAAATAACTGAAGGAAAAGAATGCATATACTTATGAAGTTGAAAATGTAAGAAGGTAAAAGAAACCTGTCATTGCCTTGAGGAGGTGTTCTTTTCTTTCTGAATTGTTGTTCCAACTGTCCTCTATAAACTGCATCATGATACCTAGAAAAGAGAAGGAAATGGTGTCAATACTAAGTTTAGGGTTTTATTTTAATTCCTTATATTTCCAATTTCAGAAAAACATGCATTCCAAAGTGCAATTATGGTATTCATAGGAAAGTTGCAAGTACACCTCGAATTTTTTTTAAGATTGCAACAACTAAGTACAAGTACAAAATATCATAAGCTGAGAATCGAATATAATTCAAATTGTAACATCATTTGTTAAGTTCAAAATAATTCATTTTAAGCTTCCAAGGAAAGGTATAGTGTTCATAAATGTAACAGGTACAAAAGATCCAATAAAATTCCATATACAACATGTAGCTGACATGATCTGAAAGTATGAAAGGTTTAAAAAGAGAAGCTCACAATCATGCAGGAATTATGAATGAATCTAACAACATTCAGGAAGCAACATAGTAAAGTAAAGAGTCATTGCAGTCATGAGATTTGTTACAACACAAATTGGGTGATTCATCATAATCCTTGAGCTCAAATTAATGATCAACATTCTAAGGACATTCTAAGGATTCCTCATTTCTAGAATAGAATAAAAAATGAGTGTTTTAAATTGAAAATCAAGAACATCTAAGCATCATATAGATCAAAATTAGAGACTAGAGAAGAGAAATGATGCAAGTACAACTATTGTAAAGCCAATAAACACCAAATATAATAGGTATAGGTTTTCAAGGACAACCAAGTACTGAGGCCTTTCATCATCTTTGCTCAGCCAAAGTTTCTCAAAAGAGGGAAAATCAAGAATTATGCAGATAAGCAAACAAGGTACAACCTGCAAGGTTTTCTCAACTGTTGAATATCCCATGGAGTTCAAGTATTCACTACCAACTTCAATCAATCCTTGTGCATTGTAAGTTCTTTAACCATGTCAGGATTACCCAAAATTAGAGCTCACAAGAAAAAAAACATCTACATTATGATTTTCATTATGAGAAATGACTTTCAGAGTCAACTATTTTGAAGCATCTTTAATGATATTATAATTTTCAACTGATATAAGATAAAGAACATCAATGTACTTAGTACGAAATGATTTGGTAGCTTCCAACAAACATATGAGAAATAAAAGTGGTACAACTTTGTGGGTAAAGTAATTTTAACAGGGGAAACCCATTTCACACAAGAATTCGAGCCATAGTGGTTTGTAAAAGCCTCTTTTGCTTTCCAAAGACATGAAACAAATGCATCAAATTCTCATACAATTCGAACAACAGATTGAAAGAGGTTCAAGATAAATTCATCCAACTCACTAGTTCATTTTCAAAGGAAATCAACAACTCAATCAAGAATATAATGGAGTAAGTATGAAGTGACAAGAAATCAAATTCGAAGTGAATATTCAAAGTATAACGCATCTTAGAACATCACTAAGTTACAAGTAATCTACATGTGTTTACAGATGAACATATAGTCATTAGACAAAGAAGGCAATATAAGTTACAAATAACAAGCATCAAGCTGTAATAAGTCAGAGATCAACTCGTTCAAGTTCCGTAAAAATATAACACCCGGTGGAGCTTTGGTGCCCCAAGATCTAACTTAGAAATTTAACATGAGGAAGATAAATGAAATTTTGAAAAGTGCATCAAGCTTACCAATAGAAAATCACAAGCATTTAAAACACTAGAAACATTTTTTAGAGATTATAGTATCAAATTGCAGTCAATTTGCAATAGTCATGCAACTATTTAAATGTTATTTTTCAATAAATGGAGTAGTTTTCCATGGTTGTACAAGATCTTAGAGGGTTTTGAATGCAAAATAACAACATTTATACCCAAAAAGCCAAGAAAAATTAACAATGCCAAGAAAACAAAGATTTCACATTTCCAACAATGATGGACATGCCATAGAAACCCATATGAGGGAATTTGTGGATCTAAAGGACAACAGACGTTGAAATTTTACCTTATTCATAGCTTAAGAATAATGACCCCAAGAATTCATCTTCCATGTAGACAAATAATATTCAAAGAAGATATAAAAAGTATACTTAGCCACATATTTTTCCCAGAAGAACAAGATAACACGTGGAAAAATGTGAAGCTAAGTGTAAACTTCCATGGCTACCGACAGAGATCCAAATTTGTGTTTAAATGCCCAAATGATGAGCTAAACATGTAAAAAAATATCATCTCCAGGGTTTTCAAAATGAAACACAAATGAAATAGGGTCAACCCAACTGAAAATAACAGGGATAAGACTTCATACCCGTCTCAATGAATCAAAGGATAATACACTGACGGTGAGTAGAACTCAAGATTTTTTTTTAAATACAAAATACTTCATACCCAAATATTCTGGTTCAAATATAGAGCTTACACACAAAATGGAGTTACAAACCATGAAACCCAAGAATCCATGCTCAAAAAATAAAGGAAAATAGCTCAGATATGTGTAAAAAAGATCACGCCCATTGAAAAAAAAACTGCCTTTCAACTATGGATTTTGGAACCCATTATCAACAACTTCGAACCCACGAAGGTTACACAAATTAAATTAACTCTACTAAGAGATTAAACGATGTATGTGGCATCAGCATGATGAAACCGTTACCAAGGTTAAGATAAAACAATCACCTACATGTCAGAAATGACAATTGTTGTTTTAAGTAAGCAACATAAATCCATACTCAAAATTAAGATTCAAAAGATTCACATAACAACCCACAACGTGAGGAACACGGATTTTTTTTATTTTTCACTTTTTGTTTTTTTCCAAGGAAGAGAATATTATACGCATAACCAAAAGTGATAGGTGGAATTTCTCGAAGGCTCTCCACAAAGGAACAATTATGCCTAATCTTTTTTGCAATTGCAAGTGGATCAGTTTAGTGCCAAATCAAGCAAGAAGACATAAGTTGCATGCATTAGAGAAGACCTTTCAAGAAAAGTTTATTATTAGCAAAATTATCCATTGCTTTATTTTAAAATTTCAACTGTAAATTGACTGAGTTGTATTTTTGTCCAAGGATATTAATGCCTCATTGTAGGATGATTATTTTATTCCTTTATTTATTTGATAAAGGTAAAAATATGATGCATGGGTGAGTACAAATTTTAGCCTATTTTTAGGAATGAATAAGTTTACTATATATTGTGTGCATTGGTAAAACACAAGAGGAGGAATTTTTGGACACAGGAGTTGAAGCATATTTTTCCATTTTTCCCTTTGAATGAGAATTGATTTCTGCCTTTCCAATTATTTGTAGTTGTGTGTATATCAAATTTATTAATCATCTTACCTGCAAATTCTGGTAATTTCTACATAATATTAGTGTGCATGTTTATCTTAACAGTATTGTTGTGAATCATTCCCTCAATACATCAATTTTTTTTCTATATTCTGTTGAAAACTATTGGTTTGTGCATCTAAAATCCATTCTCAAATTATTTTTGCATGTACTCAGTCAAAGCCCTAAAAATTTTTGGTGTATCATCCCAATTTTCGATTCATTTACAGTCATCTTTTTACCCTCAAAACCCCAAAAAATTAGTTTAGGATACATCAAAAAGGAACCGGACCTTGATACAAGAGACTCACCTCAAAATAGGTATACCCATAGACATGAGGTGTTTCCATTGTATCTATGAAAGAGAGAGATTCAGAGCAAGCTTAGAACACCTGCATTCATCTCTCTACAGGGTGCACTTTTGAGAGATAACAAGACCCCTTTAGCAAGTAAGGATTTTTTAATATGATTAACTTTCTCAATAACCTCCTCAAATGTGCCAAATCAATGCATCTACAAGTGGAAGGCTATCTCATAGTGTAGGTTGGGTATGAAAATGATAATAAATCCTTTCTCTAAGATAGAGTAAGGGAGGCTACTAACTAACCCTCACAATCATTTTAAGAAATAAACAAAGTTTTCATTATTTCTTTATTTTGCATTACAAAGTTCAATCATAATGACATCACTTTCCATGTTAAATGAGAAGTGGTGAATAAGTTTCTCAGCTAAGTGTAAAAAGGTAGTGATGGACCCCTTAGGGAGATGTAGAAACCCTTCAAGTGTTTGGCCTCCAAGACTCCTAGACAATAAGTGTATAGCATATTTATCATTATATGTAACCTCTTAGAAAGCCTTGAAGAAGTCTTTGGCATGGTTGCGAGGATCACCTTCGTCCAATTTTTATCAAATTTAGGGAAATCAAATATTGGTGGGAAATGAGTACACAATTTTTCTCGATCCAAGGGGTAAGGGCATAGTTCTTCGAAGTGATATTTCTTGCTACAACCTTGGTTATTTTCTTGTAGAATAACAAGGGTATCCTTTATGGATTTCCACTCTTGGTCAAATATTTGGATGCGTGTTGATGTGGCTGGTATATAAGTGTGGTTAGAGTTTGAGGCTTGGCCACCATGGTTTTTAGTGTAGCTTTTAACATAAGTGACTCTAGGTTTTTCAATATGAGGACTTCTACTCTATCTTTATAGACATGAGAGGCTAACTTTGATATTTTCAAACTAAGGGCTTCCAAGTTTCTTTGCATAGTAACATCCTCATTGTGAGGCTCGTAATTTTCTTCCCCATGTAAGGGATCTTCATCTTCTGTTTAATCAAAAGGATTCATCTTATCAAATGGTATATGATGATGAGCTATAGTTGGAGACACATTTATACCCCTTTCATCACGACCTCCTGTATGAGTAGACATAGATGCTTGTTCATGATTTGGAATGTCCTCATATGTTCTAAGAGGTGGAGGAGTTTTTCTAGTCTTCATTCCAATCATGTGAGGAAGGAAAGTAGGATCAAAATTATAGGGAAATCTAGCCCCTAACTCTACAAGATGTAACAATACTTGGTCCCTATTTTGAAACAACTAGTTTTCTATATGAGAAAAGGCATCCATAAATGGATTTTGATGTATCTCCCATTCATTATCACTATGATCAATAAGATCTTGTTCCTCTTCATAAGAGGTAAACATCAAAATTTTAAGGGGATTGGAAGCATATTTCCTATATCTTTCCCGAGTCTAAGGTTCTATGACACAAAATGTGTCCTACAAAGATACGCAAAAAGTATAAGTACAATAATCGGTCCAAGATAAAATGGGTAGCACAACTTGTTGTCTAAAGTGATAAATCTCTAAGTGTATGATATATTTACAAGGATCATAGACTTAATATATATATATGTCAATTTGGGGAGCGTAATATCATGCTATCAATACCTAACCAAGTTGATGCAAAAACAAGGTTTAGGTAAAAAGAAATTGCTACAAAGCAAGGAATATGACAATACGATGTCAATACTTAGATCAATTTTAAGGAAACAAGATGTAAGTATAGAAAATGGATTGGCATAATGTGAGCAAAATTAAAATGCACCTCATGAATTAAATCATTTTTTTAAGAAAATAAGGTCCAAGTACCAAAAAAGGGGGTCGATATAATGCAAGTATCTTAAAAATACAATGTCAATACTTAGATCAAGTTTCAAAGAAACAAGATGTAAGTATTAAAAAGGGATTGACACAATGCAAGAAGTGTAACAAAGCCAAGAGGAATCTACCCTAGGGGTGAAATATTCCAATGTCGGTTTAAGACTACCACCAAAAATATGAATACGTACCAACACACTTTCAACACTTAAATTAAGTTTTTAAATAAAAAATTGTTTAAATGGGTACAAAAGTGGTGCACATCATTTTGACAACACTACGAGGTGCTCTCGTTCGACCAAATAATGTCAAAATAACAAGGGAATGTATGAGTGGTGATGAAAAATACTTGGCCTAACTTCGGAATAGTTTCACCTTATTTGAATAATAAGGATTTAACTTCGAGGAAGTTTTTTAGCTGAATTACGAGTAGGAATAATTTATGACTAAGTTCAATTTCCATGCAAAGTTTTTAAGTCCTTATTTGAGAAACAAGGATTATTACTCTAGGAATAAGGATAGGATCAGATATATCAATTGAAATTAAAATAGGTGTATTTTTCAGATTGAAGTCCTTAGGCCAATATTAACATAGAAAAATGTAACTAAATATAGGTGTGTACATCAATATCTATTTTTCAAGTAACAAATATTATCTTTTATTTTGAATAGGTTTATATATCCAAACAAAAAATGGATATAAGTTTTAACTCTCATCATAGGAATTTCTAGTCAAGTAGGTAGTGGTGTAATTCCCATTTTGTCAACCAATTATCTCAATGCGTTGACTACTTTCGTGTTCCTATGGTAATCCTCATAATGATTTTTATGGCTTATGCCAAGATACTTCCTATGGTTAAAGATATTGAGCCTTAGCCTTTTCAATCACATCTGCAATTACAATGTGGATGAATGGTGTTTTTTTATCTTGATCTTAGTGTGGTTTTGCATGCCATTACTAACTTGTACACAATATAATTAGTTATGTCTTGATTTGATCTTTGATAATCATTTTTGGTCCTACATCAAATGATTAGTAGTTTTTCCATGCATAAAGAGAATTGTGGTTGTTTTTAATTCTCGAGATTGCTCGAAGGCACAAGAGAAGAGCATACACAATGCAAAATCCAACTAAGTTAGAAAATGGAAAAATGTAACTAAAAACAAGTAAATTCACTCAAAATTTCCCTTTAAAATGAAATTTTTTAAATCCACATAAACCAGATACTAGATAGCGGAGAAAAACGTCATTCCTGACTCTCAAGGTCACTTGAAAGTGCAAGAGAAAAGAATACACGATATTTTGAACCTAATTAAGAAGTGGAATGACAAAACTTTATCAAAAGCAAATCTAAACTTGTTTTTAACCCAAAAATATTATTTTCTATAGAAAAAACTATAATATAGAAGTTAGAAAACCTATTAAATAGCAAGAAATGCCAAAAAATGAGATTCTATTAACTTTGAAATTTGAGCCAAAAATGAAGAATACGCTAGCGTGTGAATGATTAATTCAGACATAGATAGACAAAAATACATTGAAAAATAGCAAACGCAGACGTGTGGAAATGTGACGCTAGCACATGAACAGTGATGCTAGCGTATAAGAAGCAATGCTAATGCATGAAAGTAGATGGTAACACGTGAAGTGTTTGTGCACAAAAAAATAGAAATATGGAGAACGTTAGCACAATTATGGAGAATGCTATTGTAGAAGCGCAACAAGGTAGCGTTTGAAGGCCAACATAAGCGCAAACATAACAAATGGTAGCGTATGAACTTTGACATAAACACAAACAGATTAACATAAATGTAAGGAATTTTATGAAGAAGTGGGTATGTCCATGTGCTAGTGTGTGAAGTATGTGTCTCTTCACAAAAAGTGGCAAAATTTTGCAAAAAATGTTATAAAACTGAATTTTTTGATGTTGATCTCCAATTTTGGCATCACCTCACCTCCTTTCTTCCTACAATAGGAAAATAACACATTCAAACTCAACACCAAATGTTAAGAAACATTAGTTAAATAAAAATTTTAACAAGAGAGGCTTAGTATGTAAAAATAAAATTGAATATAAATAAGTGTGCATGAGAAAAAGGTGTATCCCATTGGGCATGCCAAATATATACATGATAAATAAGCTAAATTTATTAACAAGAACTAATACCAAGTAGATCTAATAACTAAGCTAATTAATCATTAACATCGAAATAAAGTCATCAAAAGGAGAAGCTAATCTAATTCATCTAACATTAAAAACATGAAATTTTAAGCCATACTTTGATGTTTATTATGGTAATTTGATTGTAAACACCTCCTTTAGCAATTCGTACGTAGCTACGTGTGATCAAAAGGACTTCTCCAAGGAAGAGGATTATGTCTCACTAATATGGCTTGATTTCCATTTTTAGTTTTCCTCCTACTACTCTCACCAAGTAAAAAATGGAAAAGGGTTGTTAGATTAATGATCCTTTCAATTAGGAAAAGATCTTATCTTATGTTAATGTCTTTCCAAGGACATGGAGTGTAAAGGTGTAAACTTTTAAGGGAGGCGGTAGGGTTCTTTATATAGTTTTCCAATATGGAGAAAATATCGTCCTCATGAATGTGGGACAAAAGAAATTTTAGGATTAAAAAGTTTTAAATAGGATTATAAATGGTTAAGTATGATTAGGGGAGGTTAATTATACGTTTCAACTTAAGTGAGTTGGGTATGATTTAAAAGAATCAATTAAATTTATTAATAGATCATGTTAGACTTGTTAAATCCAATTGAAGAGAAGTTGATGGATTCTGAAAGATTGGAGAGGGGGAATGACCAATTAGGAGGGTAAATCCTCATTTAGAGGATTAATTAATCAATTTTAGACAATGAATTAATTAATTTGGAATAGGATTATAACTAACAAAGTAGTGTTAATTTGCATCCAAAATGAAGGGGGGGACTAGTTAACTAACAAAGTGTCGTTAATTGACCGGGATAGAGGGTAGTGTTAGATAATCAAAGAGAAAGCTACTAATTATAACTAAATGGATATAATAAAAGGATAAGAAGTGCAATTTTAGCATTAAAAATGCATAGCTAGATTTAGGTGTCTACACTTGCATCCAAAGGCATCTAAAGCACTCAAAGGCATCCATCTAACATCTATAAAAGGGAAAAGGGACTGGATTTTCTACTTACACAACATGGGAAAGGGAAGTTCATTACATTACCTACACACATTTACATTTTTATAGAAAATATAGTTTGTTATCTAGTTCATCTTGCACGAGGGATTCCTAGGGTACAATTTCATACACTCACAAGAATTACATGAAGTTTGAGATGTAGTGCAGTGTTTGGTCATAATTTCACTCAGTAGGGTGACCTTTAGGGTCAGTTTGATTCCCCATATTGCATCTTTCTTTTTTTATTTGATGTGGTTTTATGGGTTTTGTAGGTGAACATCTATTTTGCATGTTACATGTACATTCAAAAATCAAGGTGCAACATACATGCAACTAGTTTATTTAATATCAACTACTCTTGTGCAACACATGAAAAATAAAATTATCAGAATTTTCATAGTCACAGGTGTTCAGTAGCATACTCTGGTGCCCAGGCGCCCCTGACCCAATCTAGACGCCCATGTCCTACAACATCCATGAGTTCTAGGATTTTTTCTAAGCCTTGACGACACATTACACCTTCTATTCACTAGTTTTCCCAATTTGCATCAGTCCCAGATAACTCTACAAATCATATAAATGGTTTCCTCTCTCTTACACTTATGATTTCTTATTTATTTTCTTATATCCTATGTCATAGTGTATATAGCAATTGTACTTCATCATTTCTATCATTTAATCTACAATTGGGGTTTAACATTAAATCTATTTATTGTTAAATCAAGTTGATACAATGGGATCATATCTTAGTGTGGATGGATCATTTTTGGGAAGAAACTATAGAGAGGTTTGTTCCATGGATTAATCATCTAAACTAGTTCTTTTTATAAGGATGAGGAAGAATAATAACATAGATTAACAAAAAGCATGTGAAAATATATCATACACTAATTATTTATGAGACTTATGACTGCACAAAACACACTATCTGACTCTTTAAGATTTGATAACTTCACTTCATTTACTTTTTTTATTGACATTCACACTCACAAAAGGCATACACAAGCTATTGCAAAGTATGGGAGGGAGGATATGGGTCTTTCTACTTCCAAACTAACTAACTAACTAAATTTACACTTAATATGATTTGTAAAAGTTTAAAAATCTTAATGGAGGTGTTTAAGATTCATAAAAATGTAAAGGAAATAATGCATTCACTTAAATATACCAATGAGCTTGTTGTAACACAGTTTAACTCGGCTGCAAATTGAGGAATTCAATCTTTTATTGCATCAAATAGGTTATGGAGTACAAAATCTAGCATAACTTATGCATTTCAAAATCACAAGCCCACCAACTACTTCAAAAGCATGGGTACATATAGAAAAAATAAGGTGAAGTAAGAGGGAAAGAAGAGGAGATGGAACTGATCAACACTTGGTTTAATTCAGTTTGTAACTTCAGTTGGCTAGTTGGAGACAAATCTAATGCTATCCTTCCTTTCTCTCACATGTATAATTCGACCCCTTGAATTAACTTAATTTTTTAAATAATAATCATGCAATTAATATCATGCAAATAATATAAACGGATAATAATGAGTTTGCATACTGTAATATTTGTAAACAGGGGCGGAAGCCTGAAGTTTTTATTAATCAGAATCAACCGGTTTACAAAAGCAGGACTGCAATACTTATAGGTATTGTACAGCTGGGATACAAATAAGGAGAAGTTGCAACAATGCAACAACAAAATTAAAAATACATTAGCTTCTAAATATTATCCCGGGAAGCATATAAATTGTTATAACAATTATAACAATTATCCCTGTGAAACTAAAAAGACAAATATGGTTTAAAAACCATATAACAATACATAACAAAAATATGGTTTATATTATAGCCATTATTATTTAATTAATAAAATTAATTAAATAATTATACTATGCATAATTAACATAACATTCCCCCCCTTAATTGTGCATTTTCTGAAGGGATGAGGAGAGGAACTCTCTAAACAACTCGAACTTGTCACGTGCAAGTGACTTTATGAAAATATCTGCTCGTTGTTTAGCAGTTGGACAAAATTGAAGCTTGATGTTGTGCTTCAACACATGTTCACGTATGAAATGAACATGTACCTCAATGTGCTTTGTTCTCTCATGAAAATCTGGATTGTGAACAAGTTTGAGAACACCTTCATTGTCAACACACATGGTGGTTGGTTTTTCCTATGGTGTTCTAAGTCCTTCCAGTATGCGACGTAACCAGATTGCTTCATAGACAGCTTCTCCTACAAAATGATACTCGGCTTCCATGGAAGAGTGAGAAACGAAGTGTTGTTTCTTTCTTCCCCATGATATTGTTCCAGATACCATAAAGAATACAAATCTAGAAGTGGATTTTCTATCATCAATGTTACCAGCATGATCTGAATCCAAATATGTAGTCAAGAAGAAGTTGTCGTTCTTCTTGTATTCTAGACCAAGATCCACTGATCCTTTGAGATATCTCAAAATGTGCCTTGTTGCTTTCCAATGAAAAACTTTGTGTTCCTGCATGAACTTGGATAGATATCTCACTGCAAAGTTGATATCTGGTCTAGTGTAGGCCAGGTAAATGAGACTCTCGATCAGCTGCCGATAGAGATTGGCACTTACCTCAGGAGATGGATCTGAACGAGATAACTATAATCTGTTCTCCATGGGTGTAGCAATTGGTGTGTAATCCATCATCCTAAACTTCTCGAGTGTAGTCTTGGTATATTTCATCTAAGAAACAAAAATATGTTTCTCTTTCTGCCACACTTCAAATCTAAGACAATAGTGCATCAGCCTGAGATCGGTCATGCCGAATGATCGATTAAGATATTTCTTCGTTGCATCGATCATCCTCACTGAACTACCAGTGATGACTAGATCATCGACATAGACAACAACAATCACCATCTCCCCCCCTTGATTTTTGTGGTAGAGATTAAGATCGTATGGATTTCTAACAAATCCATGTTGTATGAGATGCTCATCAATATTGATGTACCATGCCTAGGGTGCTTGTTTGAGGCCATACAGAGATTTCTTGAGTCTGCATACCTTTGCTTTTTGACCAGGTACTACATATCCCTCAGGTTGAGTAATGTAGACTTCTTCTTGTAAATCTCCATTTAGGAAGGCACTTTTTACGTCCATTTGGTGGATTTTCCATCCAAACTGAGCAGCTAGAGAAAAGATCATCCTAATCTTTTTGATCTTATCTATGGGAGAAAATGTCTCCTCATAGTCAATACCTTCTTTTTGTGCATACCCCTTTGCTACAAGTTTTGTGTTATACTTTTCCATTGTCCCATCTAATTTTTACTTTGTTTTACATATCCATCTGCATCAATGGGTTTCTTCCCTGGTGGAAGATTGACAAGTTACTAAGTGTTATTCTTTATCACTGATTGATATTCAGAATCCATGGCATATTTCCAAGATTTTGACTGTAGGGCTTCTTGAACTGTTGAGGGCTCATATGATTCAATAACTCTACTCATCAAGGAAAATTTAACTTCTTCTCTTGCTTTACTGCGAGTCTGTGGTCTAGGGGTGGATGTATCCGGTGGAGCATCCATTCTTTCATCTCGTAATATACTTGTACACCATTTAGGCATACGTTGAACTGTTCCCGTGGGTCGTCGTTCTATCTGATCAACACCATCATCCCCATCATCACTTTCATCTTCTAAGGGAACATCAGCTTCAATTTTTACAACAGGTGAAAGATCTACATCTTGTGAGTCCGGAGGAGGAGTCTCTACTTCTTTCTTCTCGAAAAACTCAACATCTCTTTTGGTGTAGAATTTTCTAGTATTAGGATCCATCAATCTATACCCAAGAGTGTCTTCACTGTACCCAATGAAGACGAGTTTATGTGAATTCATGTCAAATTTATTTTTGTTCTGTTTGGGTATGTGCATGCTTGCTTTGCACCCGAATACTCTAAGGTGTGCAATAGATGGTTTCCGTTTTGATCATGCATCTTGTTGTGTTACTCCATCAAGACCAATAGTGGGTGCTCTGTTAAAAAAACACACTAATTTCTTTGCTACTTCTACCCAGAATGTCTTTGTAATTTTGGAATCATCAATAATGCATCGTACCATTTCCATGATAGTATGATTTCTTCTCTCAACAACACCATTTTGCTGCGGTGTGTGTGGACGAGGCATTTTTTGACGAATCCCATGAGTTTATAGGTAGTCTCTGAACTCATCACTAGTGAATTCCCCCCCTCGATCTGAGCGGAGAGTTCTGAAGTGACGACTAGTTTCATTCTCAACTGCTACTTTGAAATTTTTGAAGGTTTCAAACACTTCACTTTTCTTACGAACATAGAAAATCCACATTTTTCTCGAATAGTCGTCAACACAAAGCATGAAGTACTGGAACCCAGAATGACTTGGCTGCATCGGACCACAAAGATCAATATGAACCAGTTCAAGTTTACCAT
Source organism: Taxus chinensis (assembly GCA_019776745.2). Taxonomy (NCBI): domain Eukaryota; kingdom Viridiplantae; phylum Streptophyta; class Pinopsida; order Cupressales; family Taxaceae; genus Taxus; species Taxus chinensis. Next base: position 238,969,778 of record CM034148.1, read on the forward strand.
GAGCTCAAAATGTACTCATCTGGAACGAAGCTCTGTGTTGTTTATCCTGCTAGGTAGTGAGGACACTTGTCTGTATCCTTCTGAGGAGATGGTAGCCCATGTACCATATTACATGTCGACAAAGTGTTTCGAGATATTTGAAACTTACATGACCAAATCTCTAATGTCATAACTATGTCGAGGTGGAGTTCTTAGCCACAAGTTCTGGATCGTCTCTGTGAACAAAATCAAGTTGTTACCATATGCGTCCCACATTGGAGGCTTTTGCAATTATTTTTGAGCCTCTTGATTTGTCTTGAATCAAACACGTTTTCTTACCGGATTGAATATCAAAGTCAATTTTTAGGTTTTGATCTAGGATTTGACTGACTGAAAGAATATTCTTAGTCAACCTAGGGACATATTAGGACATCCGATAGTCTGCATTTGCGTGAACCAAGGGGTAGAGAAATGTTCCCAATCACTTGAACTGTATATGAATAATCATCTCCCAATGAAACAAGATTTTTTCAATGGCGTGTACCTAATTGAAATAAACCAGTTTCTATGGCCATTCATGTGTCGAGTTGCTCCCAAATCAACATACCAAACATCACTAGCTGACGTGGATGGTTCACTTGATCAAGCAGTGAACAAGAAGTCTTTATTGTCTAATTGTTCTTGTTGCTCAACAATATTACCTTGCAGGTGGAGTCTTCTTTTCCAGTTTCCATTTTTCTGCCCTTTATTGTAGTTAGAATGTCCCTTGTTAGATTGTTGTGAAGGTCCAGAGTTTCTTGATGAACCTTTCTTGTAAGTATTATACCAACAATGTTGTAGTTTATGTCCTCTTTTGTAGATTGGAAATTACTTATTCTGATTGTCTATCCCCTTAATAATAATTTTTATTTTGGGATTTTTGATAGGAATTAGGTTTTCCTTTACCTTTTCCTTTCAATTTTTGATGTGAAGACAAGTGTCTGATCCTCTTCATCATCCTTATTGTGCATTGCTTCCTCTTGTTGCAGTAGGTTTACTAGTTTGTCAAAACTAGCTGTCGTATCTAACACATTTAGTGTTGTGAAACAAAAATATTGTAAGAAGAGGAGAGTGCTCTTAGAAAAATGAAAACAAGATCATCATCTATGACCAGTTCTCCTAGGGCTAGAAGTAAAGCCCACAATTTTGTAACTCTTCTTAGGAAAGCTTCTATTTTGTCATTTTGATTAAACTTCAATGTGCGTAATTGAATTTGCAAATTTAGTATAACTTTCTTATTCTTGTCCTCATATACTGTGTCTGAACTTATCCCACACTTCTTTGTCTGTTTTGGCATCTCGAATGTGGGGTTACACATCATTTAGACACTCCAAACAAGATGATGAGTTTGGCCTTCTGATCTACTTTATCAAACTATCAGTTGTTGTGTTGTATCAGTAGTTGATCTGGTCAGAGTACCATTCATAGTAGGCCAGATTTCTTCAAACTCAAGTTGTGTCTTGATTTTTATCTTCCATGCAACATAGTTGTTTCCTCTGAGTAGTTGTGAATCCGGAAGAAAAAATTTGGGGGCATTGGTGCCCATTTTGCAGAGATCACTGACAGGGTTTGGCTCTTATCACTCCAGGTATAAGGTCTCCCAATCTATATACCATCAGTCCATATACTGAACCTTTCTATATACTGCGCCCTTTCGATATACTTCCAATATACCCGACAGTACGTGGAAGAAGCTCGTCCTTTCTATATACCCGGTGGTATGTGAAAGAGGCGTTAACGTACGTGAAAGAATTCAATACGTGGTACCAAGACATGTACTGATGGGGTCTGTGTGATTATTGACATCAGGCTCAAAGAAATATCCTCATACGCACGCGTAACTTCGCTATATACTTGGATAATTTCTCAGTCTGGATTTATGTCGTGTAATCATTTCACAAACGGATGGGATGGTTCATAGTGTGTGCATTGTAGCCTTATTACTCCCGTATTGATTTAAAGGGATGATGCCCAGATGACATTGTTGCAACTATATTAGGCATTAAGTGCAGTAGTAGTCATGACGAATTTATTGGTAAGAGCTTCCTAGAGGCACTGTATATACCGAAAACTGTGAATGAGATCTAGGATCTCGTGAGTGTTTCAGAAACAATTTTTTACTTTTTGTGATTATAATATTCTTCCAGCTTCTGAGCAGTTACAAAGTTTTCAGTTGACTATGGCAACCTGCAAATTAGTACAATATAATGCAGTATACAAATTACATTCAAAAATCTAGAAAAATTGAATGGCAGGCAAAATTTATTTGTTTTGCGGGCCCTGGTGGCCTCTGGAGCCCAAAATGACCTACTACACCAAAACATTGCAAAAATATAGCTGAAAATACAATTTCTAGATAGGCCTCCTTTAGAAAAAATGTCCAGAGTAATGAAAAAAATAGGCTAAATGGGGGAATTTGTTTTTTTTACCCTAAATTAGGGATTTCTTTGCTAAATTTAGTTAGTTATAACTAAATTTGAATTTCCTTGCTAAATAGACCTCCAGACGGTTTCGCCAAAAATTCCACCAAATTCAAAAAATTAATTTTGGTTTTAGGTGAGATTTGAACCCCAAACCTCCCACTTCTAAGCCACTTCCACTTATCCAACTAGGCCGCTTGTGCACTTGTTAAATAGAATGAAAAAAATTGTAAATTTAAACAAATGTAAAACTGACTAACCTTGCAAAATGGCAACGTGGTGCATGTGTGGGAGTGTCTATCCATGTGGTAATGAGCTTTGATCGGAGGAGGTTAGATTTTTTTAGGTTCTATCTGCACAGTGAAAATAGGATCTGAGATCACCTTTATTACTTGTTTATCTTTTGTTGCAAAGTAATATTTCACCTTTTTTATTTAATTTCCACCATATTTATTCGATGCCGCTTTGTATTTTTTGTTTATTTGTGCAGAGTGTAGGGGTGGATGTGGATACACCGTTGGCAGAGGATGGCTCAAACCACCATTTTTGTGATGCGTTGGTCTCCAAATGTAGACAGGGGGTGGCCAACGCACAACAATACACAGCCTTTGCTAGCATGTTTGTATTTGCAGGACGACAGGGGACTCCACACAACTTTTTCCACCAGAGTTGCTCGTTGTTTATTTTTGAAACCAAGGTCGTGGTTTGTGGATAACACATTCCCCACAATGTGGTACTCTCCCAACCGAATGAGTGCTCTGGATTCAAACATGCATCGTTTGGTCCACTATGAAGTCGGCTTTACATGCTGTTTGCAGGTGTTGGTCTTTTTTTTAATCAATCTGCCACTCAGTTTGACTCGCCAATGCAGCCAATACAACTCGCCTCCAAATATATCAGTGAAACCTCCAATCACAGCAGACTGTTAGATTTAGTAGTGACTAAATACATCTCTAATATTAGAGATAAAACCCCTAATGCGTAAATTATATGGGATATATATATATATATAATATATATATTAATTTTTATATATATACATTTGCACAAATATTTCCTGGTGCTGGGTGCACCAGTGCAAAAAAAATTGCCTTCCAAACACCTAGAAGGAACAGGAGGATGTGAGGAGGTAGGGATGGGGCTGGGAGGTTGCAGGAGGCTGCACAGGCTCTCTGATGCTGCAAACACTTCTCCAAAACTCCTCTATCTTAGTTGCTCTCTCTTTCACTCCTTCACAGGTCCAGATTCTCGCTCTGGTACCAAATGTAAATAGGGACGGAAGCCTGAAGTTTTTATTAATCAGAATCAACTAGTTTACAATAGCAGGACTGCAATACTTATAGGTATTGTACAGCCGGGATACAAACAAGGAGAAGTTGCAACAATGCAACAGCAAAATTAAAAATACATTAGCTTCCAAATATTATCCCGGGAAGCATATAAATTTTTATAACAATTATAACAATTATCCCTGTGAAACTAAAAAGACAAATATGGTTTAAAAACCATATAACAATACATAACAAAAATATGGTTTATATTATAACCATTATTATTTAATTAATAAAATTAATTAAATAATTATATTATGCATAATTAACCTAACAATATTCTCCTTTTTGACCTTATTCAACCCTCCTTTTTTAGTTAATTCTTGGTCTTCTTAGCAAAGATTAAGGAAGTATTTGGTCTTGGCATGCATTGAGCTAATCATTTTTTTATTATTTTGGCTAAGTTATGATTTACCACCACTTTGAAAATAATAATTATAATCATTCTTGAAATCCCACCTATGTGTGTATGTGGGAGAAGGATTTAATGTTTATAATAACTGGTGGTTTTAACCATTTTCAAAATTGACCATGGTTAAAACAACTTGGTCAACCAATAAATTAGGGATCAAAACCTAAAATAATTTCATTTTGTATTGTTTTTCTAGACGTCGAGGCTCTACATTTAGGAATCCCTTGACAATTTTTGGTGGCCGCCATTTTTACTCTATTGGATCTCTATTCATTACTGCAAACCTACATTTTTTATGCTACTGTCACATGTTTCATAGTTTGGTGTAGCTCTACATGTGGTTTCTACAAGATCGGAGTGGTTGCTTTTGGTTTGAATCTATTTGGTGTCATTCCGTCTTTGAGAACATTGAGCTCTTTTCCTTTGTGTAAACTGGTTTCACTTGAGTCATCGTGTTGCATTTATTAGCTCATTATAATGTAATTACTTGTATAAATCTTATTATCAATAGAAATATAACACCAATGAACACAATATTTCAAATAAATGATCTCAATGTGCAAGAAGAATAGCTTAGCCACATCGAGGGGGAAACCTCCAAACCAGACAATAAGACTCAAATGTTGAATATCATGATGAACTCCTACCTAATAACCCCTATATATACAATTCCTAGGCTATGGAAAACACCAAGGCTGACCCACTAATGAAAATATAACATATATGAAAGAGATACATAATGATAAGAAGTTATGATAACCACAAGTCGGCTATATACATCCAATATAAGATATATGATTAAGGGCGTAGCATGCCCCTCCCCTTCTAAGCAACATTGTCCCCAATGTTGAGAAGATTTGGATGTTTCTGCAGGAAATTTGCATCCTCCAAAGTTGCGTCTTCATTGTCTAGATTTGTCCACTTGATCAAATACTCAGTGATGACCCTTGTCCTCAATCGCTTAGTGCATTTATGAAGGATGCATTCTGGTTCTAAGATGATTCTGCCCTCTTCATCAAGCTCGAGTAACATAGTCTGGGTTGATACTGTTTGTCCAATTACCTTCTTTACGCAAGATACATGGAAAACTGGATGAATTCGAGTGGCCAGAGGAAGTTCTAATTTGTATACTACATTTCCAATCTTCTGTAACACTTGATAAGGACCATAATGCTTAGGTGAAAGTTTGTTATCCTTTTTATGATGTTTTAAGGACATTTGCTTATATGGTTGTAAACACACAAAAACCTAATCACTGACTTTGAAATGTCTTTCACTACGATGTTGTTCTGCCTGTTGCTTCATATGGTTATGTGACATGGCAAAATTCTCCTCGAGACTAGAAAGCACCTCTTATTAGTGTTGAATATGTTATTCAATTGCTCGAAACCTTTGGTTGGGACTCTCAAAGATGAAGTGATAGATGGTGGATGGTACCCATATAATGCCAAGAAGGGAGACATTTTAGATGAAGTATGAAAGGAAGTGTTATACTACCATTTTGCCAGCGGTAACCATTGGACCCATCTCGCTTGCTTATCTGATGTAAAACAACAAAGATATCCATCCAAGAACTTATTTGCCACCTTTTTTTTCCCATTAGATTGGGGATGATAAGAGGAAATACGAGCTAGTTGTGTGCCCAAGCATAAGAACAAGTCAGTCCAAAAATTACTAGTAAATAAAGGGTCTCAATCATTTATTATAATCTTTGGTGTCCTATGTAGCTTTTGAATTGTATCCCTGAAGGCCATAGGTACTGTACTCACAACAAATGGATGTGATAAAGCACAAAAATGGGCATATTTGGTGAGTCTGTCCATCAACCACCATGATTACATTTTTACCTTCTGATTTAGGCAATCCTGTGATGAAGTCCATGGACACCTCTTCCCACCTCTGGCTAGGAATATATAGAGGTTGTAAAAGACCCTGGGGAATTAATTGTTTCACTCTTAGTTTTCTGACAAACCATGCATTCTGCCACAAAATTTTGGACATCTCCTTTTAGCCCTTCCCAGAAAAAATCATGCTTGATTCGACGATAAGTCTTTTAGAATCCAGAATGACCCCCTACTAGAGAAGCATGAAGCTCAGATAGAACCCTACTTTTAAGGATTGAATTCTTACATAGATATAATATATCTTTATACCATAAAACATCTCCATTCCATAAAAAATTTTCTGACATGCTTGGATCTTGTTGGAGATTCTAAGTGAGATTTTTTGTACCTGGGTCATTTTTCCATTCAAACTTTGCATCCTCTATCCAATCCTCATGTAATATAGATATGGCACACAAAAATGCCTAGGTAGATTCATCCTTCCGAGATAAAGCATCAAAAACTACATTCTCTTTCCCTTTCTTGTATATTGTCTCAAAATCATAGCCCCAACATTTTTTAGACCCATTTATGTTGTTCTTATGATGATAAAAGTTGCTCTAAGAAGTATTTTAGACTATCATGATTTTTATTTACTTTGAAATGTCATCCCATTAGACATGGTCTCCATTGCTTCACTGCATGAAATTTTGCTAACATTTATTTCTCATAAACTGGTTTAGAGATATTCTTACCTTTGAATTGGTGGCTCTCGAAGGCAATGGGTCACCCTTCTTGCATGATTACTGCCCCCATACCATACCCTGAAGCATCACATTCAACAATGAATGTTTTTGAAAAATATGGGGTGGATAGAACTGGAGTGGTGCACATGGCCTCCTTCAACTTCTCAACAACCATAGTAGCTTGCTCGTTCCAATGGAAAGAGTCATTCTTCAATTAAGTTGTGAGTGGTGCTGCGATCCTACCATAATTCCTTACAAATCTACAATAATAACCTGTAAGCCCCAAAACTCCTCGGAGATTTTTTAGGGTTTTGGGAACCTTCCATTCAAGCATGGCTTTTATCTTGTTAGGATCCACTTTAACACCTTCATAAGAGACAATATGACCCAGATATTCAACTTCCTTTACACCAAAAGAACACATAGAAGGCTTTACATAAATTTGATGTTGTTCAAGAGTTTCCAACAACTTATTTACATGATGTAGGTGTTCCTCCCATGTTTTACTATAGATTAATATATCATCAAAGAACACTAAAAAAAACTTTCGAAGAAATGGCTTAAAGATGGAATTCATCAAGCTTTGAAATGTAGACGGTGCATTTGTTAGTCAAAAAGGCATTACCAAGAACTCATAGTGTCCTTTATGTGTCCTGAAGGATGTTTTATGAATATCTTCATCCTTGATTCTAGTCTGATGATATCTAGAATGAAGATCAAGTTTTGTAAAGTAAACAACACCATGTAACTCATCTAGTAAATCATCAATTAAAGGAATAGGAAACTTATCTTTAACTGTGTACTTATTGAGTTCCCTGTAATCTAGACACATGCACCAATTGTCATCTTTTTTTATACCATCACTACAGGAGAAGAGTAATCACTTTGACTATGATGAATAAGTCCTTCTTCTAACATCTCTTGAACTATCTTCTCAATCTCACTTTTTGCATATAGGGGTATTTATAAGGTTTGATGTTGGGTGGTTGACTCCCTGGTACTTGCTGGATGCCATGGTTATGGTATCTTTTCGGAGGCAGGCCCTTGGGCATTTCTCCAAACACCACTGAGTGCTCATCTATAACTGCTTGCATATCTGCGATTATAAATGTATTGGAATGATGTGCTTCTAATGAAAATAGCTTTGCTACAAACCCTTCTGCACCCTTTCTAAGTAATTTTTGCATCTGATGAGAACTTACCATCTATGGGGACTTTTCTCTTAGTCCTTTTAGTTTAAAATTCCTCCCTTATGACTGGAATTGCTTAAACAACTCTTGGAAATTCATTTCAATGGTTCCCAAGGTGGTAAGCCACTGAACTCCTAACACAATGTCTTCTCCTCCCATGGTAATGGCATACATATTTCTATTTAGCAAGTAATGTCCCATGGTGAGATTAATGTTATGGAATTTTCCTGAACAACTAATAGTTTTCCCATCAACGATCATGACTTGACATTCAGGAGCTGGATAAACAAAGCAGTTCAAGCATACCACCAACTTATGATTGATGAAATTGTGAGTACTTCCTGGATTAATCAACACTGTTACCCTCTATTTTTTTAAGAATCCAACTACTTTGAGAGTTTGGGGAGTGATAATACTAGAAATTGCATGGCATGATATTGTTGGCTGGGGATCTCCTAATTCCTCCTCTGGCTCATTTTCTTCTTCTTCAGTAGGTCCCTTAATGTAGAACAACTTCTTTTCAGCACACTTATGTCCTATTCCAAAATTTTTTCACAATTAAAACATAGCACTTTGGCTCTCTTTTCTTCAATTTGTTGAGGTGTTAGTCTTATTGGCCGAGCGAATGATGGTGGAAGGGTGCTACGATCTCTGATATTACTGACAGTTTGTTTCCTACTGGAAAGAAATTTTTCCTTTACCCTATGTGCCATGATCATAGAGTCTGAAACCTTATGAGGATTAAACATATGCACCTTAGTCTCAATTTTTTCTTTAAGAGCCCCAAGAAATAAGTCATTCAAATTATCTTTAGGAATATTTTCCACCCGTAAGGAAAGGTTTTGGAATTGATGGATGTAATCTTTGACTATTCATGTTTGTCTGAGCTTTGCTAATTGACTGAAATAATTCTATGACACACTAGAACTATAGTGCAATTGCAACTCTTTGGTGAATATTGTCCATGTAACATTGAGGCCACTCTTTTTCCTTTGAGCACATAACCATCGATACCAAATGAATTGGTCAGGTTCAAGATACAAAAATGCCATGGTAACCTTTTGTCCTGATGGAATATGATGAAGATCAAAGAAATTCTCCATCTGGTTAATCCAATTGAGTGGATCCTTTCCATAAAACTTACGCATTTCCACTTTTGGAATCATATTATGGGCTTGCAGAGTGTTTGTATTTGGATTGTTCATGTTTGCAGATCCACATTGGCTAGTTTGTCTATTACTTTGACCTAAAGATCCACCCTGGTTAATATGAGTATGATTGAGTTGTGGCTGATTAGGAAGGATATGATGACCCATGATATTGTAACTAAATTGGTGAATGAAATTCTCTAATTGTTGTCCAATATTTTCTACATCTTCTTTTCTGTCCACTCTATCCTCGAGGTTTCGTAACTCTAACTCAAGATAGTTGACCTTATGGTTAGTTAAAGTAAACCCTAACCCTGATGGCTCTGTAGATACCCCTCTTGACTCTAACTCCTCAACTATTATCTCATCCTTATCAGGTGTTTTACCTGGAGTGATGGGATTCTTTTTTCCTCTCGTCAAAGGCCCAACCATGATGCCCCAAAATGGTAAGGTTTAAAGATCAAGGTTGAAATTTAGGGTTTGGGATTTCAATAGTAATTCGGCCAACTTTTATAAAACTCAAATAATGAACTCAAACTAAATTTTAATATTCTTTCTGGAAATGTAAATAACTTTGAAAAATTACACAAATTGCACCCTAGGTAGCCAAAGAAATGAAAAAACATAAAACCGCTATAACTTTTTCAAATCACGTCAAAAATTCTTAAATTTTTTAGGAAAGATTACTTGACTGATTTCTCCATACCAAAAAAAAAATTATTGAAAAATTCGCTACCTATTTTGAGATATGGACGAACCTTCACAATTAGGGTTTGACGAAGTGTTGGCTGAGTTCAAGCTTTGATACCACTTGTAATGTAATTAATTGTATAAATATGATTATCAGTAGAAATATAACACCAATGAACACAATATTTTAGATAAATGATCTCAATGGGCAAGAAGAATAGCTTAGCCACTTCGAGGGGGCAACCTCCAAACTAGACAATAAGACTCAAATGTTGAATATCATGATGAACTACTACCTAATAACCCCTATATATACTATTCCTATGCTATGGCCAACACCAAGGCCAACCCACTAATGAAAATATAACATATACAAAAGAGATACATAATGATAAGAAGTTATGATAACCACAAGTCAGCTATATACATCTAATATAAGATATATGATTAAGGGCGTATCACTCATTTTTTTCACACCTAGCTTTCCATTTTCATTTCTTGGCTAAGGTATTGATTTGGGTTTGAGGTGATGTTTTCAACTCAACTTGGGTCTATCTCGTAATATTGTCATGTTATAGCCTTCAATCCCAGTGAGTAATTTGTTAGGTTGTAATTTTTTAACACAACTTATTAAGGATTCTCTCAACTCATCTTTGTTTGTCTCTAGCTCAGTCGTGGCATTTAGAGGCTCATCATGGTCAATCATCTTAATCCTGAGCTATATATTACCATCTCATCATTTCATTTCTGTAATTATCTTGATTTGGGTCTTTTACTAGCTTGGCCATAGTCTGTTCATTAGATCAGCTTAGTATTTGTTCATGTTGTAGTGGTGCTCAGCTCGACCTGATTTCAAATAGATTGCATGTAATTGATTTACCGAGATTGATTTGGGGTTCTTTCATGTTGGCTTGGTTGTGAGTTGGTGAGCTCATGTTTTCTTTCATAGCTCTCCATTTCTCACATTGGGTAAGCATTTTTATTTACATTTCTATCTGATGGTGCTTTAAAAGACTTAGGGTTTTGAAAAACATGATGATATTTTAAATAGATAGATGAAAATTTACATTCTCAATACATCTATGACAATACTATGAAACAAACTTCAAAGGCCATTTTTAGCTTTAAAAGATAATGAAAAATGGTAGTTTCACATTTTTGCAAAATGCATAGGTGTCATCATTAGATCTACAAAGTTGTACTCTTTTTTATTCTATTTTGAAAACTCGATGGAAACTGATAATTTCACATTTCTTACAAAATGTATGGTCATCTTGAAGTTTGAAAATCTTGCATTTCTTTGAAACATGTTCTCAGAAAAATAAGTACTTTGCAAAATTACATGATTTTTAGAAAGTATGGCTACCATAATTAGATATGAAAATATGTATTGTTGGGAACATGTTTTTTTGAAAAATTATTTTCATTGCAAATGTATGGCCATTTCCAAGTCTAAAAATCTTGCATTTGGAACCCGTTCTTGGACATTTGTACCTTGTAAGATATAAATTTTTTGCAAAATAATGGATGTGATGTTAGAGCTTGTACTCTATTGTAGCATGCGAAAAATATTGTTGTTTCTTATAAAAATCTTTGCAATCTAAAAATATGGAAAGTTTGCAATCTAAAAATATGCATTTCGAAATCTTTATACTTTAAAAAATCTATATCTTCACTATAAAAATTAATGAAAAATATGAAAATTGAATCTTGACATGCTCATACTGCTTTCCACTTAAAATATCTTCATTTTTCAATATCTTATATGTGAAACTCTTTCATTTCTACAAATCCCTCTTAGTGAAGAATGCATATATATGTGAAGCTGAAAATAAAACAAAGCTAAGGAACCCTGAGATCTAACTTTAGTTTCCTCTTCCTCTTTCAGGTACACTAGAGTAGCATCATGGAGTCATTTGGAGAAGAAGTCGCAAGGAAGGGGATTCATCTTTTAGGTAATGATGGGTCCCCTTTTCTCCCTTACATTATTAGTTTCAAATATATCTATATCCTTACTTTTGTAGCATATCCCACATCTTATGTGGGAAAAAAATGTACAATTTTCCTTATAAATATACATAATTGTTTTATGCAATGAGTTGTTTGTTGCTTCCTTTACATTGTTTTTCATTTGCATAACTAAATAAACATATGAAAACTCAATTATCTAATACACTTGCATATAATCATAAGGAATTAATGACAAAATACTTTTACCTTTTTTGATCATTTAAATCTAAGAATTGAATGAATTGGAAATCATGAAATTGTGCTTCCATACTTAATAATTTCAAATTTACAACTTGATTCCCTGGTGTTCCCAGTGTGTCTACTTCTGATATATTATTCCCTTCCTATCTTCATTAGGACCCTGCGATATTATTCAATGGTTTATGCATGATTTTGGTGAAGATGACAACTGGAATTGCATCATATATGGTGAATGGGTATCGTGGAATCTAATTTCTCTTTTGGTCATTGCATGTGTAGTGCTTAATCATCCACTTGAAATGAGTAACCTATAAATATTTTATACCCCTCCACCATGATGACCAAAAATGGTCAACATTAATTTTATATTTTCATAAGCAATTAGGAGTTGATGGTATGATGTCAGGGGGATCTTTTAGATGATGTTTTACATCAATGATTTGATCCTATTACATTAAGAAAGTGGGAAAAATTTGTCTGAAGATGTTCTTTTGGATCATGGTCCTAAATAGTGATATACTAGTGTTTGGAGGTAGTTTGTTAGCTTAGCATGGTACAAACCTAGATGGTGATCTATAATAGGTATGGAGCTAAAATTTTGAGAATATAATCTGTTAGGCCCCTAAAATATTGGCTAAGTACAAAAGGCGCATAGGCGTGCAAGGCATAGTTGAAGAAAGGTATGCAATGATAAAGCGTGTTGGGCAGGGTTTAAGGAAGGGGGTTTAAGGAAACCCATGACATGCGTGTAGATAGAACCGAGGTTTTAGAACTTAGCCATATTGGGCATTTTGGGAAGGACATGTGAAAAGCATGACTTGACTGCGCATGCGGAGTGGATAAGGCTGACATCCTAGTGACAGGTTGGCCCCAGGAAGGAGCATGCCTGCGGTAGAAGCTTCTAGAAGCATGTCATGGTAAAAAGTGGAAGGCCCAGGCCTAGAGGAGCATGCTCACATAGAGGACCACATTCAGACACTCGGCATCAGATTTGAGGCCGCTGGAGGATGAGTTGGCAGTTCAGCTAGGCTATATATACAAGTGCCTGCTGAAGTAAAATAGAGAGAAATAGATAAAGGGTGGAGCTTTGCAAAAATACTGCAAGGACTCTGTTAGCTTGGATAATAGTGCGTAGGAAAGGATGAATCAAGGGGCTGGGTATTATAAATTTTCTTTTGAGATCTTAGCCATATGAGTCCAGTTATGATGCATGATTGCAGTCTGCCTTTTGGTGACATTATGTAATGGCTCTATGAATGTAATGAGGTTACCAGTTTACATGAATATGAACATTGATGATTCTGATGCATACATCCTTCTTCATAGTTCTTTTTTAGTTATGTTTATGATTAAGTATGAATGCCTGTATAGTTTCCTTTCTGTTTTGATGTAAGTTCTATAATCTGTTAAGCACTTTCTGTCTGGAATGACTGCAAGGATCTAGAAGCGGTTTTGAGCTCTAGGGTGCTTGTACGTCTTATTTCCTTTCAAATATCTTAAACACGGATCATAGATGATGTTTCCCACTAAACTCACATAAAAGAGAGACTCGGCACTGTGCATGTGCCTTGGGTGAGCGCCCAACATCCACTGGGTGATAGGCTGGTGTGCCATGGGATTTCTTTCCTTTGTGATGGGGGTAAAAATGACTACATCTTGGTTTTGTTATCGGGACCTCTTTTCTAAGTTGTAGTGGGAAATGGCATACATCATGATCTGCATATTGAGTAATGATAGAGCGGTTAACTTTGAAAAGTGTTGAATCATGGTTCAAGAGCACAGAGGATGAATTTTCTCAGAGATTCAGCACTGGACTTGAGTTTGATGCACGCAGATGGGTAGAAGAGAACCTCTACCATGATTTGTATGAAATTTTTTTCTGCTGCTTCCCAGTAGAACTGTATGAGTGGATATCATCCTATGCATCTAGATCAAGATGTTATTATAGATCACGTGTGTGGACCCAAGAAGAATACCAGAGGCTGTAGGATGTAGATCTGACGTGGACTTGTGCTGTGGATCATTGGTGGAAAGGGGTACTGACTAGCTACACTCTAGAGTATGCCATTTCCATGTATTCTTGTTCGGAGGTTGCTGAGTTTGAGTTTTTTTGGGAGCCCAGAGGATCATTTCTACATGTTATTTCTCTAGCAATGAAGATCTTGATTGTTACCATGAGTTTAGAGGCATTTCCAATGGCCAGCTAAACCATTCTGAGCATTGGGTGAGGAAGCTAAGGTGGAGGAAGATGACAGATGTTGTGACAGAGAAAGAAAGGGAGGAGAGATGACTCAAGTATAGTGAAGCACGTGAAAGGGATATTGCTAGACAATGTGAGGTTACAAGTGTGATGGATTTATGGTAGCAGACATTGTGGGAAGGATTTGAGGTTCACGTAGAGGACGTGGAACCTGAGCAGTTTGTGTGACCCCATCTTGGAAAGTGCATAAGAGAGACCCTTTCAGATTCTGATGAGAGTTTGTCACACGGAGAGAGAATAACCGTTGGTGTGCATCTGATCCCACCTAGTTACTAAACCTTGGTGCTTGGTTTTCTAGACCAAGGAGAGAATATTATTAGTCCAGTTGGTTTCGTTGGATGTGATCGATCTACACCCAAGAGATATAATTTCTCGTTTGGGACTTCTATGGCTGCAAATACCATTCTAGTATCAGCAGGAATTTTTAGGCAAGGTATAGACACACAAGCTTTTGGTCTCATGCCTGGGAGTGGTGCGGGGTATATTATTGGTAGTGGGGCATTATCACAGACCATCGGCGCGTAGTTTAGTGGAACTATGGGGACCCTTGGCATGACCACTACAGGATCTGGTGGATCTGGGGGGTCAGGAGGCACAAGACCTGGTGGATCTGGTGGGTTAGGTGGTGGAGGAAACACCAGAGGAAACCAAGGCTCTAGCTCAGGAGGACATGGACCCCAGCCACCCCCTCAAGTCTTCTTTGAAATGTCTTTACATTTTCTAGATTACAGAGGCATTGAAGATGTTGCAGAACATGTTCACAAGTGTGAACTACTATGGTGCGCAAAGGGTGTCACAACCCCGGAGTGGAAGGCTAGTCAGTTTACAACGACGTTGCAAGGGCGCACACATAGCTAGTATAGGAAATATGACCCTCATCAAATGGTGGTGGATTATACTACTTTAAAGAATTCCTTCTTCACAAAATTCCACATCCCTGAGTTTGAACAGAAGAGCATCAATGCCCTGAAGGAGATTCAACAAGGAATGGCAGAGAGTGTGTGGGAGTATGATGCGCGCTTTAAAACTCTCTTGTCTAAGTTATCATATGATATTCACCCTTCACAACATGCTCAGTGGTTTGTTGGAGGATTGATCACACCTTTTAGAAGGGCCTTATCTCATAAAACTTTTATAGACCAGCGTGAGGAATTAGAAGCTACTCTGTGCGTCGAGGTTGTTGGTAGTGTTGATACTGGTATTAGCCCATTTCTAGAGGCTCAAATTGTTGTTATGGCTAAGCAGCTAGAGAAGTTGTCTGTGAACTCAGCCCATGAGACTCGCAGTGGTTTATGGTGTACAAATTGTGAAGTAGAAGGGCATGTCAAGGATAGTTTCCCCCGGAGGACAGTACGTGCCGTGACAGTAGATTGTGAAATTTTTCATGGGGACCA
The DNA here is from genome assembly GCA_019776745.2 of Taxus chinensis. Taxonomy (NCBI): domain Eukaryota; kingdom Viridiplantae; phylum Streptophyta; class Pinopsida; order Cupressales; family Taxaceae; genus Taxus; species Taxus chinensis. The sequence goes on from CM034148.1 coordinate 238,985,421, forward strand.
TGATGCAAGTAGATGCCCCTTGTTACAGCGCGTGATTCAAAAGAATGTGTCTTGCTACTGTAAGATCTGCACCTCTATATCCCATGATACTAAGGATTATAGGCTCATTGACTAGATCCATGAGGCCTTGATCATGGGGTGCACCAGACCAACATTGCCAGTAGTTCTAAGGGTGATGATCACCGTTATGAAGAGCGCACAGATGGAGGCGTGCACGGAAGGGGATTTCGCGGAGGATTTTGTGGTCATGGTAACCGTGGGGGAGGAAGAAGTGAGTTCCCACGTGGAACCTGTTTTAATTGTGGGTCTACAGAGCATTATAAACGACAGTGCCATACTTGTTGCAGTGCTCTTGGTGCGGGAAGAAGCACAAGTATGAGGAGTTCCCTGAGTTGTTTGAGCACATGAATCAGCAGCACCGGAAAGACAAGGGCACTGTAATGGTAAGCATTAAGAAGGCAGACACACAATGGATGCCATGGGTGACACGTGATGCAGGCTTGGAACCTATTTTGGTAACAACAAGAGTAGAAGCCATGCGCGCAAAGGAGATACCAAGGCAAAAGAACCTGGTTTCAAGGGAAGAAGTGGTTCATGGGAAGTACCCAGACCCTACACATCAAAAGGAGGTATATCAAGATACCATGGATGTCATTTGGAGTTTACAAGGAGAAATCCAGTGTTTGAAGGAGCAGTCCAGGAGGGAGGAGAAAAAAAGGAAGGTCGAGGCACCAAAGGATGACCTAGATGAGGTCAAGGAAGTATTTAAAATGCTAAGGTAAGAGAATATTATTCCCTTGTTAGGATCATGGTTGAGAGAGAAGGTACCACGTGCCAGAGGAGAGCGTAAGAGGCATGTATTTCATGTAAACCTTCCCCCTTACAGCCTTGACTATGACAAGGAGATCACATTAGATGCAGTCGTAGATGGATGGATCCTTAGTAATATCCTCATTGACACAAGTGCAGAGGTCAATGTTCTAAATTTGGATGTATGACATCATATTGGGAGACCTGCATTATATCCATCTTCCAATGTGTTGTATATGGAAAACAAAATGAAGGCCATGCCCATCGGTGTCTTAAAGGATGTAGATATCACTATCGAGGGAGATAGGTTTACTTAGGACTTTGAAGTCTTGGCGCTCGCCGAGGTAGACAATTTCCCAGCACTACTTGGGTTCCCATAGTGTTATAAGAACAATGCGGACCTTCGGTTAAAAATGGGTACATTGGCTTCAAAAATAAGGAGGAACAGGTCATTATACCCTTGGCTAATGGGAATTCAACACCCTATACTAAACCTTTGGGGGAAGAGGTCTTGGATAGGATATATGTGCGCTCAATCAGGGATCTAGAGATAATCCATCCTACCGATGGAGTTATCCAGTTTGAAGATGCTCAATCAGTAAGTGACACCACTAGTCTAGCATGTGATAATTGGGTGCATGGAACTTATGAATTGATCAGATGAAAATTGAGAGGATGGGTTAAAAAGGTAACGACGGTGCGTACAGTCTGGCACCTAAGAGGAAAGGAGCTAACTATGTATTCAGGAGGAGCCTTCCCTGAGATCTTTCTACAAGAGATGGAAGTTTAGTGGAAGGAGGAGAAGGAATGGAGATGGATGCTAAGTTATGTCCTACTTGGCATAGAGACACGATGGTGGGATACACATCAAGAGAGCCTTTTGGAATGGCACGAGGTGAGAATTGATCTCTCTATCAGGTTCTCTAGAAGTAATGTGCCCACTGCCATCAAGGACTACCATGGTAAGGAACCCGCCTCTTTCCAATCTCGTGAGAAGGTCTGGAGAGAAGGTGCAGAAGCTTTGCCACCATCCCTATGGGTACAAAAACTATAATCTACACTGCAGGGTTGTGCGCGCGCATAGTACATTCATTCTGAGACACACCGCTAGACAGGGAATTGGCAAGAACTAGTGGTTGACCTTGTTCAAAAAATTTAGTATTGAAGTACCAAGCCATCAGTTGATAAGGAGTTGCAGGATGTCAAGTGCCTTACCATGGGGAATAGTGCCATGGCAGAAGATAGGTTGTTGGAGTTGGTAAGTGAACCAGGTTTGGAGACGCGCTTTGAAGAAGAGGCAAAAGAAACATAAGAGGTACAACTTGAGCACACGTGTTTTTGAAAAGGAAAAAGGGAAGTTGGTATATGTTATTGATGGAGAAGAAGTAGAGATCTTGGATGTTAACCATTCTATAGGGACGCGTGAGGTAGTGGACAATGTTGATACTTGCATAGACGCCTACCATGAGACCTTAATGAAAAAGAAGGTTAACATCGGCTCAGGGGAAGAACCTAAGGAAGCTACCATTGGAGATTACTAGTTCGGAGAAGGAAGCCTCTAAGATCATTGATTTTTTGCATGAATTTGAGGACTTATTCCCGCGCGGGTACCAGGAGCTCAAAGGAATCCACCATTCCTCGGGGGAGATGAAGATAAAGTTGAAGGATGGTATGCGTCCGGTCAGGAAGAGACCCTACTGGATGAATCCCAATTTTCACGTGAGGGTAAAGGAACAGATAGACAAAATGATAACATCTAGGATCATTGAAGCTGTTGAAGAATCAGAATGGATAAGTCCAATGGTAATCAACATCAAGAAGGATGGGCGGATTAGGATCTGTGTGGATTATAGGGAGCTGTACGTATTTTGTGTCATCGATCCTTTTCCAACCCCCTTCACTGAAGAAATTCTGGAGGGAGTAGCTGGGCATGAAATCTATTCCTTTATGGATGGATTTTCGGGGTACCACCAAGTCCAGATTACAAAGGAAGACCAGGAAAAGACAACTTTTGCCACTTAGTGGGGAAGTTTTGCATACACCGTCATGCCCTTTGGGTTGAAGAATGTGCCTGCTATTTTCTCACGCATAGTGGTGCAGGCATTCCAGGACTTCATCCACACATTTCTTCAGGTCTATTTGGATGATTAGATGGTGTATGGGTTAGTAAAAGACCATTGTGATAATTTGAGGTTGATGTTTGAGAGGTGTAGATAGTTGAGGATATCCCTCAACATTAAGAAGTGTGTCTTTACTACACCCTTTGGGACATTATTGGGGCATATCATATGTAAGGAGGGCTTGCTAGTAGAGCCTGCCAAGGTTGTAATTATTGTGGGTTTGGGGGAGCCTACTAGCCAAAGCGTAGTGCGCGGATTTCTTGGGCATACAGGATATTATAGGAAATTCATCAAGGGGTATGCCAAGATCACTATGCCATTAGAAGAATTACTCAGACATAAAAGTTCCTTCCATTGGGGAGAGGCACAACAGAAGGCGTTTGACACATCGAAGGATAGGCTTATCACCGCACCTATATTACATTTTCCCTCTTGGGACAATCCCTTCCATGTTCATATAGATACCTCAAGAACCACCATTGGAGCATTGCTTACACAACCAGGTGAAGGAATTTTTGATCATCCTCTATGTTTTGTAAGCAGGAAGTTGACACTAGCATAGCAAAATTACACTACAACTGAGTGCAAAGCATTGTCAATGATCTACATGCTTTTCAAGTTCAGACAGTATCTTCTGGCAACTCCCTTTTGTATTTTACATTGACCACATGGCGTTAAAGTGCTTAATGAACAAGCCCATTCTATAAGGGCACATATGTCGGTGGGTGTTATTATTTCAAGAGTTTGAGTTTATGATAGTTGTGAAGCCTAGAAAGAGTAATTATGGACCTAATCATATGTCAAGAATTGATTCAGGGGAGGATGTGTAGAGTATTGAAGAGACTATTCCATACGCACAACTATTTAGGTTGCGGTGCGCGCCCTCAGATTCAGAGGAAATTATAGTATTTCTAAAGGAATATGTGTCACTAGAAGGGATGAAGGCATTGGAGAAAAATCAACTAGCCATAAGCGTCGCGCCCTACATGTTGATCAGTGGGGACTTGTACAAATTAGGACGTGATGAAGTTTTACGCAGGTGTGTACTAGAGCATGAACGCCTCGCCATCATAGAGGATTCACATAGAGGAAGTACAGGTGGACATTATGCAAGTGATGCCACCGCATGTAAAATATTAATGGCATGATTGTGGTGGGAAACTCTTTATAAGGATTGCAAGGACTATTGTAAAGCGTGTGACCATTGTCAGCACATTGGAAATCCAAGAAGGAGAGACGAAATGCCTTTACACCCTATCCCTAGCGTTGAACCTTTTGAGAAATGGGCAATAGACTTTGTAGGCCCTATTGCACCAGTAATGCATAAGACTGGATCGCGCTATGTAATCACTTGTACAAACTATTTGACAAGGTGGGCAGAGGCAGCCCCAACTAAAGACTGCACAATCAGCCACAATGGCAAGATTTTTGTGGGAGAACATTATCACAAGGTATGGATGTCCTTTAAGTTTAACTAGAGATATGGGTATGCATTTCTTGAATGAGACCGTGAGGATCCTGTTAGCAGAGTTCATGGTGGTTCATCACAAGACTACACCTTATCACCCAAAAGCAAATGGAACCGCATAAGCATTTAACAAAATACTAAGTCATACCCTGGAAAAAAATCGTGATGTCGGAAGACAAGATTGGGATGACAAGGTATCAGCCGTATTATCGGCTTACAGGACAACTTATAAAAGGTTGAACAAAGCCACACCATTTTAATTGGTGTTTGGTACTGAAGCTTTTTTTTTGGTTGAATTCATGTTACCTTCTCTGCGAATAGTGCGCACAGGAGGGCTGGCTGATGAGCAAGCACTGGAAGAGAGAATTGATGAATTAATGAATCTGGATGAAAGACGATCACTCGCCAGGTGGAGCCAAACAACAAAAAAATAAAGAAAAAAGCATGGCATGATCGCCACATTAGGAACAAGAAATTTGAGGTTGGGTAGATGGTATTGCTGTATGATTCTAAGTTTTTGCACCACCTTAGGAAGTTGAAAGTCCATTGGTTGGGTCCCTACACAATTTTGTACATCCTTGATTTAGGTGCGTGCCGATTACAAGCGCTGGATGGAATGAAATTTCTTGGACACTTCAATGGGAGTAGGTTGAAGCCCTACTATAAATAAGTCTTCTTGGTGTTTGTAAATAAGGTAATTTTTGCCAGTTAGTTTAGAATTTTCCTTTATGCATTTCCTTTCTTGTGTTTCCCTTTCATGTTGTTTTGTTTTGCGCCTTGGGCACCAATAACCTTATTAATTTTTGAGGATTTTTGAATGCGCAGAGGACCGCACATCATTTTAGTGTGGGGTGGAGTAATGTGAAGGAAATCATGGGTAAAGTACCAAGGAAGATTGTGTTGAAAAGCCTGGTTGAATGGCCCTGTTGAAAGATGTACATGAAGAGAAAAGATGGAAAAGGATGGTTGGTGTCAAGATAAGGCTACTTTCAGATCTCACGTATAAAGGAGGAAAAAGTGCATAAGCAACACGAGGTAGGCGAGAGCAAAAATCAAGACAGAAGAAGTGCCTTTGGTGCCGGTGACGCACGCGCAAGATTATCTTGTCTAGATGGATTGGTTGCGTGCAAGAAGGTTGGAGGATTTTCTGTGCAAGTTTGGGCACATGAGTTAGGGCGCAGAAGTCGAGATTTATTTGAAAAATCCACTTTAAATGTTAAAAGTGCGGTGGTGGGTGAAGTAGCATTTAATGCTTCAAAATGGAAAAATCTATAAAAAAAGGTTCAGGCATTTCATTATTCACTTTGCGTATAAGGAGACAGAAGCACTTTTTGCATCTTGGTAAACTAGGACTTCCAGGACTGATCCGTGTGAAGAAAAAATTGAAGAGATTGAGCGTGAGTAACTAGTTTGGATTTTCAAACCAGAAGGAAGGGATTTCATGGGCGTAAGAGAAGTTGTAAGAAGGCACTGTCTTGTGAAGGAATTATCCCAGTTAGGGTTTGAAGAACTAGGGCATGGGTTTAAGGAGATTTCTTCACAAATTCGAGATCTAAGGTGGGAGAGAGTGGAAGAAAAAAATAATAAGAAGTGATTGAAGTGATAAGAGAACCTAGACAATGGCACCCAAGAAACCAGTTAAAACACCTAAGAAGGGAAAGGGCAAAGGTAAGGGAAAGCAACAAGAAACCGACGCATGTACAAACGAAGAGTGGTATGCAGAAATGTAGTACCCAGATGGAGTGTTGCTAGGGAAGGAGTGCGAGTCCCATCTAAGAAGAATGTCTATAAATGACTATAATCATCATACAAGCACAATTGAGAAGGATATGGTGTTGGAGTTAGTGCGCCCAACAAATAAAAGGACACCAGAGGGGTTTCCCATCTATAACAATGATATGAAGGTAAAGTTGGAGAAGTCAGGGTTATTACAACTCTTTGAGTTGCCCTACTTTGGGAACCTTGAGCACCTATATCAATGGTTGTTGTCACGCGTGCAAAAAGACTACTTCTATGTCACAGGGCGTAAGATGTGCATTACCCCTTAGCTAATTTCACATTTCACATTCCTCATCTATGAAGGAGATAGTTTAGAGGAAAACCTAAGTGACAAAGAAGAAATTAAGGAGACGGTCGCCTCCTATGCATATAAAAAGGGGTTAAGGTACTATGATATCACAGACATTGAGGACCCGGTGATGAAGATGGTTGCGCACCTTGTGAAAAATTTAAATGGCCAAGAGAGATGGACCCAAGTTAATAAGCCATGGTTGCATGTTTACAGGAAAATTTCAAAGGGCACCATCTACAACTTTTCTGCATTCATCGCAGATGAGATTGTTAGCTGCGTGAAGGAAGGTGACAAAATCCTTTTCGGTAATGTCCTACTAACCATTGTGTTTTCAGAGATTGGAGTACCCGATGCATCAGACAAATTTTTGTGGGAGTACCTTGTTGAAGACCCTTCACCCGCAAAGAGGTTTGAAAAATATGCATGTGACACTATGACGGCCATGCACAAGGCGCACTTGGAGAAGTGGTATGCATGCCTAAAGAATACATTCGGGGCGGAATAGAGGATTCCCGAACAACTGCCAGCGGCAACCAAGGGAGAAGCCGAGTTTGTTGTGTACCAACATTTTTGCCTGGATAGATTCAAACTAATAGATGAGACATGGAGCCCATGGTGCAAGCTCCCTTTTGCCTTCACAACTCAACACTTCCAAGCGGGAGTGAATAGGTTCAAAGAATCCAAGAAGATGAAGTTGGACCTTGGTAATCTGGACTGGGACCACAGGAAAATGCGCAAAGGGTTGGTCTACCCTAGCAAGCATGCGTAAGTGGAGAGGTATGTGTCGCATGAGATCCAAATGATGAGACCCATGACTTTGACCATTACAGAAGGATCCGTGGTGCGCGTATACATCCGCATAAGACCCAAATCTGAGAAGGGTGCATATTTGGAGAACGCGGTGTCTATACCAGAGGACCCAACTGGTAGGAAGAGACTTGTGCCCAAACAGGAGGAAAAAGAGCTAAAGAAGAAAATACCAAGTGTAGTGGATACACAACTAATAGGTTCCCTTGGGACAAGTTCCATAACAAGTATGTATTCGCGCAAGAAGAGATCCATAGTCAAAGAGAAGACTCCGAAGCCAAAAAATCTGTCAGACAAGGAGTCATCGGAAGAAGAAGAGACAGAGTCACCTACACCGGAATCCCCGGTTAGGAAGAAGCAGAGGATAGAAGAGGAGACCGCCTCAGAAGAAACTGAGAGTTTGGAGAGATACATAGGTGAAAAGGATGATGACGATGAAGAAGATGATAGTGAAGAAGATGATCCTGAAAAAGATCAAGAGCCACCTTTCTTCAACGTGCATGATTCAGAAGAAGAAGGCAGAGAAGAGGAACATGGGTTCCTTTTCATGTGGTGCAAGGATAGCTAGGAGGGAGAAGTCACCCAGGACATGGTAAGAAGTGAGGAGGATAGCGTACAGAAGCAGAAGGCCCCAAGCTCTACGTAGGAAACGATAACCAAGGCTAACAGAAAGAGAAGAAATGAAGTTCATGGAGACCTTGGTGGAGGAAAAGTTGGAACGCAGCGTTGAGCCGGTGTTGAATAAAGATAAGGAAGAGGGCACAGAAAAGGACCACATAACCACTGGAGGCCACATGTTAACTGTAGATTTTCCTAAGGGAACACGCATGGGAGAAAAGTGCACATAGGAGGAGAGGTCAGGGATGGGTTATATTGATGACCCCAAGAAAGTGTTTCATGTGCGGTTCCAAAGCACGATTCCAACAGAGGAACTCATGAAAATGTCATCTTTTGATAGGGAGGCTACATACCCACGGACAAGGAAGATGCTCTCATGGGAAAAGTCCCATCTTGATGAGCTAGAACTTGAAGTAAGCCACGGGGCAATAATAACATTGCTAGTACCAAGAGAAGACAACCCAGTCATGAATGCTCAGCAGCTCTCAAATGAACAACTATGCAACGCGCTCAACAAGGTCTCTGTTGAGGTCAAAGCTAGATTCTTCAGGAAGAATGATAAAATCAAAGAACTGGAGGATGAACTGAAGAAGAAAGAGGAAGAGCTAGTTGTGAGGACAAAGGAGCTAAGTCTAGAGAAACTGATCAGCCCCTAGTTGCAGCGTCAGTTAAAAGATGAGAAGGCTAGAGTATGCGCAATATACAAAAATGTGGAATCCATTAATGATGTAATTTTTTTGAAGCATCCAGACCTAGCACCTCCCGCGCAGAAGTATGGATCTTCCCTGGGATGCCTGGAAGACTTAACAAGAGTCCTCACCATGGAGAGGCAGCCGCTAGCCTTGGAATCTGCAAAAGAAGTGACCGCGCGTTTGGAGAAAGAGGATAAATTGAAGGTCGTGGCACTCATAGCTGAGTACAACAAGGTTCTTACTGATGTAAAGGTTGCTTCCCAGACTACTGAGGCCATGTACGACAACTGCGCAGATAGAGACAAAGTGGCAGGCATCTTGGTCGCCAATCATGAAGCAGAACTTAAGGAGTTTCAAGAGAAGAATAAGGGAAATAGGGCGGAAAGGGACTGAATCCTTTTCGAGGTCGAAAATAAAGCTAAGGCCATTGAAACCTTAAGGGGTTCAACAAAAAATCGGTTGAAGGAACTGTACCCACGGATTACACGAAGAATGGATGTGCTAGAGGATGTAGGTAAGGAGATAGAGAAAATTACTGACACCATGAGCACACAAGGAGATGGACTAAGTTTTGGGGAGGTGAGCACCCTACTCGGTGACCTCTGTCAGAGAGTGTAGAATGAAGTGGATGCTTGGAACAAGTTGGAGGCCGACTTGCAAAAATATTTTCCTAGCTTATTGCAGTGATTCTACCACTTTCCCATTCTTTCTTCCTTCCCTATTTCTTCATCCCATTATTCTTGTTCAAAGGCATAAGTCTACTGTATTCTTTTTCTCACTAGAGAAGTGTTCTAGTGGACAGAGAATAGGTGTAGTGTGGGGTGATTTTGGGCCCCTAAAATATTGGCTAAGTACAAAAGGCACGTAAGGCCTAGTTGAAGAAAGGCACGTAAGGATAAAGCGTGCATGACAGGGTTTAAGGAAGGGTTTAAGGAAACCCGTGGTGCACACGCGGACAAAACCAAGGTTCGGGACTTAGCCATATTGGGCATTTTGAGCAGGACACGTGGAAAACATGACCCGTATGCGCATGCGGAGTGGATAATGTGTCAGCCTAGCAACAGGTTGGCCTAGGAAGGTGCATGCCTTCAGTAGAAGCTTTTAGAAGCTCATCATGGTAAAAAGTGGAAAGCTCAGGCCTGGAGGAGCATGCTCCCATGGAGGATCACATTCAAACACTTAGCATCAGATATGAGGCTGTAGGAGGATGAGTTGGCAGTTCAGAAAGGCTATATATACAAGCGCCTGCAGAAGTAAAGTAAGGGAGAGATAGATAGAGAGCAGAGCTCTACTAAAATACTACAAGAACTTTGTTAGCTTGGGTAATTGTGCGTAGGAAAGGATGTATTAAGGGTATGGGTATTATAAATTTCTTTTGAGAGCCTAACCATATGAATCTAGTTATGATGCATGACTGTGGTCTGCTCTTCTGTGACATTCTGCAATGGCTCCATGAATGTAATGAGGTTACCAGTTTACATGAATATGAACATTGATGATTATGATGCATACATCCTTCTCATAGCTCTTTTTCAGTTATGTTTATGATTAAGTATGAATGCATGTATAACTTCCTTTCTGTTTTGATGTAAGTTATATAATCTGTTAAGCACTTTCTTTCTGTAATGACTGCAAGGATCTAGAAGCCGTTCTGATCTCTATGGTGCTTGTACATCTTATTTCTTTTCAAATCTCTTAAACATTGATCATAGATGATGTTTCCCACTAAACTCACATAAAAGAGAGACTCGACACCCGTGCATGCCTCGGGTGAATGCCCAACATCCGTTGGGTGATAGGCCGGTGCACATGGTATTTGTTTCCTTTGTGATGGGGGTAAAAATGACTACATAATCTCAGGGGGAGTTGTGTGGATTCTCATATTAGGTCCATATGTCTCATTTATTGCTAATTAAGACACAAAAATAGATTACAGTCCAAGGGGGAGTCACGTGAAAAAGTAATTTGAGTGCATTTTTGTCATTATGTCTTATGTTTTCCTTTTTCATGTCTAAGTTATCTTGTAGCCTTTGTCATGGATGTCAAAGGGGGAGAGTAGCATCTGAAACATGAAAAAGGGAGTCTTGGAGGTGTCTTTTCTTATGGTGTCCATTAATGTTTCTAAAGGTTCTTGTCATCAATGAAAAGGAGGGAGAATGTTTTCATTGATGGAAAAGGGAGTCAAGGTTTCATAAATGTCTTCATGAGGTGTAAATCAAGGTCAAGCAGGATGGTTGATTGGTAGTGTCAAATCATGTAGTATTGTCATGGTGTCTTAGTGTATGGTCAAACAAGCTAGGTTTTGTAGGTGTGCTCCAAATTTGGTCAAAGGATCGTAGAAGTTAAAACATGTTTCATAAGAGGTGTAAGAGGATTATAAGTTTGTACAAGTTGTCATCGTGGTCATTTCATGTGAATTCATGGTTGAGTCAGGTCATTCTAGCTTTATTCCTATACCTAGTGCATGATGGATGAGTAAGAACCATGAGAATTTTTTTGAAGCATGTAGATTGTGTTTTCAGGTTGTAAAGCACGTATATTATGAGTATCAGGGCATCTCTCAGCTATTTCATGTTTTTTCTAGGTCTTTGAGAAGCAAGGCTATGAATACTAGTCAATAAATAACATGAAAGTCATGGTGGTAAGAAATATTCATAGGCATTAGAGCATTATTCAAGTATATATGATACTTGAGTTATTCAAAGGAGGTAATCTTGATGTTTCAGGTCAAATTTTAGATTGGTATGATGAATATTTTGCATGTTATGATGTTTTTGGAAAAAATGAGTTCTTAGAGTGCTCGTTTCCAGCTCAATGGTGAAGTTCATTTACTCACCCAAACATGTGATATTTGCATAGGACCTTTTGGCTTTCAAGGATTTTTTTTTATCATGGAGTATAAAATGTATTGAAAAAATAATGGGATCAAATGAACATCAATTTTTTTGAACTTGTTTTATGAAGCTAAGGAGGTCTAAAATAGACTCCTAAAGCCTTACCAATATAGCGATGGAGGAAACAAAAAGTTCTTTGGGATCCAAATGGATTGAGAAATCTAATGTGATGCATTGGGGTTGTAGATAATTTTTTTGAGCTCATTTTGGTGGTGTTCTCATGTTCTAGTTGTTTCAGGAAATGATAGAAAACTCATAATTTTTTGAAGATTCACAGTTTTAGGGATGAGATGGAAGCTTCATGATGAAAAGTTAGATGTTCAAAAATATTTGGGATATTTTATAGGTATCCATGAAAATTTCCAAGTAGGTACATTGGATAAAATTTAAGATACATGTCATCAAAGTTTCCATACTGCTTTTGGCATAGAAGGGAGCTAAAACATAGTCTTATGGTTTGAGGTGAGTTTGATGAATTTACATGTTGGAGAAGAGTTCTATGGAATTGGATTACTTGTTATAGTCCCTCATGATTTTTTTTAAGCCTTGTTGTGATTTAGATATATGTTTTCTTGCTTGAATCCCTAATGGCATAATTGGTCCAATTAGGCTTTTTGTAGTGCCCACTTCCCTTCGACACCTATTGCTTTTGATTTCGATTACTATTGGTTATACATGGACATTATTGTATCACTTTGACTTAGCATGATGTTAGATGATAGAGATACTTGGACTATTATTGGATTTCGATTTATAGTATGATGTGTGTGTGGATTCTTAGAGACATTTTATATGGATGATGATATGTTGTTGACATGGTTATACATTCTGACATTCGATGTTTTCGTCATATTGAGTAGGTTGTAACAGTTGAACTAATCTTGTGATCCTATTGATATTGATGAAATGTAGTATTGAGATGTTGTTAGAAATTGAAAATAATAACGTTACTTATCTAGATGATGATTTAATTTGATTTATATGTGAATGATTGTGGATTTATATTGTATATTTTATCTTGGATGTTTTGATGTAGCCACGAGGCCGAAGGAGGTATTGTATGTTTTGCAAGTAAACATATCACAACAATCAATGGGGAATTAGAGACCAACCACATCAGAATACCAGATGGATTCAACAATGGTCACCATGGCAACTTGTGTTATGTTGTGTGTGTGTCTTGTTGTTGTTAGGGGGTCCCCATGGGGGGATAACCTCCAATTGTGACCAAGGGGTTTGTGTGTTGTTCTTTCATTTTGTTTCCTTTATTTAATTTTAGTATGAGATTTTATAGTGATGTATTTTCCTTTTTATTAATTATTTAAATTGTGTCTAGATTAGTAAATTAACCATGTTCTAAAATAATTATGGATGGACAAAAGAATATATTTATTAGATTAGATGGCTCCTTGGTTTATGTGTTTTAAGTTGAGTGCTTGTGATCTTAAGTGTTGTACACTCCACCTCTCCTTAGAAATTCGGATTTGGCCTTAAGGGCCAATTTTGGAGACTTGTGGGACAAGTTAAACTTGTCCCACACCTCTTAAATTATTATACCAACCCTACCTATGGGTTGGGGGGTCAAAAATAGACCCCATTATGTGTTTTGGGAAGACAAAAAGGTAAATTTTTATTGCACTTTCTTACATGTAATTATTTTTAGTCCTTAAGGGATGTGGGTTGAAATGGTGTGTGTAAGAGGTTTGTCATACCTCTCAACCACCCATTTAATTGCCTTGGAGTATGGGTTTGACTTGGGTGATGTGGCATCCTACTTGGAGCCACATCATCTTCCTCCTCTTTTCTATTTATTGAAAAAATTTAGAGGAATTTGAGGTTACTCACTTATTTTTGGAGCTCTCTTTTTGGATGCTTGCTTGTGGGAGTTGGAAGGGTGCTTGGAAAAATTGCTTATGCTTGAAGATTTTGGGACTAGTTTTCAAAGAGGAGCTTTACCATGGCAAGGTAGGATCTTGCTCTTTTATTTTTCTCCTTGTTTCTTACATGTTATGTGATTGTATGGAATTGTGTTCTTGCTTGAAGTGTTGGGTAGTATTTTGACCTTAGGTTGTGTTGAGATTTGGATATGGGGATGAAATATGTTGGGAGGCATAAGAGATTCTTGTTGTTTTTAGGAGGGAGTGGGTTTTGGATGCCCCACCTTATTCTATTCTATTATGTTATGTATTGTGGGATCCATAAGAGAGAGGGAGGCATAAGAGTGAGGGAGACATAAGAGACATAGTTTTGTTGTGAGGGAGGCATAAGATACTTTGGGATGAATGTGTGTTGGAGGGTTTTAGAGGTGGGCATCCAAACCCTTGGGAGGAATAAGGGCACCCCCATCTTTCCTATCTCTTTTTAGCTATTTTAGAAGCCTTTGTTTGGGAATTCTTTGTGTTTAAAAATAAGTGTTTTGTGGTTATCTTTCTTATGTGATTGGTTGTTTGAAAGTGAATGTTGAAGCATTGTTTTAGTTGTCATGTGTTGAAACATCCCTTATTGCCTTGTGGTTGGGGCTCGGGGGCCAATGAGAAGAATTGCTTCTTCTTCTCATTGGAATTTTGGTTGGGTGGAGAGTGTTGCCTCTCCCCCATTTTTGGTTGATTGTGATTAAGCAAAGAGAAGATGGAGCTTGGTTGGAGACTTGACTTTTGGAGCTATAATAGAAGACAAAATATTTTTCATTTTAATGACCTCCTTGTAAAATCTCCACTTCAAGTGGAAGATCATTGCATCATCTATTTGAAAGGAAAGAGTTATTGTATTTTATTTTAGAAGAAAGGTTGTATTGTTCTTTAGTGATCAAGATTGTATGTATGTTGAAAAGGGAAAGAAAGACTTGTTTTAGTAAAGCTAGTTTTTTTGTATTAGAAATGAAGATTAAAAGAAAAATATCTTATTTCCCATTTTAGTTGATTTATTCCTTCACTTAGTGTGTTGCTCTTGCTTTAAAATGTATTGAAAAAAAAATCTTGTTGAGAGCTCTTGTGATCATTGTTGAAATTGTATGTTGTAAAAACTCCTCAAGAAATAGTAAATTTGATTTTATTACTTGAAAGACATGTAAAGGAAAAGTTAGGCTATTTCATTCATTTCCTTGCATTGTGGAATCAAAAGTTAAACTTTGTATACTTAGAAGGAAAGAACTTAAATTATAATGTCTTTTATTTGGCCAATGAACTAGTTTAAGTACTAATTATAATATGTAATTCTCATTTAAAAATTATTGTAAATCTAATACAAATTGTTAAGGGAAATGAAATGTATTCTAAGCATTTTACCATGGGGGTATACAATATTATCATTTTTTTAGAGAAGAAAGTATTAGTGCAAGTATTTAACTCACTAATATTACTAACTATACTCTGGTGAATACTTTTGATAGTAATATGATTATTTTAAATATTATTAATAATGAAATATTTAATAGTAATGGGACTTACCAATGTGAAAAATATATTAATATTAATATACTATTATTAGTTGATTTATTACTTATTAATGTGTTATCTATATTAATATCAATATATTAATAAAAGTATTCTTTTAATCAAATGTGATCTTGTTGAAATATGTATGTATGTATAAAAGTCAAGAACATAGTATGCGGTGATAGCTCATGGCCGCGGCTTGATTTTATTACTTGAAAGACATGTAAAGGAAAAGTTAGTGGGGGCTCAGGGGTTCATTCATTTGACGGTCGCATTGTGGAAAGAAAGTTAAACTTTGTGATACTTAGAAGGAAAGATACTTGCAAATATTTATAATACCGTCACATTTAATTTGGGCATATAAAAGACCATCTTAGTTTTAGTATAATTATAATATGTAATTTCATTTAAAACATATATTATTTAAATCTAATACAAATAGTTATAGAATAATTGGTGATAAATGAACATGTATTATATTTTTTGAAAGGCAGTATTATACAATATTACCATCGCCCGAAAAATTTTTAGAGAAGAAAGGTGACCGTCAAATTAACCCTTGGTGGGGGTGGGTGGGGTCGACTAACTCACCCTAATAATTTACTGAACTACTACTCTACCTGAATACTTTTGATACCTAATATTGTACCCCCCTCCCCATTATTTTAAATTACCCCTTACACATGGTCTTATAACTGAAATGTTTTTTTTACCACTGTTAGCCTGTGTAAAATGGGACATATCCCGCCAATGTGCCTACATATATTAAATTTGTTTATATATATACTATATATATCTTTATATATATATAATATATATAACATTTACACAGTTGTATCAATCACTTTATTAATGAAAATTTTGGATTTTAATCCATTTATTCAGTTGTATAATCAAATGTTATTACATGATAAATTTTGGATTTTAATCCATCTATATATATATATATATATATAAAAGAGAAGGAATATAAAGATATATATATATATCACTAAAATGAAAACACCTATCAAATCTGGTTATATCACTAAAATGGGCAAAACCCACAAGCTCATATGGGAAGATCAAAGAAATACGAGCTAAATAAAATAAGCAATATGCTTTACAAACCCTATATGTAGGTGTAAACCAAATAAGAAAACAAATGGGGCATGTATGCCTCTCCAAAAGCTTGGAATGGCTTCCTCCTTCGCCTCCAACAACCTGCAAAACACAAGAGAGAAAATAAGCCAAAGGAAAAGAGAAAGAAGATTTTTTAAGCAAACTTTAGGGTTTTTTGTCCTTCTCCTCATCTGAGGGTCCTAAAGTTAAAACAAGGGATGAGATTCATCCCTACAAAAAGTAGGTAGGGAGTATGGGTGAGAGGAATTTGAATTTAAATTTAATATTTAAATCTAAATACATGGGTTGAATTTTTAAGGGGCCACTTTATGGGGTAAGGGTGTGCTTATTGTTCTAGCCTCAAGCCAAATGGAGGACCTTGTTATTTGTTTTAAACCTAGTCACCTTGTGGATTAAAATAACTTTTGTATTTAGTTATTTTGGCCCTTTGTCCTTGAGATTAAAATATGGGATTACCAACTATAGTGGAATTTATTTTTTTACCAAAATAACACTTAGGGAGAAACTCAACCACCCCATTAAAATGTAATGAGAGTTTTTAAT
The DNA here is from genome assembly GCA_019776745.2 of Taxus chinensis. Classification (NCBI taxonomy): domain Eukaryota; kingdom Viridiplantae; phylum Streptophyta; class Pinopsida; order Cupressales; family Taxaceae; genus Taxus; species Taxus chinensis. The sequence continues at coordinate 239,002,000 of CM034148.1, forward strand.
ATTTTGTTACAATGGAGAAAACATTATTATTAAATGTAACTGACCCATTAATGTGACACCTGTATTTGGAAACCTTTTTGCGGGCATGTTTTTCAAAAAAAAATTATCCCATAATTTTCTAACTTGCTCTAGGTTTTTCTTGGGTTTCATGCAGGAAGATTTTAGTGGGTGTTACACTTGCCAAGAAGGTGTCTATTATATTTACCACCCCAATGTATTCTTTTAACTGTGTTTTTTTTACCAGCATTGGTTCGGCCTTAGAGGTGTTTGGAGTTTGAAAACACATAGTCCCGCGGCCTGAATATGTATTTTTACACATTGGTCTGGAACATATGGAGGCCTTATTCTATATATATATATATGGATATAAGTGAGTTGTTGTAAAAAGTGGACTAAGATAAATTTCTATATATGATCCTTGATGATGAGTTTTCCCATGTAAACTCATTCATTCTTCATGACTATTTTTCTGGGTACCTGAAGACCTAGTTGTGTATGCTTTCTTCTTGGTGTGTTACATGGTGGAGATATATACATAGATTCTTGTGATTTTTTTATGATATATCAATGGAGATACATTTCCCAAGTTGTATAATCATTGATAATGGAAATTTACATAGTTTATTGGAGATACATTTGGAGCTCAGTTGTATAATCATTGTATTAATGGAAATTTCATATTTTAATCCATCTAAATATATAAAAAAAAGAGAAGGAATATAAATATATTACTAGTTTATTTTCTCATTGTGACTAGTGGACTAGTTGGGGATGTGAGCAAGATAAAGATGGTTGAAGGAGAGCATAAATGGGTCAAGATCAAAGCTGGTGAGATGTATGAAGGACTAAGGAATATTTAGGTAGATATGTAAGTTCATAAGACCTAGTAAGTAAGAGGACTAGATTTGAGTGAGTTAGGAGAGAGTGTGTTTGAAGAGGGTTTTGAGAGAGAGGAGTTGAATTAGAGATCACAATCAGTTATGGGAGAAACATATCTTCAGTGATCAGCCATTTTAGGTGGGAATTTTTTTGGTTGGTCATCTTAAGAGTTGTATCCTCCTTGTAAGATTAGTGTCCTATTAAACTAGGGGTTGTTGTTTCTTATGGGATTGGTGTCTCACTAAACAAATCTTGCTTGAAGTGTGATATTCTTGAAAGTCCTTTTTTATGAGTAATATTAGCATAATTTTGATTGGTTTTTCTTCCCTTTGAGGGTTTCCCACTTATATATGGTGTTTTTTGTTCTCTCTCTTGTTTCATGCATTTATAAATTGTGGATTCACACTTAATAAGTTCACATAGTTTATGAATGTTGAATGAATGGCTTGAAAAATGAATGTATCTAACGGAAATGAATTAAAAATTTTGCAGAACTGATTCACCCCCCCTATCCATTGTGCTTCTAACAAGGACATGTTTGAATCAAAGAGTTCCCAACAACATTTTGATGTAGATGTAGTCTTTAGCATGAATTTTATTGCAAGTTTATGTTCATGTGATAAGTATTTTTTAAGTATTAAACATAATTTAAATTATTGTAATGCTTATTACAGTGTTTTGTTCATGTGATATGATTTATATTATGGTTTCAATTTCAAATTTTGAATAATATAGATGGATTGTTTGTCTGTAATAGATCATGTTTAAACTAACTCCTTAAATTTGGAGTTTTAAAAAAATGTGCTTAGTGACAATTTTTTTTTTTTTTACTATTGGTAAATGGTTTTGAAGGGACCATACCCTGTTGTAAAAATAGGCTCAAAATCCTAGATGGAAATTACTAACACCATGGTTTTTTGTTTCATGGGGGCCACACCCCAAAAAAAAAGCCTAGGAGCTAGACATTCAGAAAATATACATAGGCAAGGGCCAACTACCTACAAAGAGATCGACTAACGACATAGAAAAACAAAACAGAAGCTTCAAAACAACAACAAACTAGAGCTAAGTCCAATATTTGTTGTATACTTTCAATGAAATATTCAAGGCTTTGTAGAGGTTGATGGTCGTTTGCATTTCTGGATCATGGCTTCTCTCAGTGATTGTCTTCTTTTTTATGTTATTGTTCTTCCAAGTAGACCCTAGGATACCATAAGCCTCACAAACCTGATACACATTTGTTTAAATTTAGTCCAAAACTACCTGGTGTATAACGAACTGGTTAGAATGCATGTCTTTAACCTATAAAACTCTTTCCTCCAAGTCGTTGAGTTGAGTAGAGAGGTTGTTTAGTTTCTCCTCCAAGTTAGAGAGGGTAGAGGGGTCCAAATTGATTTTAATGCGTTCTTTGATCACAATGTCCACATTCTCTTTGATCCCTGTAAGGGCCTCAGCCTGTTGTTCTATTTGAGCAGACAAACCTGAGCTAGAAGGAGGAACCTAGGAAAATTGACTAATTTCCAACAAACTCTCTGCACTAACAGTTTCCTTACCCTTTGAGCTACTACGAAGGGTTCTTTTGGCAGGGGGAGGATTAAACAAGGGCTCTATAACATTTAGGTTCTTGGTTCAAATCCTTGGCTACTGAGGAGGAGGGGGGCAGTGGGGGGGCAGGGTCATTTGTAACTACATTGAGAAAGTAGTGGTGAAGGAGGAAAATTACTCCTTGGTGTAAAAGAAGAAACCTCGTATGAGTTTGAACCTGTCAAATGTGATGTTATTCATTAGTGAAATAAAATTATAATGTGAAAGTCTCGATAATGTACATATTATTTTCTAAATTGATATGATTGACATCCTATTATATTAAAAGGGCTGCTACTTGTTTACCAACCATTGAAAAAAAAAGGATTTTAGTGTCAGAAGTTGTCAATACAAGGGTAAAAACGTCAAGATTATTGGCGACGAAGATAAATGGAGTAGGGTGACAAGATTAATCAACTATAAAGAACACCCATCAACAATAATCTATCTTAGATCAATATACATGAGTAACTATTCAGGGTTTCATTTTATTTAGATAAGGATAAACAATTTGACTGAATCCCTTACCTAGGTACAAAGCCAATAATGCCAAGCGATGAAATACTTATTACCAGATGAAGAAGACAACATTATAAACTTGTTTTATCTTGTATATTTCCTAGAATTGCAACACTTTCCTATATTATATATTCAAAAACATATCCTCATAAATTTACCACATGGGATATGAGCTGGCATAATTAAGGAATAAGATAGAATATTGAGTAATCAAGTCTGTTCAAGAGTGATAATTTATGTTTACTTTTTGAATGTATTAGGATTTTTATAAATCCATAGAATAAACTTAGTGTAATTAAATTACGGCCAATAGTCCATTTACCCCTGTCATCATACACATTGTTTTCAGGGTCGCAAGGGATAACTATTTCTAGAGAGTTGATTGGCTTAAATTTCAACAAAGAATGAAAAGATGAATCACTCACACAACTATTGGGACTATTACATTACGAGATGGAGCGTTGGCAATTCTATTATGACATCATTGATAGTCACCCCCAGGTGAGAAATGTTTATTATGGAATAACGTCCTCGTTAGTAGCACCAAGGATCATGTGTTTAGGTAGAGTTTCTTACTATCCTCTAAGTTAAAGTTATATGTACAAATGTCCACCTCAAGCATTCACATCAAACATCCATGGAAAACCAGGTGACCAACATATTGAAAGTAGTCGTTGACAATTATCTGTTAATGTAAGTTGTAACAATTGTAGGCCACTACCCTTAAGGAACTATATCTATTTTGAAATTATGATTCCAACATATGATGTGCTTGTAGGCTATAGCATAGGTCACATTTTGTCACAGTAACTCATTGAGATTTTCCTATCATGTTGTGATCTATTATTTAAAAAGAATTTGAATATCCATTCAGTTTCATAAGATTCTTTGATGATGTAGATGAATAAAAAGTGTAAGCTTTGACTTAATACAAGCATATAATCTACAACCATTTGAATGTATAAATATCATACTAGATTAATCCATCACAATTTGCAAAGTATTAACAGAATTTTATGTGTTATTATCCCTTTATTAAACCAAAATTCAAATTTACCTTTAATTTTGAGGAAATTCTAAAATAGTAATGTGTATGTATAACACACACAAACACATAGATACATACATGAATGCATGCATACATACATACATACATACATACATACATACATACATACATGCAAACATAAATACATACATACATACATACCTATGTACGTACGTACATACGTACGTATGTATGTAGATATATATATATAGATATGTGTTTATATATTTATTTAGATGTATGTATGTATGTATATATACATACTATATATAGATGTGTATGTATGTATATACGTGTGTGTGTGTATATATATGTATATGTATGTATGTATAACATACATACATATATATATACAGACATATATATCTATATATATATATATATATATATATATATATATATAGATCTATCTCATATATATCTAGATATCTATACTATCTCAGCTCTCTCTCTCTCTCATCTCTCTCTCTCTCTGTCCTCTGTCTTCTGTCTCTGTGTATATTCCTGTATATCTTCTTGTCTGTACCTCTCTCCCTCCTCCCTCTTCTCTCGCTCTCCTGCTCTCTCTCTCTCTACTTCTGTCTGTATGTCCTGTCTTCCTGTCCTGTCTGTCTTCTGTCTTCTGTCTGTCTCTCCCTCCGCTCTCTCTCGCTCTCTCTCATCTCTCTCTGTCTGTCTGTATGGTATTATGTATGTACTTTATGTTGTAACTGTATGTATGTATGTACTGTATGTCTCCATAATACCTACATCATACTACATATAACATATCCTCTACATATCCCTCTCCTACTACACTCTCTATCTCTCATCTTCTATTCTATCTATATCTCCTCTGTGTGTGTGTTGTGTGTGTGTGTGTGTGTGGTATAATCTACATACTACATACCTAACCTACATACATACCTACATATATATATATATATTATGTATGTCTACTTGTATGTATGTGTATCTGTATATGTATATGTATGTATGTATGTATATGTATGTATGTATGTATGTATGTATGTATATGTGTGTGTGTGTGTGTGTGTGTGTGTGTGTGTGTGTGTGTGTGTGTGTGTGTGTGTGTGTTTGTTTATTTAAACTTTAATTGTCGTTTTGATTTATTTATATTTTAATTTCAATTTAAACTAGTATTTTGTAAACAAATATAACAATAAAACTATGAATTTTTTCTCCAATATTTGATCAATGAAACTGTGTGTTAAATAAATGAGTGTTAAATGAATGAGAGGTTCATATCTTATTTGAATTAAAAAATGCATTTGTATATTTCATTCTTTAATATATAAAAAAATGAGATTGAAAGAAGAAAAGTTTTCTAAAATTATACAAAGAAATGTCACTAAAAATATTACTGAATGTGATGAAGAATGGAGATAGTAAATTAAGGTTAGAAGTGTTTGTCAACATGGTGTTTTTTTACATTTTATTTAGAATGAATTAAAATCATGTTGAAACTTGACATTGTACCATATTTTTAAAAATCTTCTTAAATAGTAGGCAATTGTTTTCTCACTTGATTATTCTTTATATAATTGCTTATGTTACCACTTATAATTATTAGATAGTCGCATTTATGTACTAGCATGATAATTAACTAGCAATCACACGTGAAATGTGTGATGGAAATGTTGAAGAAGTTAAAATGGAGGGGTTGAAACAAAAGGAGAGGAAGATGGACGATCAAGAAGAGACTTAAGGGAGGAAAATTCCAAGTGAGGTGAAAATAATATGAGAAGTTGTACGATATAAAAGTGACATGCGAGCATGAGAATTTACAAGTAGCTCTTCTTTGTACCCGACCTCCTGAGGTCTTGCCGAAATAGCCGGTGAGAATGGAATATATGTGGATACAAACAAACTAGTTGGGCAATCTTATATCCTCAACACACAATAATGGAACCTGCGAATCTAAGGCAAGGAAAGCTCTTCTAACCTAAATTGGTGTAATAGACTATTCAGATATAATAGCTACTCAGAGGCTCCAATCAATGTCAAGCTCTGCCGAGATCCTATCTATTGGCTATTGGATGCATGGAAAATGCCCTATAGGTGCTTCGTGTATATTTCCAGATAAGGTCATTAAAAATGGTAATGAGAGGTGCAGTGGATTTATAGGAACTATGTATGGTTTTCTAGTCTAGCCCAAAAAATGTTGGATTGATTGGCTTCTATATTTAATATGAAAAATTGTGTTATGATATCTGGTGGGAGTGGTGAGGATCTAAATACCAACATTCGTAAACTAGTGTTGATACTTAATTGACTTGCAGACCAGTTGGGTTGTGGGACCTAAGGATCGCAACCATGAGTTCATGGTTGTTGTGGACCTGTTATGGTCATGTGAAGAATCAATCTCTTCTTCCGACTATCCAATGGTCATAAGACATTTCAACTTCTATGTTTAGTACCAGGAGTTGTGTGATTTTCTCAGAATACCTCACAGGTATTCTAGAAACTTGTATACGCAACCCTATATCTGTGTCGATGAGAAGGTCTCCTGCATCTGGCTGTGGAACTAATGGATCACAACCAAATATTTGTTATCTTTCGGGTTCTTTTAATATCCTATCAAGGCATTCTATAGTTGGGTTTACTTGACCAAAATGTGTATGCTTTGTCATCTTCAATATTCAGTTGTCTCAATTGTTCACTAATTTCTTGTTGATTTGTTGTCATTTGAAAGATCTGAATCCTAATCCCTTGATCTATATCCATTAATGTTGTGAAGAGATTCAGCTGAGATACTACCGGTTCAAATACTTATTCCCTGGCCTCTTTGGGTCCTGTAATTGTCATATAAAAGATAACTTAACTGAAATGAGCAAATTAACCATGAAATCTATATCTACACTATGCTTATATTTCTATTATTTTTATATTTTCAATTATGTGTTTTGAATGAAATTAAAAGAAAAACTATTCTAACATATTCAAAAACTGGAAAATTAATCTAATAATAGAATTAAAACAAGTAAGGTAGCTTGGTATAGCTATTCGCCTGTGCAATTGTGAATTTATCCTAAATATTTAAATGACTAACTAGTTTAATCGAAAGACTTATGATCCTACCTCAGAAGTGAGGAATGAATCATAGTTTCTCAGAAACTATCATTCCCCACAGCTTCCCTGGCAATATCGAAAGTGAGCTTTGACTGAAATTAAATAATTTGCTACTCTATTTGATATATTATAACTACAACTTTGATAGCTCAAACCTAGAGTTTACAAAATAGTGGTAAATCCAGTTGTGTCGTGACTTGTCCCCTCAGTGTGATTTCCTCGTTCCTTCATGTTCTCATGAATCTAGAAAAGTGTGAGTGTGATAGCATCAGTAGAAGAAGATATCTGAGCAATGGTAGGTTTGGATATAAACCGAATACAATGAAAGTAAGAGAGGGATAGTGCAAGTGAACAAAGCTTGACTATGTAATTCCTAGCAGGATTTATTGCGGGGATACAATGTAAATATGCCGATAATTCTAGGATCTATCTCTGGTGACAAACAAAACCTACAACTATAAGATGGATTCTAATATAAAAATGAAACTACCTTATGTTAAATTGATTGTATGAGACAATAATGAAAGCAAGATAGAAGGAAGAAGATCAAATGACCTCTAAAGTAGAAAGGAGAGACTAATAATTCATGCAAAATATAAAACTATTGAAACTCAAGCAAGAACTTCAAACAAATTGAATAATCAAACACAGAAGCAGAGGGGCCATTTGTTTGAAAGCAAGATGGGTATTTATAGCATTTGCATTTACCAGAGGGTAAATCTAAATTGAACTCTTCTAATATTAAACAAGGGGAAAACACTATTTACTGGGCGACCAAAACATAAATGCAAGCTTTAGTGGTTGAGGAATGCGGGTGAAACTTAAATTTTTACGTTTGACGAAAGTTGAAACGTTATGGAAAACGCGCGCATGATAACCCCCTGCGCAGGGAGGTGGTTACAGGACTGCCGCCCTGTCTTGGGTGGCGGTCATGGGACCGTTGCCTAGACAAGGCAACGGTTCCGTAACTTAAAGACAAAAATGCAAGGAAAGGGGGGTAGAGACTAGAACAAAACATGTAAAATCTAGATATGGCTTTCTAGGGTGCAAATGTACAGTTTGGCGAGTTCTTTTGGATTCCAAGAGATCTGAATAATCATTGGGGTTTCTGTAACCTCTTTTCGGTAGTACAATATCTACTTTTTTAGGTACGTACATATTAGCCCCTCAGAGAAGTTTTTTAGCCATGAAGAGGCATAAAATGGTGGGTCCGAATATGGCGGTCCCAAAATGGGGAGTAACAAGTTATACCTGACACGCCCGTGTGTTGAAATGTCACCACCCAAATTCCCGCTATCTACAAGATGAAATGAGGACTTACCATTTACGCAGGGATAAGAACTTACCTTCGTCAGCGCTCCAACTTTGCATAAGAACACTCAAAATAAAATTAGAATACTATATATATGTAAAATGAACTCATTTTACTATTCATTTACGCGTGTCGATTGGGTGGTTTTTGAGCTCTGGGACCCACAGTGACTATTTTTGATGAGAGTGCAGTCAAAACGTTTGTTGTGAGATCGTGATCATGCCTCCGAGAGTAGGATATTGACCCGCGAAGTCTCAGGTTAGTTCTCCTTAATTTATTGTTTTTAAACCTAAAATATGGAAATGTTAAAATATTGGTATTAGGGGGATTTTTTTGGAAATGTTAGTTTTAATTGAGTCTCTAGGGGGGCGCCTTTAGGGTAGGTCTTTATTTCAGTTAAAATGGTGCTTTTTTGTTCTTTTTAAATTTTTTTGGGCCTTACGAGCCGTTTGGCGATTTGGGACAAGACCGCCGCCCTGTGCAGGGTGGCAGTCATGGGACCGCCGCCCTATGATGGTGGCGGTTACGAGACCACTGCTTCATAAGGCGATGGTTACATGACCACCACCTTAGAAGGTGGTGGTTAGGAAACCACCGCTCTACATAGAGTAGCAGTTTTGAACAGAATGCAAAAGAAGATATAATTTTTAATTGTCTTTGCATTTTTGACATTTTTATATGTTGTTGGTAATTTTTCTAGTTGGATTATGTTACTAACTTACTCTTTTTCTCTATTTTGGGTGAATGTAGAAGAAGGAGGAGTACATCAGATGGAGTAGAGAGGGAGTGTGATTGGCTCCCTGCAGTGCTAGAGGCACTTACTCAGGCAGAGCGAGATACTCTACAGAGGGCTGGCATTTGGAGGATTGCATAGGTCCCTCATGTTGCACCTACTAGTCACATATTGTGTGACTTTTTTTCATACTGGGATGCAAATTAGAACACTTTCCGATTTCCAAGAGTTAGGGGTGAGTGGACCATCACCCTAGAGGACGTTTATCTCATATTGGGGGTCCCAATTCTTAGGACATGGTTGTCTCTTAAGACAGTAGTATCCAGATCTCAGATGGTCCAGTAGGCCACCTATATGGGAGATGTTGTTGTCTCAATGGGGTCGAAGAAGGGGGTGAAGGTTTGTTCTATTGTTGGTTCAGATATCCCTATGCTCCGCTAGGCTATTATGGGTATCTTGGCCTCATGGTTGATTGGGGACAAGGGAGGGAATAGTATTTTATACTGTTGGGCACCTATAATTACATAGATTGAGGCACATGGCTGCGTTTACACTTAGGGAGTAGACATCATTAGGACCACCTATCATGATTTGTATAGGGTGGTCAAATTACAAGGGCAGTCATTGAGGAGGTGGATAGGGATGACCATACTTAGGACGCCACACTAGCCAGTGGATTCCTTGACTATTACAGACATAGAGGCCACTCCTTATCAGGCCATGGTAGGGTAATGGGGAGAGGAGGCACAAACATTGATCACTTGCTATACTACTAGTCAGCTGTTAGACAAGATGGGGAAGTTGGAGATCCACCCCTTTGACAGAGTACCACAGCAGTTTGGCCTCCCCTACATTGATATGTTTCCTCCAGTGGGGCCAGTATACAGGTTTGTTTGTAAGGCTAGGGGAGGTCCTAGAGGCCGAGGTTGGACTACGATCACTCCTGGAGTTCCCATTGTAGCTAGGCGGGTGGTTTGTGCCCGAGGGGTAGCCAGTGCTCCTTGAGCACCTTTAATTCATATCGGAGCCGGTCCTAGCTCATAGTGGAGAGAGTGATGAGCCCATTGATGTGGACTCAGACTCTGAGTAATTCACAGGAGAGGAGACAGAGGAGGAGACGGGGGGATGAGACTGGATGTGGGGTAGATGAGGAGGATGATAGTGACTCTAAGTGGCATGACACTCAGAGTATCTTAAGGGTCAAGAGGGCAGAGGAGAGTGTAGAGAAGCTGACTCTGATCTCAGAGGAGTTGCCTTCTCAGGACATTGGGGGAGATGATGAGTCCGTAGCAGGACATCACTTCTTTCCAGATTTGGGAGAGGTTCCACAGTCAGCGGCAGTGTCAATGGCAGGTGTAGATCCTAGAGATCCCACCTAGATGCCTAGAGATTTGAGTGAGTTACTAATCTTTTCTCGAATTTGTTTTAGTTAGAATTGTTTAGTTGATATTTCCCTTTTGTTGTTTCATTTATTTTTTTATCATGGACAACTTTCTAACTTGTTTATTTCTACTTTTTTAGTTGCAGTGACTGCTGAGGGATGGCGAGACTTGATTCACCAGGTGTGCGCAGAAACTCTACAGCTCCCTTCAGAGAGTACACTGGATGAGCTTATTGTGGACGTGGGAGAGCCTTCAGCAGCCGGTAGACATACCAACATGTTTTCCCCTTGTTTGCAAGGCAGCAAAGATCATGACTTCTCTTCATGCTGAGCTGGCTAGGTATAGGACTGTTGAGCGCTTGATGAGGAGGATCCATTCTCACAGTGAGACCATAGCTACTGGCTGTGATCATGAGCCCTCAGTTCATTCAAAGCATCATCGTAGTAGGAGTCCTAGATGCAGTCGTGCACCTTCTGAGGGATCTCACAGGGATTGAGAGATCACAATGTCCTTTTGCAGTGATTTTTGGTTGGATGTTTATACGAGTGTTTTTGTATTTTCTGGGCTCATTGAACATTTTGACCATGCCTAGTGCATGATGACATTTGTACATAAAACATGATTCATATATATATATATATATATATATATATATATATCTTTTTGGATCTAGATCTTCTTGTGTCTAGAATTTTTGTGATTCGTTTCCTATGTGTACACTAGATTTTTTTAGTAACTTACTCCTTTGTATGCTTTTCAGAATGTATGCAATGGATAACAAATGATAACAAATGTTGAACATAATGTTTCTCTTTTTATTTGTTTTTGTAATGCTGATACGTGATGATGTAAACATATTGTAGTACTGAACTTTTGGCTTCTTTGGGAAATGTTCATTGCTTCTTCTTGTTTTGGTAAAATGTGATGAATGTATAATGATAACAAGATGAACTTGCCCCACTCCTAACTCCATGCAACTAGTAAGATGCGAGGGCTCAACACCAAGAGTTGGGAAGGGAGAAAATTGTATGAGTTTGACTGAATGGAAATGATGAGAGAAAGACAAGGTATTGACAAAAATCAAATTCAGAATTGCGTACTTACTCTTACTCGAAACTACTACATAGTTTAGAATGCAACTTATTTTCCAGTTTATCTAGACTTAGATCCATGGATTGTAACTTGGTCGACAAAATCTGGTTTTAAGGATTTGATCTCTTTGGAATTTGGATATTTAATTTCTCTTAGTATACTTTGCTTTAAAATATTAATATTCACTGATTTGTGTGAATGGACCCCCTACACCCTGCCTCATGCTACTGGTAGGAAGCATGGGATCATCACCGAAGGTAGGATATAGGTGAGTAAGGACACTTCTTTCCTTTCTCAACCTTGCATCACCAGTAAGAGATGTGGGCTCATCACTGAAGGTTGGTGGGTCAAAGAAGTGTGTAAAAATAAAATATTCTATTTGGTTCAACATTTTTTATTTAACTTGACATTTCGGGTTTGTGACTTTGGAGTATCCTTGTTTCAATGAGATGTAAGAAGGATAGATGTGACACCAAGAAGCTTCTAGAACAGACCGTAGGTAAGAACAACTTAACCAAGTAGAAAAGAATGAGTATGACTAAGTATGTAGGTCTTGGTATCGTTTTTGTCAATACTTTGTCTGTCGAATCGATGAAATGGTTTTGGAACCATTTGATGATATTATAAAAACTGAAGAGATATGATTTTGAATTCTTTTGCCAATATTTTCAGAAACTTGTAATGAATTACTTAAGAATAAGTTCCTTGACCACAATAGTTACGAAACAAGTGAACAAAATGAAACAACTAAGTGACTAATGCAATGTAGGTAGATATAATATACAAATGGTGACGCTGATGACCTATGCGTAAAACTGTTTAAGATGCAAGGAATTGACAGTTTCATTGAATTCCTCACCTTCTAACATACACAAGAGATATGCACACCATTTCCATAGTCTTTCATGACTTGGTATGGACCCAACCACTTGGGCCAAATTTTCTTCCTTCGCTGGTTTTCTTATCAATCTGGTTGTCTAGTCTTAGAACTAAATCTCCCTCATATATTTCTCATTTGTAGACCTTTTTGTTATATTTCCAACACATCCGGTCAGCATAGGCTCTGTGCCTTTGTTCGACATTTAGCCTAGCCTCATCAAGGCTTTCTAGTTGAGAGAGACGTGCCTCTCTATAGGCTTCTTCTCCCAAAATCCCTTGTAATGAGATGCAGAGGCTGGGTATTTCGACCTCAAGCAGGAGAACTGCTTCTACCCCAAATACTAATGAGAAAGGGGTTGCCCCCATCAGTGTTCTTATTGAGGTTTGATGGTCCCACAAGGTCGGGTATAATTTTAAATGCCAATCTTGTTTGTTCTCCTTAATTGTTTTGAGGAGAATAACTTTTAATGTTTTGTTTGTGGCTTCAGCTTGTCCGTTGGCTTGAGGGTAGTAAAAGGAGGCCGTATGATGGTTTATCTTGAATTTACTACATAATTCACAGACCTCATCATTCTTAAAGGATGTGCCATTATCTGAGATAATGACTTGCGGGACATCGTACCTGTAAATGATTTGATTTAAAATAAAGTTAGCGATTACAGAACCTGGTACGGTGGTAAGAGGCATGGCCTCTACGCATTTGGTAAAATATTATGTGGCTATGATTATGAAATTGTGGCCATCTATTAACAAGGGGGATAATTTCCCTATCAAATCTAGGCCCCACGTGGAAAAGGGCCATGGGGTTACGATTGGTTGCAAAGCATGTGCTGGCATGTGAATCTCATGGGAGAATTCTTGGAATTTATGGCATGTGCGTACAAACTCTACCGCGTCATGTTCCAAAGTGGGCCAAAAATATCCCATCCGATGTATTTTTCGGGTAGTGGCATGACCACCAAAGTGGCCTCCACATATCTCACTGTGGGATTCGTACAGAATATTTTTGGATTCTTCAGTGTCAACACATCTTAAAAGCATTCCATCAAAGGCTTTATGATAGAGCACTTGTTCTAAGATAACATATTTAGCAGCGATAATGCATAACCACCTTCTTTGTTGTGATGTGGCACCTTCTGGGTATGTATGGTCCATGATAAAATTGACAATGTCAGTGTACCAAGGGCATGTAGAAATGGGGGGTCTGGTTTTGAAAAAGTATATGCACTCATCGGGAAAGTCCAAATCTACCAGATCACCTCCATCTAATGGATTGTCAGCTAACCAGTCTACAATGATTTGTCCCTTAACAAATTTCTGGTTTACAAATGTTAATTCGAATTCACCCATTAAGGTTATAAATCATCCAACTTTTTTAGATAAAGACCCTTGCGTGAGGAATGTTCGTAAGTGATATGTCTTTACAATGACCCTTGTTTCTTGGTTTAACATGTAATGTCTTAAACATTTCATTGCAAAGACTATGGCAAGTCATTCTCTCTTTGCCTGTGTATAACATGTTTCATAATCAAGCAACGTTCGGATAATGAAATAGACTGCATGTTCTCGTTTATCATTGTCTTCTTGAGCCAGCATGTAGGCTAGTGAGACATCAGTAGCCCATGAATATAGGATCAAAGGATGATCTGGTCTGGGAGGAATTAGCGTGGGAGGAGACAACAAGAAGTGTTTAACTACTTCGAAGGCCTCATTGCATTCTTTTGTCTAATCAATGCTATAATATTTCTTTAATAAATTGTTGATTGGATGAATAGTAAAACTTAAATTCAGGATGAACCTTCGGATTGCACCGAGTTTCCTAAGAAATGATTTGATACCGGACTCGTCCAATGGTGGAATCATTTCAAGAACAACCTGAATTTTGGTTGTATCGACATCAATCCCTCGTGAGGATATAATGTAACCCAGAAGCTTTCCTCTTATCACGCCAAATACGTATTTCTCTGGACTTAATGTGACACCATATTCAATCAATCATGAGAGAATGATACGGAGTACTTGTGGGTGATCACAACGCTTCTTAGCCTTGGCCAACAAGTCATCCAAGTAGGATTCCACAATTTTATGAATAAGGTCGTGGAATATGTATGTCATTGCCTGTTGGTATGTAGCGTCGGCGTTCTTAAGACCGAATGACATGACAGCGTAACAATAAGTTCCCCGAGGAGTTATAAACGTTGTTTTGGATTGATCCTATTCAGATATTTTAATCTGATTATACCCTGAAAACCCATCCATGAGGGATAATAGCTCAAATCCAGTTGTTGCATCAACAATGACGTCAATGGATGGCAATGGGAAGTCATCTTTGGGACAAGCTTTGTTAATATCCCGAAAGTCTATGCAAATGCATATATTCCCATTCTTTTTTAGAACAGGGACGTTATTAGATACCCATTGTGAATAGTCAACTGGTTTGATGTATCCTACTTGGAGAAGTTTCATTACTTCTTCTTTCACCATGAGAGCCACTTTTGGCTTCATTGGTCTCGACTTTTGTTTAATTAGCTTTGCATCTGGTTTGGTGACAAGATTATGTACCGCGATGTGTGGTGCTATTCCTGTCATTTCTTTGTAGTTAAACACGAAAGCCTTTTGATGTTCCTTGAGGATTTGGGTGTGTATAGCTATCTCCTCTAGAGTTAACAAGGATCCTGACTTTAAAATCTTTGGTTCTTCCTCCGTTCCAATGTTTATGTCAATTGTTTCTTCGATTAAGGAAGTGTTTCCTTCTTCAAATTCAGGCGGGGCCGGAGGTAGTTCCAAACTTTCTCTGTTCTCTACCTTGTAGATATCAAGATCCTTTTGCAGAGGAGATTCTATCATGGGATTTCCAAAATAGGAAAAGGAATGTGGCATTTGGGAAAGATACACTCTGTGATGAGCGAGATGTAGCTCCGCATAGGCATTTAGATATTCGAGAGTGATTCTATCACTATCAAAGTGATCTAGGATAGAAAACTCATTCTCAGCTTCTATATGTGTCAGGAGTGGGTTTGTTGGTATTTTACACACCAACGGTTCAGTAAGAAATGATACTGTGAAACTTGTGTTTTCTAACTCACTGTTTGGAGTGAAACGTGAAGCTGAGGTTACTATTGAATATGTGAGAAGGTTCTTCTCTCGTGGGATTGCTTCGATTGATATGAAGTTGAATCCTTTGCTTAGATCTAATACTGCTACTTTATAGAGTTTTAAATGCTCATCTCTAGTCTCATATGCTTCAGAGACTTGGTTTGTAACTAGTTGTGAGTCTCCTAGCACTCTAATGTTATCAACACCCATCCTTTTGGCTATGATGAGGCCAAGGAGGAGGGCTTCGTACTCAGCCTCGTTGTTTATACATTCAAAGTTTAACTTAAAGGAAAAAGGTAGGATATTTCCCTCGGGATAAGTAAAGAGCACACCTACCCCAGCTCCAAAACGACATCTAGCTTCATCGAAGTGGAGAGTCCAATATTTGCTTGGGAAAATGGATGTTAGGACATTCCTCGTGTATGTTTCTTCTGCCTCGGTTACTTCTACCATACAAACTTCGTCTGATGGAAGGGAACCAATTCCTAGGGTGTATCTGATACCCATAGAATCAAATGGTAGGAGAATGGGATAGATCCTTCTCTAGTAATTCTATAATTTTTGCAATAGTCCCTAATGATACCATTTCTATGACATTAGTCTTGATTTTGAGTGCTGGAGTGCCTTCGACTAGATTTGTAATATCTAATTCTGTTGTAGGTATCAACTTCTCTTCTAGTTTTGAATTGATTGGTTTGCTAAGTTGATTTGTTTGGAGTTCAAAGTCAAAGTGTACTCCTGGTTTCTTCTTCAAGTCTGCTAGGTGTATATCAAACGGTTTTGGGTCACCTTGCTCCACAAATATTTTCCCTAGTTGTAAAAATCTTATTTCCTGGAACAACGTGGAAGGGATTGCTTTCATGCAGTGTATCCATGGTCGACCGAGGATCATATTATAGTTGGTTTCATGATCTATAATATACAATTCAGTGAGGACCGTCTTAGGTCCTAAAGTGATTGGTAAAACTATGGTTCCAATTGAAGTGGCCTTGAGGCTATCATAACCTCTTAGCGTATTTCATGTTGTGGAACAATTAGTTTCTCCATATCCTAGATTTTGAAGAAAAGCAAAGGGGACTATATTAACTGCTGCCCCATCATCAATCATTGCGTGCTTAACATAATTATTGTAAACCCATACTTGTAAATGTAAAGTTGGGTCACCTCTTTGCGCAATTTCAGCGTCTGTTGGCATTTTTCTTATATCAAATATGAACTCAGTATCCCTATCTGGCTGCCCTGGAGGGTAGACATCAAAGTCTACATGGTTTACTTGCGTTTCTGGAGGAGGAGTGATGCTAATTAAATGACCAAGGCCTAATGCTTCTAAGAGAGCAGCCCTATGGGCAGGAGAGTTCTTCAACAAATCCAAGAAGGAAATGTGAGAGAAGGTCTTTGTTAAGTCATTAATTAAATCGTAAGTGCCTATGGGTTTTACCAACGTTTGCTAAATGTTGTTTGGTTCTAATGGATAGCTTAGAACTGGTTGAGAAGAATAATCCTGTGTTCTTGTTGTGGTTTCTACAGGTAGCTCGGTGTCTAGCTCTACCAAGCCAACTATCTTGGTTTGTAGTCGAGTTCCTAATTGGGGTGCGACCGGTGGACTTAATGAAGTTGAAGCTTCATGATCGTTATTTCCTGTCATAACACCCTTGTTTGTTCCGCTTGGATCTATCCTGTTATTGTTAGAATGATGTGGGAGAAGATCGTTAAATATCTTGAGGGGTGCATTTTGAGGGGAGACTACCTCTGTGTAAGTGTTTGGTGTGGGTGCTAAAGAATTTGCTAAGAACATATCTATAAAGAGTTGTATTTGGTCTTCTGGTAAACACTGCATGAATTTATTGTTGTCACGGCAAGTCCTATTATCATGGCCTTGAATCTTGTGGAAAGCACAATAAAAATTAGGATTATAGTTTTGAGGTTGTTTATTTGAAACTTGTTGTGGTCCAAAATTTTGATAAGGTTGTTAGTTTTTAGAGTTAAAATTTTAAGGCTATTTCCTTTGGTTCTGAATCTGATATCTAGTTGGGTTTCAATTTGGACCTTGTGTTTGGATTTTCTGTTGTTGTTGTCGTCGTGATAGATGATTAAAATCCACCACGTTGATTGTCAAAATAAAGTTGTTATTTTTCTGATTGTTATCAGGTGGCAAAATGTTTACAACATTTTCTCTTTTAACTTGGGTAGTTACTCCATCTGTTATTACCCCACAGTTTTTGTTAAGGATTTTGGGTCCTTGATTGGTATTCCCAGCATTAGGATATGCCCTAGTGTTTTGATTGGGAGTGATTAACTTCTCGTTTGTTCCATATATCTTACGACCACTATCTATTGCTGCTTGATCTATTTGGAGGGCACTCTCGAGTACTTCATCATAAGTTCTTAGTGGGAACTTTTGGACTTCTTCCTTTATCTCTCTATTGAGGGAATGAAGGAATAAATCACATAGTTCCATTTGATCCATGTTTGGAGCACTTTTTGATGAGTAGAGAATCATACGCCATCTCTGAATAAAATGAGCAGCATATTCATTATGCTCTTGTTTGATATGTAAGAATTCTCTGATTCCTATTCTCAATAATTTGTTCATATCAAAAGCTTTGATAAACTCTGACACATGTTATTTGAATGAGTGTATCGAGGCTTCAGGTATTCTGTAGTACCAATCAAGGGCAATACCCTCTAAGGTTTTAGGGAATATCTTAACAACAACCACATCCCAAGGGAGTAGTTCTCGAATGGCCGTGGCATAGGCCTTGATATATGCATTTGGATCTCCCTTCCCTTTGTATTTGGGTAAATCGGGAAGAGGTCTTGGAAGCATGACACTTCGTATGGTGAAGTATAGGAGATCTTTTAAATATTATGAGTAAGTCCCTACTGCATAGGCTTCAACCATCGATGGTGCTTGCTGAGGGGGTGGAGGTTGAATGGGTTGTTGATATGGCATAGAATATGTAGTTGCAGGGGCATAAGGAAATCCCTGTGGTTGAGTGAACATTCCGACATAAGAGAACATGTCTCCCTATGGTGATTTTGAATAAATGTTGAAGTAGGGAGGAGCATTGCTCTGGTATGGGTTATTTGGTGCTAAGTCGGGAGGTATCATATTTTCAAGTGGAGCAGCATTTGAAAACGCAGTCCTAGTTGGTGTTTATTGCTGATAGTTATACAAATGTTGAAGAGGCATGCCTAACGTGTCTATTCTTGTAAGGAGGTCAACTTGGCTAGGATGATGTGGAGGGTTTGGGATTCTTGCTTGCCCGAAATATGAATTTTGATTTGCTTGAGAAAGTTCCAATCCTCTAACCTTTTCAACTAAGGCTGAGATGACCTCAATTGGTGAAGATACAATGTTTTGTCTTAAAGGTGGTTGTTGTACACCTTAAGGTTGTAAAGGGGTATGATACCATGTTATGAATTGATCATTACCATATCAAGCTTCACCGAGATTATTTCCCATAGGTGGAGTGGAAGAATTTTCTTGGAGCAGGGTATCATGTTGTGTTTGCAAACTCCCTATAGGTGGGTACATGTTTTGGAAGCGTTGTGCACTTATAATGTAGCATGCTAAATACTCCTCATCTAAAAATGGGAGTGGATTTGACTATCTACTGATTTGTGGTCTGAACAAAACCCAAGGAGATGAAGTGGACTCTCCAGTAAACGTCATATTGTTAGAGCCTGAGGGCTCTGGTTGTTGCGTTTGTGTGAGTTGATCTAACTCCTCAATTCAGAATGAAGAACTGGAGCTAGTTCTTTGAGGGGGAGCTTGTGATGACAAGTAGTTACTTGAATAGTTGTCAGCCCATGTAGAAAGCGAGGGTGATGGTTGTCTATTTGTTTGACCGTAATGTGCTTTGAGACCTAAGAGAGGTCTACCATATGCATCGTATCCCGACATATTCGGGGGTATATAAATACCCACAGAATAATGGGAAAGAGCGAAGATGGATGAAAGAAATGAAAATAAAAGGGGAATAGTTGTTTGTTTCATGTCAGGTTCACCAATTTTGTACGATAGAAAAGTGACATGTGAGCATGAGAATCTACAAGTAGCTCTTCTTCATACCCGACCTCCCGAGGTCGTGTTGAGACAGCCAGTGAGAATGGAATATATGTGGATACAGAAAAACTAGTTGGGAAATCTTATATCCTCAACACACAATAATGGAATCTACGAATCTAAGGAAAAGAAAGCTCTCCTAACCTGAATTGGTGTAATAGACCGTTCAGATATAATAACTACTCAGAGGCTCCAATTAATGTCAAGCTCTGCCGAGATCCTATCTATTGGTTGTTGGATGCGTGGAAAATGGCCTGTAGGTGCTTCGTGTATATTTCTAGACAAGGTCATGGAAAATGGTAATGAGAGGTGCAGTGGATTTATAGAAACTATGTATGGTTTTCTAGTCTAGCCCAGAAATGTTGGATTGATTGGCTTCTATATTTAAAACAGAGAACTGTGTTATGATATCTGGTGGGAGTGGTGAGGATCTAAATATCAGCATTGGTAAACTGGTGTCAATACTTAAATTGACTTACAGGCCCATTTGGTTGTGGGACCTAAGGATCACAACCATGAGTTCGTGGTTGTTGTGGACCTATTATGGTCATGTGAAGAATCAATCTCTTCTTCCGACTGTCCAATGGTCATAAGCCTTTTCAACTTCTATCTTTAGTACCAGGAGTTGTGTGATTTTCTCATAATACCTCACAGGTGTTCTGGAAAATTGTATACGCAACCTTGTATCTATGTTGATGAGAAGGTCTCTTGCATCTGGCTGTGGAACTAATGGATCACATCCAAATATTTTTTCTCTTTCGGGTTCTTGTATGGTCATGCGGATATCCTATCAGGGCAGTCTATAGTTGGGTTGACTTGAACAAAACATGTATGCTTTGTCTTCTTCAATATTCAGCTGTCTCAATTGTTCACTAATTGCTTGTTGATTTGTTGTCATTTAAAAGATCTGAATCCTACGCCCTTGAGCTATATCCGTTAGCGTTGTGAAGAGATTTGGCTGAGATACTAACGGTTCGAATACGTATTCCCTGGGCTCTCTGGGTCCCGTAATTGTCATGCAAAAGATAACTTAACTAAAATGAGCAAATTAACCATGAAAGCTATATCTACACTATGCTTATATTTCTCTTATTTTTGTATTTTCAATTATGTGTTTTGAATGAAATTAAAAGAGCAGCTATTCTAATATATTCAGAAAATGGACAATTAATCTAATAACAGAATTAAAACAAGCAAGGTAGCTTGGTATAGCTATTCACCTGTGCAGTTGTGAATTTATCCTAAATATTTAAATAACTAACTAGTTTAATCAAGAGACTTATGATCCTACCTCAGAAGTGAGGAATGAATCATAGTTTCTTAGAAACTATCATCCCCTATAGCTTCCATGGCAATATCGAAAGTGAGCTTTGACTGAAATGAAATAATTTGCTACTATATTTAATATATTATAACTACAACTTTGATAGCTAAAACCTAGAGTTTACAGAACAATGGTAAATCTAGTTATGTCATGACTTGTTCCCTCAGTGTGATTTCCTCGTTCCTTCGTGTTCTCGTGAATCCATAAAAGTGTGAGTGTGATAGTGTCAGTAGAAGAAGATACCCAAACAATGGTAGGTTTGGATATAAACCAAATACAATGCAAGTAAGAGAGGGATAGTGCAAGTGAACAGAGCTTGACTATGCAATTCCTAGTAGGATTTATTGCGGGGATACAACGCAAATACGCCGAGAATTCTGGGATCTATCTCTTGTGACAAACAAAACCTACAACTCTAAGATGGATTCTAATCTAAAAATGAAACTACCTTATGCTAAATTGATTGTATGAGACATCAATGAAGGTAAGATGAAAGGAATAAGATCAAATGACCTCTAAAGCAGAAAGGAGAGATTGATAATTCATGCAAAATATAAAACTATTGAAACTCAAGCAAGAACTTCAAACAAACTGAATAATCAAACACAGAAGGAGAGGGGCCATTTGTTTGAAAGCAAGCTGGGTATTTATAGCATTTACATTTACCAGAGGGTAAATCCAAATTGAACTCTTCTAATATTAAACAAAGGGAAAACACTATTTACTGGGTGGCTAAAACATAAATGCAAGATTTAGTGGTTGAGGAATGTGAGTGAAACTTGAATTTTTACATTTGACAAAATCATCGGAACGTTCTGGAAAGCGCGCAAAGGACCGCCACCATACACATGGAGGTGGTTACAGGACCGCCGCCCTGTCCTGGGCGGCGGTCACGGGACCGCCGCCCAGACAGGGTGGCGGTTCCGTAACTTAAAGACAAAAATGCAAGGAAAAGGGGGCAGAGACTAGAACAAAACATGCACAAGCTAGATATGGCTTTCTAGGGTGTAAATGTACACTTTGGAAAGTTCTTTTGGATTCTGAACACCTTGCGAATAGATATGAATCATCATTGGGGTTTCCGTAACCTCTTTCTGGTAGTACAATACCTACATTTTTGGGTACGTACAGAAGCCAATGTGAAACTCAACTTTCCAACAACCACATTCAAGTTTTGTAAGGCATTTGAAGTATAAATGGTGGTTGGTGTACAAGTCATGTAGGAAACATATTTTTGAAATATATCAAAAAGACAGGAGTAGTTGATCAATATTAACAATGTCAGTATTAATTATTTTCAATTTGAGCCCTTGTAAATATTTTTGTCTCGTTAAAAAACACGTAAATGTAAAGGTGAATATGCTTGAGCATTTAATGGGACACATTAGGGACAAGTATATGTGGAGTGGACCCAACATGTTAAGGTTGTGATTTCATGCACATTTGTAATAAGGTTTTTTCTATAGCTATCAAGGTAATGAATTTAAGTTTTCCCTCATCAATAGTATTGATGTCGTCATTAGTCAACAACAATCAACATTAAGGATTTCAATTAGGCAATGTTTAATTTGTTAGATAAGAAGAAGACATTAATGGAAAATTACAAAAAAAATGTGGTTATTAGACACCTACATGTCTCACACCTATTCCAAGGCTCAATTGTTACTATAAAAAATGTCCTATTTGTGGTACACAATTTCATCTCCATCTTGCTTCCATTATTCATGTGAGTACAATTTGTGCCTTTATGGGTCGAATTAACAAATAGGTAAAATCCAACCACAATACGTCTTTTCTTGTTGTACTTTGTAGGCCCCCTTTTCATTTTAAAGCTTGAGTAATTGCAAGAAATAAGGATGTGTACAACTAAGCATCTCTATTTAATACTTATGAATCTTTACCCCAATGGATAGAGGAATGTGACAACATTGTAGTGGGTGGACCTGAGTCTTCTCCACACTTTAACCGCATAGTAAATGAAACTCAAGATAAGCAAAATGTGAAGCTGGATGTCTTATTGAGATTGAATATACTCCACACATTTATAATCCAACATCCTCCACACTTAAACAGTCTATTCCCATGAACTCGAATACCACAAAACTTGTTCATTATTTTGAGCTAGGGAAGCAATTGTACCCATGTCCTTCATCTATGAGTGTTGTCTTTAGTTTGAGTGGTAGAAAGAACAACCATTGTTGGCATGTACTAAATGTTGTCTAGTTCTAACAACAAGATGACTGCCACAAAATGGGCTTCACTATTTTTATATTATTATTATTTTGGCATCAAGGATTTCAATTAGATGGTGATTAATTTGTTAGATAATGTGAAGGCATAGAAGATAATTTATAAATAAAAGGTGGGAATTAAATACCTACATGTCCCACACCTATTTCCTAGATCAAATTGTTCCTAGTCGTATGATATTTGTTATCTTTTCTCCACTTTACTGTCTCAATCTCGCTTTTGTTATTCATGTGAATGCAACTTACACTTAAAAGGGGACAATATCAATTAAAAGGGGCCAATATCAAGAAAAGAGGAAAATCCAACATGTTGAATGTTCGAAACCCAACAACATTTCTTGCTTCTTATAACACTTTGTAGGCCCCCTTTTCAGTTTCAAGCTCGAGTAATTGCAGGGAAGCAGTCAATACACGAATAATCATCATAACTGAACCCCTCCAATGGTTGGTGATATGAGCGACATTATCTTCTAATCAAACTTTTTTTACGCCTTCAATGACATCTATTGGAAAAAGTTTAATTTGGAAAATAAGATGAAGACATGAATGGAAAGTTGGAAATAAAATGATGGAAATTTTATATATGCATGCCTTGCAAATATTCTATGGTTCATATTTTTCCTGCCCAAATAATATATGCTATATTTGCTCCACTTTATAGTTTTGATTTTGATCTAACTATTTATGCAGTTGTAATTTGTGATTGAAGAGACCAAAATAAAAATGAGAGAATCTAGTAAGTTCAAGGTTCGAGACCCAACAACAATGCCTACTTCGTGAAGAATTTTAAAGCATCCCCTTTTTAGTTGTAAGGTCAACTAATTATTGGGAATAAGTATTGCACGAACAATAATTGATAATTAATCCCTTTTAACGGTTGGTCATATGAGCGAAAGGTATATTTTATATGTCAATCTAGCTTTACTAAACAAATTTGACATAAAGTTTTCAATTGGACGATGTTTAATTTGTTAGATAAGCCATGAATGGTAAGTTGGAAATAAAAATGTGGGAATTAAATGCTTGCAGCTTGTGATCTATATAAAATATACAGACAAAATATTATTTTAATTGAAGTAACTAGAACCAAAGATATAGAAATTTGTAGGACCTCTTTTTCTTTTCAATAGTTTCCTTAATCACCGAGGAGGATTATCGAATCTTATAGTTCAACATCCTAATTTCGTAAAAACATATCTTAGTCAAAGTGAAAAAAATTGTCCATTGCTAACCAATTTCTATAAATAATGTAATGAAACTTAGACAAGCTAGTACCCATAATCAATGGTTATAGCTAATACTAAATCAAAAGATAGATGCTCATGCTTAATTTTTGTTTGTTCCAAGTGTTAGAGTATCCATGCCAACTTTCAATACACACTAATTTTACTCAATGCAACTATACCTTTGAAAGATGAGCTCGAATAATCACTATAAATGGGTTGTGAAGGAACTCAAAGAACATATATATAACACAACTACTCCATAAAGCTTCTCGACTCTAGAGTGGATTTATAATCTCTCAGAGTTAGTGTGGTCATATAACCGTACCTCTCCCCTATAAACAATTTTCATCAAGAAAAATTGTTTGACCGGCATAAGTCACCGTCAAAATTAACATTAGATGGTGTATTTAATAAAGTAAATATGAAACGATAAAAATATATACATATACTTCGTGTCTCATCACGTCGCCCAAGATAGACATGTAAACAGTGGTGGCACTGGCGAAAGTGTTACCTACTTAATTTTAATCGGCATGGGGAATGAGTTTGACAGTTGACAGTGACGGAGACTGGAGTGTTTAACAGATCGCAGATTCGCAATCTCTTTTTCGTGCAGAATTCAATGATCTTATTTCTCCCAACGAATAAAATGAAATCGGAAACATGTTTCGGACAAGATTTTATGTGCGGAATTAGGTATGCAATTGAAGATTCTACGGCGTGAAAAAAATGTTGCGTTGACTTGCGGGCGAAGATTTTGTGTGTTGCAAGTGGCGGCAGGAAGATTATAATGAATGCCTGCGTCAAAATTGACCGTATCATATCAGTATGTATCTTTTTTAATCAAAATAAAACCGTGCGATTTAGAGTCGGTAATGGGGAGTGCTAGGTACCTATGATTTCACCTGACAACTCCAAAATCTCAATCTTCTTCGTAATACTCATTTCGTAGAAATAAATCCATTGCTAGTTCTCCTTTGTTACAAACTAGAAATCAAGTGTTGTTTGCAAATTGCACGATTTCTTTAAATATATTAAATACTTTTATACAAATTACATGCCACGCATTCCCATGCCAATGAATACCTAAGTATCCTTCTTTTTTCCACCATCAAAATGTGCTAAAAAAGTGATTAGATGTTATAACAACAGTGAACAAATATATACATTTTTGCTTAAAATTAATTATTAAAAAAGCAAAGTTTTGATTTCAACATTTCTCATTATTAACAGATTGATTAATGCAGAACTATTCAGTGGCAAATCTGACTAGAGTTATAATTGATGTTTGTTTATTATAGTTATAATTGATTTCAATTCATAAACTAGCTGTTTGTGTTTACATTAGTAATCGTATAGTGGAGGTGTGATTGAAACGTTGATATGAATAAAGAGTGATTAATACAAATAATTGTCTTATTTAATGCAATGTTTGTTGAGTATAACCAACAATTACACCTAAAGTGTACAATGAGAATGTCGAGAGATGGCTAAAAGATATGTTTTGAATTTTGTCTAAAAATAATGTTACAAGGAAGTGAATACATATGTTTAAAATAAAGTTATGAAATAATTTTGACATTTTGGCACACAAAACAAAGTAAGTTTGAGGCATATTTCAAATCATAACAATTGAGGTTAAAATTCTCTATACGTTAATTTAGTGTAACAACCATTATTTTTGGAAGTAGATGATAATATTATGTAAATGTAACTTAGTTGTAGAAGGTTGTTGCTATCAGACATATACAAACAATTACAAACCATGGATATTATTCGCAAAAGATTGTTATCTTCCACAATAAAATACAAGGTGGAATTTAATTGAGGCGGTGTATATAAAAATAATTATAGCTACCTCCAGCAATTCCAATTTGATGAATACAAAGTTTTTCTTTTCTTTCTTTTTAAGGTGATCCTTTGAAAATGTGGTCAGCGAATTGTCCTTTTTCTTCACTACGCCCTCCCATGTTGGTCGCACCTTCATAGCACCACATAGGTAGAGATAATAACATACAATATGAATTATGGCACCTAATTTCATCACTCAAGATTCCATTTTACTCAACATAAACAAAATGTTAGAAAAACAAGATGCTTTCATCCCTACCTATTGGCAAACTACAATTTGCTCTTATTGTGCTTTTAGCTATTTAGTTATTTTATTTTTAATTAGATCAATTTTGTTTTATTCCTAATTTTTATGTACACATTCACGCCATGAGAACCGATGTCCCTCTACAATTGTAGAACAATATACATACACACATAACTATACCAATGATGAAATTCTATATTTAGAGGCAATTAAATAGCACGATCTTTCATTGGTATTCTTTAAAAAAAACATAGAATGATAGACGTAAGATGAGAAAACAAACATATAATTTATTCTCCAGTAAATCAATTACTATCTTTGTAGGAGAACAAATTTCAGTATAGCATCTTGCAATTAGTATAAATAAGTTATGGTCTATATGATTTATATGTTCATCTTCATTTTATGGAGTACGAGGTAAAAGAAAAAAAGTTTATTGAATATTGTTATTCTTATTGGTAAATATTTTTCAATGATATTGAGTGAATGCAATATTTTCAATGATATATTTTACTAATTTTAAACTTATTTTCTAAATCCTATACTTTATATAAATATTAAAACAACGATTTATCTTTATCATTTGTAAATCGAATTTAAAATTTCAAAATGTATTGGAAAGATTAGATCAACAAGAATACAACCTAGAAATTAATTTTAGATATTTTTCATACTTAATGAGCAGTTTTAGGTAGAAAAACTGAAAGTTTTGGAACAAATTTACTTTATATACATATTAAAACAATGATATTTTTATCATTTTTAAATAAAATTTCAAATTTTAAAATGCGTTGGAAAGATTAGATCAAGGGGAATATAACTCAGAAAATAATTTAAGATATTTTCCATACTTTGTGAGCAATTTTAAGCATAAAATTGAAAATTTTGGAACACATTGTCGCTAAAAATTCTTTATTACGCTGAAAAGTGTGCTATAGGTTAGAAATATCCTCTCCCAGCTAACAAGTGACAGGTAAATTAACAACGAGGATGATATGAGAGACGACATTGACGTATGTCTCATTTGCAACCATCCACATGGTGATCTAGGCATCCTGTTTCTGCGTGGCAAAGCACAGCCGACTAACAACCCATACAAACACATTCTCATCAATTGATGTTGACATAACACAAGTGCAAACAGAAATCGGAGGCTAAAAATTTGTCAATGACAGCGGTGATCAACATGACATTTTGCTGAATAATAGAGTTGTGATTTTGGAGTTTCTCAATTGCCTTCAGGACTTGCTGCTTCTGTTCCCATCTGAAGAGTGCCACATTGTTATCATCTTTGGGAAGAGAGAGAAAATAGGTGAGAATAAGTATAAAGTCAGAGGCTCAAGTATCGGGGGTGTGTTCAAGCAAAAGGCAGAGCATGTCTCCCCGTTTAGCTTTCGTCAATTTCTCGGCCAGCTTGAGGTTTGGCCTGAGGCCTTTCGCACAAGAAAGAAAAATCTTAAAAGGCTCCCACAACCTCAGCTCTACAAAAAACCAACACCTACACCTTAAGAAGAAAGTGGTTTAACAAGGATAAGAAGGTTTTTTGAGTTAAATAGGCGAGGCTTTGTGGATTTCAAATGGTTTAGGATCTCGGCTTCTGCATGGATCAATTGGTTCTCTTTATCGTGGATTTTCCATGCAGGAAGCCTCCTCAATTGCACATCTGTATCGAAGGTTTTTTTCTGGCGCGGAAAGGAGAAGAGTGCTGATGATGACTTCGACATTGGCAGTGAGAGAAGAGTGCGCCCATGCCACTGCCTCTGGCTTTACCTGTCCCTCTGCCTGTCTCTAGTGCGGTTGCCATTCAAACAAAATCTAACATGATAGTCATGACTGCTTCAACTCCGTGTTCCAATCTGAAATTCAAGAAACAGTTTAGGTTTTGAGATTTAGGTTTACTAACACTGCCTTACGATTTTACGTCACAAACAAAGCAATATTCTTAAAAACTCTTGTCACCCTTGATTTTGCTTACATTGCCAACAAATGGCACTTGTTTAGTGTAAAATTTTGACCCCAATACTTAAATTTACAAAATAAAAAATCCGTAAAAACATATAAATTGAACAAAAGCAAACAACATTTTGTTCTAATCCAACATTTAAGTCATTCAATAGATCGTTAACTATCGTTAATACTCAATGTCAATCTCCAAATACTCCACGTCAGTTTTTGATATTTTCAAAACGTGCTGAGAAAGACACATAAGTAACGTCCCTTATAAATTAAAATGAATTTCATAATATTATAAGAAAATCACAATTATGATTAACATTAAATGAAATACCTGTCTCTAGACTCTTAAGAATGTAATTTCTACTTTTTAATGCCAAAAGGTGTTCTTTAATATGGGAAATGCCACTAGGTATCTGATAGTGGCAGATAAATTTGCGGCCAAAAATTCAAACAAAATTAAAAATTAAAAAAAAACCATGGTGGGCGACTTGGCATGGGTAAAAACATTGAATGTTATTATCACGATATGCAGCCAAAGAAAAGTAGAGTTCCTTTCCTCCTTATACATGCCTAAACCCTAATAGGTAGGGCTGGGCCATCCATAATCAAAGTTGAAAGATAAGATGGATTCTTATAGCAGGTACAACTAGATTAACTTGGGATGAAAGACAAACTACCTCTCTACATTTTCTCGAAAGGTATGTGAATTGATGCCATCTAATCATCTTGTGTATATTTATTTTCAAATATTTTTCTAGGTCTATCGAGGGTTTAGGATTTGTAGTGCCGAAGCTGGGCAGTTGGGTAAGTGTACCAAGTTGGGGAGCTAAAAGGGGGTCTTAAGTGGACTCATTTTTCTAAAAAATAAAAAACTTCAATTTGTACGAGTTTTTCGAAATAGTTACACTCAAAATTGGAAGATGTTGTAGAAATATGAATCGTGGCATTTTGAGTCTAGTTTCTAAGATACTAAATTTTATTGAAAACAGATAAGTATAAGTGGGCCATATAACTAAAATACCAACATGTGCTCTTGTTTTTGTTAAAAAACATAATAGAGTCAATTTTGTGCCCCCCACGATTTTTTGAGCACTATTTAGTATTTTTGAAAGCCCTTTGGTAGAAAGATAGCTAGGAGCATCTAGTTTGTCTTAGATTTTTTTAAGATTTTTTTAGCGAGTATTGTTTTTAATGATTTTTCTAGTACAGAAATTGTGTTTTAAAAGATAACAAAGCTCCGACCGTGCCCCCCCTAACTACCTAAAAAAATTTCAAAAATTAGTTTTTTTTTTTAATATGTATAGAATTATTCCTAGTTTGTGCCTAATTTTTTTTTATTCAATTTCGATGAGTCAAAAAAAAGATACACGACAAAAGATAGACATGTTTAAACTTTTAAAAATAGCTATAAGAAAGTATAGTTAGAAAATAAATAATATGGAAACCTTATATTTATTAGAAAAATTAGAAAATAATATTTATACAAAAAAGAAACTCTGCTTTACATCGTGGTATAATTTTTTTTAAAACGAATCGATCATTTGATGTTGATTTATCATGACAGAGGTTGGATTTTTTCATTTTCTGCAAAAACATGCAGTTTGTTGTGTTTGTGCAGGGCCATGCCTTAGGCTTGGGGATCCAAACCCCATCCCAAGCCTTGAGGCATGGGTTGGAAAAGGGAAAAAGCATAACGCATACGTGTTATGCTTTGTTTATATATGTGGTCCCCCAACGTCCCTTTCATCTCTTTCATGAGATTTCTACATACATTTTGTTTGGTCTGCAATTTTTTGTACATTCTTACATGATTTTTTAGTAGTTCATTTTTTCCCCTACCCCACTAGTTGATTTTTTCTAATCATGGGTGATAAAAGTCAAGGTAAGGACAAGAGGAAAGTCAAGAATAAGACACCAGAGCAATTGTAAGAGATCAGAATAAAGAAATTGAAGAGAATGCAAAAATTTTGTGCATGGAAAGGTACATCTGCTATATCAAATGTAGCTAATGTATTAGAAAATAGGGATGAAATACATAATGAAATGTAGAGAATAATGATTTTGCAATGAATAATGATATTGAATTAAATGATAATGTTGGTTTGGATGAAGAAATTGATATGAATCCACTTTTTGAACCTTTACCTGAGAATCCAAATATTAACCCCGAAATTTGTATGAAAACATTAAATAAAGAAAGTAACCTTGTAAATGAATCTTCACCTCTAAGAACACATCCTTCCATTTTGTAAAGAAAACCAATTCACTTAATATATTTTGATGAAAACATTATAAAACCAATGCCTAACAAAATTTCTAAAAGAAATACGAGAATAAAAACTAGTGGAATTTGGGATAATTACTTTGAGAATTTAAATCACATGCAAAGATGTCAATTATTTGTTACATTGATGAAATCAATTAATATGAGACCTATAATGAAGACCCTGAGGTTAAGAACATCTAATGTTGCTGATTAAAATGTGTGAATTTTTGAAAACATACATAAAACATACCAAACTGTAGGTGGCAAAAGACGCACCAAAGATAGTAATGATACATGGCATGCAGTTACTAATTATATAGTAAGTGATAAAATAGTTAATAAACGCTTGATTAGAAAAACAAGCAGTGCTTTGAAGTTAAACAAAAAAATATTAATGAAAGCAATAGGGAGACGTAAACGTCTTGAGTCAGAAAATAACACTGACTATTGGGATTTCTCTAGTAGACTTCCATGGAAAGAAAATAATACATCTAATATTCTAAAAGAATTAATTGTAAAATTTTGGAATGAGAACACAAGGGTGTCACCGAATATAAGAGATACAGTAAAAAGAAGAATAGGTTCTCATAATCGTGAATCATGTGCAAAAAAAATATTAGATATGACTCAAACACAATTGTTCTCTAAGTTTAAGAATGAAAATCCACAAATTAACATTAGCCAAAGATTCTTTGAAATGAACAAATCCTTTTATATGAAAATCAATCACTCACATACCACTTCTTGTTGCAGGCATCATGTTGAATTTTCAATGCATTATATTGATGTTTTTTTTTCAAATACGTTGTGTTTTGCATACTAACATCATGTTGCAGGAGTGTGAATTAAATGTCCCACCAAAATCTTCAAGGGATTTTATTCTGACAATATTTTGTGAAAAATCAACTAGACAATTTTATTATAACAAAGCATGTTTGGATGGAACGTGCAATGTATGTGGTGGTTTGCCAAATCTGAAAAATTGTATCCATGAAGAGAGTACAAATTCAATAGGAAAAGAATTGGTTGGTTTCAAAAAATATAAATAGGTGGCATATCAATTAAAATATGGAAAAGAATATAAGAGGTGTGAGCTTGTTACAAAACAATTCCCTGTATCAGAATATATGGTCAAATTCATAGAGGAAATTATTTATTAGTATGCAAGGCACACACATAAAGCTCGATAGTTGGATGAACAATTAAAGTTAAGAAAAGACACATTTTCACTTGGTATTATTGTTTCAGTAGTTGACTTCGTAGAGAATTACACATTGCAGCCACAAATAGAGGTTCAGTCTCAATATTATAACTCAATGCAAGTTACTATTTTCGTGCATATAGCATTCATGCACTCTCTAGAAAGCACTGAGCAAGATCAAAAAATATTAATAGAGTATCATTTCTACATCATTGATGATCAAACACATTCTACAAAATATGTACAAGGGTGTTTCCAGGTGTTTTATGTAAACTTGAATGAGAGGAACATTTGTTTCAATCAACATTACATTTGGTCAGACAACTGCACATCACAATTCAAGAATGCATGGATGTTTTATTGGCTAAGCAAGATGCACAAAGAAACAAATGTACATCATATATGGAGTTTTACTGAGGCAGGGCATGGAAAAGGAGAGCATGATGGTGCAGGAGCATGTGTGAAAAGAGCACTTGTAAGAGAAGAGTTAAAGTTCAAGGATGGTGCTAAATTTACAGATGCAAAAAATATTGTTGATTGGTGTGTCAAGAATATGGGCCATGAATCTCAAGAGAGATCAATGGTTCATAGATATTTTTGGTTGATAGAGGAACATCTGTCAAACTTTGAAGATTGTATGACAATTTCAGGATCAAGTGATATGCACTCATTTTGTAGTTTAGATGTAAATGTTTAGAAAATTTATACTAGGTGCATGACATGTTTTTGAATATCATGCATTGATTTTACGCGGAATGAATGTGAGTCACAGCAGTAGGTGGATGAATGGACTTGTAGACCTCTAATTCTACTAGACACACATTAAGTTCCAAGAGCATTACAACTTACAGGGTCTTCACATCAAATGACACCATCACCTAACTTTGACCAATTCTCTGATTTAGTGCAACAAGGTACATACATATATGTACATGCCATATTTTAGATTTATAAATTATTAAATGGTCAACTCTTAATGTATTTTAAATTTGACTTCAGTTTTACTTTGTGATGTAGGGCACGTTTTTACAGTTATTGCGACAAAATTTAACAAAGAGGGAACAAACTACTTCTTGTCTCGTTGTGTAGAGGGGAAAAACATTTGACTTCCAATGCCATTGATGGTGAAGACCTTGAGTATCCCACAGGGTCAGTGGTAGTCACTGGAACTTGGCTTCGACGATATCCTATCAAAAATCAAACACTTTGTTGTTTGAAGACTATGAAGTACATCGAAAGATATTTCACTAATCACATTTGGTTCTTGCAAAAAATATTAAATTGATCAAAAATCAATATTGGCCATTAAACAAGAATCTGTGGAAGGTTCGTGAATCAAATCATGAAGCAATTCTTGCTACTGTCAAGAGTAGAGTTGATCCTTGCAGTTCATTAGATTGAATTTGCAAAGGTATGTTCTTCATGAATTTAATTTGAATATTTACTTTAATGATTTTGTTCAAATTACGTATGATTTAAAATTCTATTTAATTGTCTACTAACATGTTTATGTAGGTTAGTTGTGCCAAAAAATATTTCACCTTCACGTGGTTGGCACTGTTAGTAGACAATTTATTATTCTTGAAGCCAAGTGAAGGTAAGAGAAATTAAATATTAGAAAGGAACAACAAAAATAAATTCTCATTTCACCACCTATATTGTAAAAATATCTTATTAAAATTCTCATTTCACCACCAATATTGTATGAACCACCTATATTACTCAAGTGATTAGCAATTGACAACCTTACACTGACTTAGACTACACTATTTCACTTGTATGCAAAAATAGGACAACTAGAACATCAAAATGATATGGACAAAAATGGCGTAGGATTTTGTATATGTTCTCTAGATGGAGGTGTCGGATCTGACCAGACGTCTCTAGGTGCCATGGAGTCCGAGAAATCACTTGTCGAAGATATAGCGTGTTTTGGTCTCAGGGCTCTTAAGGGACTACGCCCGGACGAGGTAGCCCGGAAGCACGAGGAGCATAGGGAACCAAAATAAGGCCTCTAATAGCATTCACTAGGCCATCTGGATGTGTTGGTGCAGACAGTTCAGTCCCACAAACTACTGTTTGCAAAATATAGCGTCTTACAACCTTAAACTGATTCAAACTACACTATTTCATGTGTTTGCAAACATTTGGACAATGAGAACACGGAAGGATATGGAAAAAACCGGCATATAATTTCGTAGAGGTCCCCAACGTGGAGGTTTTGGATCTAACGAGCCATCTCTAGGTGCCACGGAGTCCGTGAAATCACCCATCAAAGATATAACATTTTTTGGTCTCAGGGCTCTTAAGGGACTACGCCTGGACGAGGTAGCCCGGAAGCCCCTAGAGATTTGGCCTCCAAAAAGACACCTCCCCTAGCATTTACCTTGCCACCCTGATGTGTTGGCATAGTCGGTTCAGTGCCAAGAGCTTCTGTTTGCAAAATATTGCATCGGACAGCCTTACACTATTCTAACATGCACTATTGTAGCATGGAAATGAGATGGGATAGAAAAATGTAGAAATATTTTTTTATAGAAATTATGGGAGATGATAAAGGAAGGTGTCATGATGCTTCCTGCAAAATTTTAGATCAAATTTAGGTCATTTGTTCAAATTATGAGTTTTTGTAAAATAGACTTTGGTTTAAGGTTGTCTGACCAAAAAATGTTATATCTTCGACAAGTGATTTCTCGGACTCCATGACACTTAGAGATGTCTTGTCAAATCCAAAACCTCCATGTCGAGGCCCTCTACAAAAGACTATTATGGTTTTATCCATCGCCTTTCGGTGCTCTCGTTGTCCTATTGTTTGCAAACATGCGAAATAGTGTAGTCTGAGTCAATGTAAGGCTCCCAAACGCTATATTTTGAAAATGGTAGCTCGTGGGACTGAACCGTCTATGCCAACACATCCAGATGGCCTAGTGAACACTATTGGAGACCTTGTTTTGGCTCCCTACGCTCCTCGTGCTTCTGGGCTACCTCATCTAGTCGTAGTCCCTTAAGAGCCCTGAGACCAAAACACGTTATATCTTCGACAGGTGATTTCTCGGACTTCGTGGCACCTAGAGATGTCTCGTCAGATCTGAAACCTCCATGTCAAGACATTCTACAAAATAATTTCACAATTTTATCCATATCCATTCAGTTCTTTCATTGTCCTATTGTTTGCAAACACATGAAATATTATAGTTTGAGTCAATGTAAGGTTGTTAGACGCAATACTTTGCAAACAAAAGCTCTTGGCACCGAATCGACTACGCAAATAAGTCGAGATGGTCTAGTGAACACTAGTGGAGGCCTTATTTCCGAGGTCAAATCTCCAGTTGCTTCCAGGCTACCTCATCTGAGAATAGTTTCTTAAGAGCCCTGAGACCAAAAAATGCTATATCTTTGACGGGTGATTTATCAAACTCCGTGGCACCTAGAGATGTCTCTACAGATCCGAAACCTCCATGTCGGGACCCTCAATGAAATCCACTCACAGTTTTATCCACCTCTATTCGGTTCTCTTGTTGTCATATTGTTTGCAAATGTGAGAAATACTGCAGTTTGAGATAGTGTAAGGTTGTCAGATGCAATACTTCGCAAACGGAAGTTCTTGGCGCTGAACCGACTACACCAACACATCCGAATGGCCTGGTGAACACTATTGGAGGCTTCTTTTCAGAGGCCAAAGCTCCAGGTGCTTCCAGGATACCTCTTCTAGGAGTAGTCAGTCATTTAAGAGCCATGAGACCGAAAAATTCTATATCTTCGACAGGTGATTTCTCAGACTCCGTGGCACCTAGAGACATCTCGTCAAATCTAAAACCTCCACGTTGGGACCCCCTACAAAATATTATCATGGTTTTATCCACCTCTATATGGTTCTTTCGATGTCTTAGTGTTTGTAAACACACGAAATATTACAGTTTGAATCAATGTAAGGTTGTTAGACCCATTACTTTGCAAACGGAAGCTCTTGGCGCCGAACCGACTACACCAACATGTTTGGATGGCCTGGTCAACGCTATTAGAGGCATTATTTTTAAGGCCAAAGCTCCAGGTGCTTCCAGGCTACCTGATTTGGGTGTAGTCCCTTAAGATCCCTAAGACCAAAAATGTTATATCTTCGACGGGTGATTTCTAGGACTCCATGGAACCTAGAGATGTCTCGTCAGATCTGAAACCTCCATGTCTATACCCTCTATGAAATACTTTCACGATATTATCCACCTCCATTCGGTTCTCTCGCTTTCATAGTGTTTACAAACACGTAAATTAGTGTAGTTTGAGTTAGTGTAAGGTTGTCAGATGCAATTTACTTTGCACACAAAATATCTTGGCACCGAACCGACTACACCAACATGTCCATATGGCTCGGTGAATGCTAGTGGAGGCCTAGTTTTTGTTTCCTACGCTCCACGTGCTTCCCAGCTACCTCGTTTGAGCGTAGCCCCTTAAGAGCACTGAGACCAAAAAGTGCTATATCTTCGACATGTGATTTCTCGAACTCCTTGGCACTTAGAGACCTCTCATCAGATCCAAAACCTCCATGTCGGGACCCTCTATGAAATAATCTCATGGTTTTATCCATATCCATTTGGTTCTCTCGTTGTCCTATTGTTTGCAAACACGTAAAATACTGCAGTTTGAGTCAATGAAAGGCTTCAAGATGTAATACTTTGCAAACGGAAGATCTTGATGCCGAACCCACTACGGTAACACATCAAAGTAGCCAGGTAAATGATAGGGGAGGTGTCGTTTCATTTTCCTACACTCCATGTGCTTCTGGGTTACCTCACCTGGGCGTAGTCCCTTAAGAGCCCTGAGACCAAAACATGTTATATCTTCGACGGGTGATTTCTCAAACTCTGTGGCACATAGAGACGTCTCGTTAGATCCGACACCTCCACGTTGGGGCTCTCTACGAAATCCTCTCATGGTTTTATCCATATCCATTCAGTTTTATCAATGTCTTATTGTTTACAAATGTGCGAAAGACTACAGTTTGAGTCAGTGTAAGGCTGCTAGACACAATACTTTGCAAACGGAAGCTCTTGGCACCGAAATGACTACGCCAACACGTCGAGGTGGCTAGGTAAACACTAGGGAAGGTTTCGTTCTGGTTTCCTACAATCCCTGTGCTTTTGGGCTACCTCATCCGGGTGTAGTCCCTTAAGAGCATTGAGACCAAAAGATGTTATATCTTCGATAGGTCATTTCTCAGACTCCGTGGTACCTAGAGACGTCTCGTCAGATCTAAAACCTCCATGTCAGGTCCCTCTATGAAATCCTCTCATAGTTTTATCCATCTCTATTCAATTCTCTCGCTGTCCTATTGTTTGCAAACTAATGAAATACTGCAGTTTGAGTCAGTATAAGGCTGCTAGATGCAATAATTTACAAATAGAAGCTCTTGGCGCCGAACCGAAAACACCAACACGTCAGGGTGGCCAGGTAAATGCTAGGGGATGTGTCTTTTTGGTTTCCTACGCTCTCCATGCTTCTGGGCTACCTCATCCGGGCGTAGTCCCTTAAGAGCCCTGAGACCAAAAAATATATATCTTCGACAGGTGATTTCTCAGACTTTGTGGCACCTAGAGACGTCTCGTCAGATCCAAAACCTCGTCCAGAAGTTATTTTTCAATGACTATATTGGCTTAAGAATGAATTTTATAGGGGAATGTCTAAGAACACACATGATTTACCAATCGCCTATTAAATCTTTCTTGTTTAGTTATGAATGGGAATGAGTTGGCCTACGGCTTAGTGACCTTCCATTCATTGATAATTTATACTATGATAAACCCATGGATGCTTTTAAAAGTGCCTTCAAAAAGATAGGGGTAGTCATGAAGCCTAGTAAAGGGTGTGATGTGATTTCCAAATAACTTAAAATGCCTACAGATTAAAAGGTAATAACATGAATTAGACAGGATTAGACAATCAAGAATCATTGAGTGTCTGAATCAGAATGTCATTGCATCTGGAGACATTCTCGAGCATTGGAGTAATGCATATGGAGATACATTCTCAAAATATCAACAGATGAAAGGCATCAAATTGTGACGACTCTCAGGTGTTTTAATAGGCGAGAATACTAAGAAGCATTGAAGAATGTAGTAGGTGCATGATAAGATAGGAACCAGTACAAAGAGACCATGAGCAAGAAGAAGTGCAAGTAAGGTAAATACACATATACACATTTGATAAATTGAATGAATAATTACTCAGATTAGGTAACTCTTTATATACATACATTTTATAAATATTAATTTCCAAAGTTTGATGCATATTATACATTGAAAACTCTAGTACATATACATCACCAATAAATGAAAAAAAAATCCATAATGTCTTAAATATTGTCAATTGCACATCATATTAGTTTTATGCAAAATTAATCTCAGAAATGTAAGCTCTCATACAAAAATATCAAGTTCCAAATAGTATTTTAATGTGCATAATAAATATAAAAATGCCCAAATAGGTCATCTACCATCAAGTTTAAATTCCATATAGGCATACATACAATGTCATGCACATATGTATACAAAAAAATGTCATGTAAGACATATAGTTCTTAATCATCAAAATCTATCCCTCTCTTGCCCTTACTCAAAGAAGGCCCTCCCTTAGACAAACATGAAGATCTATGAGATGACTTTGGATCATCCAAGCCCATTCTACGAGTCCTCTTCCACTTAATACTCGCTTGTAGATGAACCTGTAAATGCAAACAATGTTTTTTTGTCAAAACTTATTTTATATATGTTTTCAACATGTATTTAAGACCATGCTAGAATGAAAGTATTTACATAAATACACAAAATTACCACAAGCTATCGATTATGCCGAATTTGCATCTCACGCTCAGATGAGTCATTAAGAGCTCCTGGAGTACAAATGGGGGTACGAAGACAATGAGATGGAGGATTTTGTGCCCTCGAAGTCAAAATGGAGGGGGTTGAAGTTCCCTACATACACATAAGATCACAAAATCTAACATCAAAATTAGTGAAAATAGAACTAAGTACATGTATGTGTAATGACAATATTTTAACTAATTTTATCAATATAAAACTATTGTTTTTACCCCACCATTCCTGTGAATTAAATGAATAGGGCTGCTACCTGTCGCAAGTAACTCCTGCATATACACAATGAAGGACATTATTAACATAATTTAATAATTCTTTAATTAAAGACATTACTAACATGTAATTTAACATAATATGAATTACACGAGCAATTTAACGAAATTTACATGTTGTTTGAATACCTCAGTGAGTTGTTGCACAGATGAAATCGTAGTGGCAACACCTTTCTCTACTTGTCGCAGAGATGGTGGGGTGTCTAGTGAAGTCAACATCTTTATCAAACATGTATCACGTGAGTTAGATGAACATACAAGAACATACATATATTTGACTTCAAAAGTAATATTATATATATATATATAAATATATATATATATATATATATATATATATATATATATATTTATATATTTGCATGTATGTGAAAATTTTACACAATTAACATTCTAAAATACCTTTGTGAATGTATGTGTATGCATGGTGCTCGTCGCCTGTGGCCAAGATGAATATGTCTCCCACGTGATGTGATATCAATGCATGTACATGTACAAATACAATTATTTCAAAAATTTAACATATATAGGTAAATCAAGTACTTCAGAATTTTTGTAACACACTTAAGAAAACATGACAAATACCTGTGAAGGTGACGCCAATGACTGTAATCCAAATGTATCATTCAAAAAAGCATCTAACATAGTGACATTATCGTGTGCACCCATAGCAGCAACTCCACCAAAATTAGTATGCATGAAAGTATCGTCCTCCTCGGGCCCCAAACATATGCTACCACATGACAGAAAAAGATGTGGCCTCATGCGAGTACTCCCTAAGGGAATACTCTATGTACCTCCACGAGCATCTAGCTCAAAAATCTCCCTCGTATGTCGAATAAGGGTCGCAGATAGCCCCTAAAGCATGTGGAGTGTATCAATCTTTATTGTCTCTTTCACTGCTGGAGGGATAGTCTCAGGGTAAGGGGGCTTCTGTGCGAGGACTCTACCCTAAGGAATAGGTGCACATTGTGCACCTAGTCGATCATGTGTAGATCCTTTTCCTCGTCCCTGGAAATCTTAGAAATAAAAATAATTTGGGATCTCGTTGAGGATAAACCTGTAGTAGATTTTCCTCTGAAAGTATAGTGGCACCTCGTTGTTATTGCAAGGTGGAAAATCAAACACTATCTACCATCGGTCTAAAAAATTATTTTTAATCAAATTATTATTGCACCAATGGATGGGTTTTTGTTTGCATGACAACGAAACATGAAAATTAGTGTGGGGTCAGTGAATAAGGCATGTATGAGGTCTTTTGTAATTTATTTTTTCTTTACATCCACATATGACATTTTTTTGGAATAATAAACCCTACAACCCTCTCTATAATATGTCCAACAATCAATTTTCTCCATTGTCACGTCAACTTGAGCAAGTAATGCCTCCAATGTGTTTGTAAGAGAGGCGTGGTGGGGATTTGTAGATTGTGAATCCCTCATTCTTTTAATTAAATCCTCAATTTCAATTTTGTTATGAACTATGTGGGTTGCTAAATCTTCTTGACTACCTGGGGGATGTTGAGCAACTGTGGGAGGGTTGGGAGAGATGATAGGAATAACAAGGTTTGGTTGTGGTTGATTCCCTTGACCTCAAACTGTAGCAATAAAAACAATTTATTCAATTCAAATTCTACTCTATAATTATGTAATTTTGAGAAAAGAATCATGCCTACCTCTTCTCTATGGCACCATCATCAATTCAAATCTTCCCTGTGATCTAGAGACGATCGTTTGAGCTTGAGATCCAGTTGAATGATAAAACGTGAGAGCACGATTAAGCTCTAAAACTCGCGTTTGAGGGAGATAAAATGATAGAGGCTCGGGCTTCTTTTATTTATTTATAGCAGACATAACGTGTACGTGTTATGGTTTGGTAAATTCTAAACCTAGGAAATTAAAATGTGATCGCGTTATAATAGAATGCGTATGTGTTTTTTTTTGGGGTTTTTGTCCACTTTTTGGCCCCCCAACTTCGTGCACTTACCCAGTTGTTTTTTTTTAATTTTTAATCTTTTGGGGGTCTAGGATTTAGGGTTCTACGATGTGATGATACAGAAAAGGTTTCATGGAATTCCTGAAAATAGGGAAGAGAAGGAAGAGGTTTATATGGTTTAACAAGCGGAAATAAAGGAGTTGGTTTGTATGTGACATTAGGGATCATCTATCATCCCTAGAACCCTAAAACATGTTTTGGATGCATTGGAGTGCTGCGGGAAATGATGGTGTTTCCACTGCCAATGCTGTGTTTCCAAATACATTGGGTCGCGTGCACATAGGTGGAGCTTTGTGGGAAAAGGCAGGAACCTTCATAGCTTGCAAGTATTTTGAATAGGCGTATTTTTCCCCATAATTTTACTTAATATTATTTCAGTTTTGGTATATTGTTTTGTATGGAAAACCGTTTCGCCCTGAAACCCTTTGTTTTCATTATAGCGATGACATACATGACATGTTGTTTGTGGTTTCATATCAAACAACTTTGGGAAGAAAGTTACAGGGCATTTGTGATCCTCATTTTTTTGTATTACTATGAAAAGCTTTGGGGATGATGTTATTTTAGTTTAGCAATATTGTTTTGTATGAAAAACTATTGCGCTCACATGATGTGGCAAAATTTTAGTGATTTTAATATATGTTGTGATGCATTTTTGACAGCTCTATTATGAACAAAGGGTTTTTTTGTGGGTATTTATATACAGAGCACTATTTCTAGTTGCATGTTTTTTGCTCATATCACGTTAATTGAAGGTTAAAATATTGAATTCACTTACATAAATGAGACTTATTCTCAAAATCAAAGGACTACTAACAACTCTTTTGGCTGTATGGATTTCTCTATTGCACTTATCTCTTATTTCCCCAAAAAATACTCTATTGGTAACCTCTTTTCTTTTTATTATTATCTAGAATTACTATAATAATGTCTTTAGGAGATATATAGCGGAAACAATTATTGCCATGCATTATTTCTGACTAAATGAATTGGGTTTTGTTTATTTTGTCTCAATTGCCAATATATTTTATCGTAGCTTTGGATTGTTATGGATTATCAATGGTGGGAATTGGACTCATGGTGTTTCCCACATGTCCACAGGATCCCTTTCTATTGCAAAAGGTATTTTTTTATTTTTTTGGGTTTATTTGCGAGCTTTTTGATTTCTCGATAATGTGTATTGGTTTTGTTTTGAAAATGCGAAATGTTGTGGTATTTATAACTTCGAGCCATGTTACTGGATATAGAAAATTCATTCGAATTGAGGGGTTTTGAGATGCACATCGTTTAGGATTAACATGGTGTTATTAAGTCTTGAAAGGTGGTTGTGCCCAGATCTTCTAAAGACTTTTTCTTGGACCATGAGCAATATTCAAACACCTTTTTTGGGGGTATTTGTTTCTGATTTAGTGTCCATAGCTTCTTAGAAATGTTTACGACCTAGGACTGTATATAAATGTTAATGTTTCATCATTATACAGTAACATTATATGTGTAATAGTATTTATTTTATTAAAAAGGGTTTTGACATATAAAACAGGCTCAACCACACTCATGTAATTTCCTTTTCCTTGAATGTGTGCATGAATTGTTTATGTTAATGAAGATGAATTACTGGTAGCATACTTATGTTTGTCCATTGCAATAAAAGGTTCTTCAATGATTCTCAACCATCCATTAATTCCAATATACTCCATTACTTATATTCATATATTGACCCTTGCGATGCATTACATGGTGTGATTTGTAATGTCAAATTGTTGTCTCAAAGGTCTCATAAGTTGAGTTGTAAAGTCATATTTTGAATTAGTTTTATTTCTCGCAAAACAATGGTAAATAAAACCCTTCTTATCATGGTAGATCAATTAAGGTCTCTTGCTTAAACATGATTCAAAACAATAAATTTGTAAATAAGTTATTTATAAGACCTCGAATTGCACCTTTAGGTTGATTTCTGACTCATTAGTAGAATTGTGTCAATTTAGATAATTATCCAAAAAATAGATTGTGTTTACGGTACCATCTTGGTAACTCAATGTATCCGGGTCACCACATATGAACCGTGCTAAATAGTGAAACCTTTGAATTACATTTCTCAATATTTTTGAAGTGGCTTTCAATTAGTAAAAGGCAAAGTGGTTTTCATGATAAGGAACAAGATATCCTAACATCTCAAATCAAAGAAACTTCTAGCAAGCTTATTTAAAATGATTACAAAGCTCGGGAGTTCATCTAACTTCCCAAAATAAAAAAAACTAGAGTTTGAAGATTTTTCACAGCCCAGATACCCCTTAAACTCTTTAGCAATTTACATCCACTCAAAAGAATAGTATTCACATATGTTAGCAAGATTTCTATAATAGAAGAGTGAATTGTGGTTTCATGGTTGGGACAAGATTCTTCAGATATCAATATTACCCCACATAATGAAGTGGTAAACCCCGGTTGCCTATGAAGTAGTAGACCCCCGTTATGTGAGTTGGTAGAGAATAATACCCAAATGGTGAACA
This sequence comes from Taxus chinensis, assembly GCA_019776745.2. Taxonomy (NCBI): domain Eukaryota; kingdom Viridiplantae; phylum Streptophyta; class Pinopsida; order Cupressales; family Taxaceae; genus Taxus; species Taxus chinensis. Next base: position 239,045,631 of record CM034148.1, read on the forward strand.
CGAGTCAGCGCCTAAAAGTCTTCCACTCTTGATCTTATTATTTACATCACTTCCAATTTGACGCGTGCACCAATGTTAGTTTGAATAGCTTTTAACCCTCTAATATTGTCTGATTTGTGATATGTCGAATAAATCCTTCCAATTTACTGCACCATTCAAAATCTCCAATATTACAGCTTTGTCATGTTGTCACCATGTATGTCTTGAACGTAAGATTCTCACACTGTGTCAAATAAAAAAGTTACAGCTGTATCGGCTTCTTAAAAGAAACCAACTATATCTTCGAGTGTTTCAACCAAGTAATTTCTATATGGTGGAGCCTGGAGGTTAGTGAAGACATCCAATCTGTTAGCTTCAGTCCTCCAGTGATTTGAAAGCACAAAAATCTTTTGGTAGACATTAAATCCACAATGGTTAATGTGGGTAGGTTGTTAACAGTGGTAGAGGATGATGTACTCGGCGTTACGGTTTCATGTAAAGCATATCCAAGTTGGTTATGTTTTTGGAAGAAGAAAGGAGGAAGGAAGAGGCATTGTTTGTAATGCCAAATGGAAACACTTAATTAAATTGCATTCTCCTTTTGATGTAAACAAAGCCTTTTAATATCGTTAATTACAATTTGTGAGGTAATTACGCTTAAAGACGATTTCACAACTGAAAACATGCCTCCCCTATGACTCTGTTTGACATGCGAGGAAGGTATGGAACATCGATTTTGTACATCGTATCAATGTTTGCTATGCGCGAGACAAGTTTGGAAATCGAGTAGTCTCTGATTATGTCAACAGTCGTATATGTCTGGTGGTGTAATAAATGTACTCATACTATGTTTTACATCATTTCTTTCTCCTTTGGGTTTGTTCGGTGCCCTACTTCTTTGATGGCACCATTTTTTCTAATTGTATTTTAGTTTTTGTTGTTGAATTTTGTTTCATTGTTTTAGAGCATGTTGCATTCATGTTACGTATGTGTTTGAGTCGAGTTGATTTTTCATTTTTTCATGTGTTTGTGTTTGAGTTGGATCAGTTGAGGATGATGTTTTTAATTACATTTAATGATCAATAAAACAAATTGTCATGTGAAGGACGAACTAACCTTAATTTCAATGTAAAAGTATACCCTCTCGAAATATTGCGTTAAATTGATGTCCTTGCAGGAATTTCATGTTTTATGTATTTACACATTTATAAATAAGGTTATAGACACATAGATTTATATTCAGTGCAATGTTGTATAAAGTATACAAAAAAATAGATTATAACAAACAATAGTTTAGATGTGTTTTTGAAGAGGTTGTGATGTGATGGTAACAAAGGAGATCCATAAGAGCACAAGTTATGCACATATTTACCCATTGCAACAGTTTTTGAGGTGTTCGACTTGTTGAAATTTGCTTTTCCTTTACATCATCGTAATTATAGGTTGCCTGCAAAGTTATTAGATCATCTTCCATGGTGGGGGTCCTGAAAGGCCATATTGCAATAAAATTTACATTTAAATTTGCATTGCTTCATGTCATTCGTTAAATATGTGCAAAGGACATTACAATAATGAATCTCTATTGTAAGCAATCCCAGGTTTAAACAGCTGGTTAGATTTATATATGCATAAGTAAATCGTAATCAATGAAACTCCAGTGAAAGTAACGTGAATTGTAGATAAATTGAAATTGAAGTGCAATAGAGCTAACATAAAATTTACGAGGTGTTTCGCCATAGATATCCACACTTTTACCAAAGATATTTATGAGAACAATATTTACACTTTAGACTTGCACATATGACATGCCTATAAAAGGCACTAATAGAAACATTTCATTTTGAAATATGGATAAGATCTTCTTATTTGATGCAAGCTATATGTATACCAACCATATTTGAAGCTTTGTTGTGCATTACCAAAAAAGGGATACTAATATCATTTTAGATTTCCCTTTGTTATGATTAAAGTTCGCATATTATTTTGGCACTTTTATGTTTTAAATTGGTTGGGATTATTGTCTTTTAGAAAAAGATCTTATTTTAGCAATAGAAAACGATCAACTATTTCATTAAGTTTTCCTGCTTCCGGATGGTCTTGAGAAGGAAAATGTTGAGACTGGTGCAGACCATAAAAATAAACATGGCATGGTTTAAAGATGAAGTGATGAAAATTAATATTCTTCTTTTTAGAAAATTTGCTATGAGGTCTGTTGTTTGTTTCAAGGCAATATTTCAAGCCTTTGCATGGGAAAAACCTTACATAAATTTAAAACATTTACATTACTGTAAACTGTAATTTTTAGCGCTATTGTTTGTAGTACAACCTTCATTATTCATGACTAGGACATATCTGCATATAATTACAATGTCTTGGCTACATATCAACAAGAATAAATATTACAAATGGTACTTATTATTACCTAGGAGAGTATAGAAAATGTCATAATATAATGGCTATAAAGATGACACAAAACCACATGATCGACATTATATTTCGTGGTTATCATATTCAACGTCTATAATGAATTGACTTGGGATGATGAGTCAACTCACGTATCCCTATATCTAAATTGGATCAAAACATAATGAAGACGATTCCCCTTAAATTGAAATGTGTTTTGACTACACACAAATCAAAATGAAAACCATTTTTAATAGTAACTTGCTCCACCGCCTCTTCACAAATTTAAATCATTACCAAAAAAATGGTTGGTCTGGTTTTCATCTAGATGGGAGCATACCATAGAAAGTCTCCCGCATCTGCTATTTTCAAACCTCTGTTACATCCTGTACTTTGATCAAAACCACGGTCAGGGGACATCAAGTCCCTCTTCTTTATGGGAGAGGTTCCCTTATTGAAAACAAGTAGCAAAGCTTATATACAAATGTACAGTTTTCATCTTAAGGCTATACCTCTAACATCTTGAAATGATTTTATACCAAAAGATTATCAATACAAACGAATGGAAGGACTGAAGAAATGAAAGAGGAAAATATAACATCACTTTCAGAAAATATAGATAGCAGAGTATAACCCTATACGTGTCGAGCAAGAGTGATACATAAAAGGATCATTCACATTCACAACATAACATATCATTCCACAAACACAAAGTTCCATAAATCATATCAATAAGAACACAGTTTCTTATCACAGAAAGTAAATGATCCACGAATTTTAGATCAGAAAGAAAGGACAATGAAGGAAGATAACGAAAAGGGGAAAATCCTTTTGTATTGATTTACTTTCGACTATAATTACACTTCAAAAGTATCAGAGTCCAACCCTTTGCAATGAGCCATTGCACAAATGATCTCTCTCTTTCGTAGATACAATGGAAACACCTCAGGTCTGTGGGTATACCTATTTCGAGGTGAGTCTCTGGTATCAAGGCCGGTTCCTTATTGGTGTATCCTAAACTGCTTTCTGTGAGTTTGAGAGTAAAAGATGACTGTAAAAAAGATTAAAAGTAAGGTGATACATAAAATTTGTATGAGGGCTTTGACTAAGTATATGCACAACTAATCTGTGAAGGATTCTTGATGCACGAACCAATAGTTTTTTCTATAGAATATCTAAGGGAAAAACACTTGATTGTACTGAGGGAGGATCACAACAGTACTAATAAGTTAACATGCACATTAAAAATTAAGTAAAAAGGACTGAAATTTGTAGCAGGGTAAGGTGGTTGATCAGGGAATTTGCATTCACAAGATTAATGTAACATACACAAGACTACAAAATAACTTGGAAAGGCAGAAAATACTTCACACTCAGAGGGCGAAACTGGAAAAAATTACTTCAGTACTCATATATCCAAAAGTCCTCTCACCAGCATCCTTGTGCTTTGCAAAGGCACACAATATATAGCAAAATAAATTTCACCCCCTTCCTAAAAATAGCCTAAGGCTGTACTCGCCCATGCATCCTAATTTTATCCTTTATTTAATAATAAATAAAAGGATAAAATAATACAAACTAGTACAAGAGGCATTAATAGCCTTTGATTACATCTCAGTCAACTGAAGTTGACTGTTCTATTTTTAATAAAGCTAGGTGAATAATTTTTCCAAAAATAAAATTGCTTGCTAGGAAAGTCTATCTCCATGACATGCAACTTTGTCTCTTCTTTGTTTTGTCTTCTTGTGAAGCATGCAAAAATACAACTCTCTGCCTGTGAGTAAATAAATCAAAATATTTGCAATATTTGCAAAACAAACACCCAATGTGGGGCCACCTGCCATGTGTACATATTCTGATGTTGACATCTCCTTTGGCTCCAAAAGGTCACAATAGTGACATACTGCCAATTACCTCCTTGAAGTGGGGACCACCTCCAATCTGCTTGGTTTGGCCAATTTGGTGGACTTAGCAAATACAAAGGTACACCATTTTTCTTGACCACCTTGTGAACTTTATGCACGCCATACTATAGTCTGCCACCTTGTGGACTTTACATACTTAGTTTTCCATGTGTTAGCTTTACATGGTTTCCTAAGATGAGGGGACCACCTTTGATAACACACATGGAAATTACATAGTCGGCTTTGTTTGTTTTGGATGGACTATAGTTTAGAATTTGAAAGTCTTTAGCAATGATAATTTGTTTGATTACGTGGGCTGGCCCCTTTTGAATGGTGACTCACCCCTTTGGAAATATTTTCGGTGGCTCTTGATTAATGCTAACCTAACTACTTGTGGTTAGGGTTTCTTGATATCTGGTTATGATGATCTTGGTTCGTTGATTTCTGTCCTTTTTCATGGTGGCCATTGATCTGTGAACCTATGGTTGATTACTTAAACCACAATTAATACAGTCAGTGGCATCCTTTCTCATGGTGATTTGCTTCAAATTTTGAGGATCCCTTTTGGACCTTGATCTTTGCACGGCCTGATCTTTGTCCATTAAAACATTAACTCAAGTTGAGTTAGGTTTTCTAAGCTCAGGTGGGTGAGTTAAAACAACTCGAACTCCACCATTTTGGTCATTTCACATTTGCTCACTGAGAGCGGTGAAGCCCTGGAAAAATTTTGGCTTGACGCCATCGATTTGATTCTATGCTCAGCTCTGTCATTCTTTCTCTTCGGGATCTCTGTGTAGTCGTTGGAAATCAGTTTTTCATGAAAACTGACCACTGTGGAGTTCTATTTTTCACAATGGCCACCATTTTTCTTCGTTCTGATGCTCATGCTTTTGATGCCTCTGGATTCACATTCCCAAGTTGCTTCTATTTTTTGGAAGTTCATTTTTTCATTAATGACTCAGCCTCTCCTTTTATGGTTTATAGCACCATTCATGTAAGGTAAGGACTCGGTATCTCTGCTTTGTTATTAGATTTTGACATTTGGAACAACTTGGATCTCTGTTTATTGATGGAGGTCTTCATCAAACATTTCATTCAGTTCTTGTTATCCTTTATGGTGACATATTTTACCTGGGATTATTAAATCTATGATTATCTTTGGCCATCCAAATCTTTGTATTTGATTCTAGGTGCCTTTCAAAGATCTGAACCTGATGATTCTCGAGGGTTGTTTGTATGGCCTCTAGAAAATATATTTCCTAGTAGTTTCTTTGATATTTCACTTCTGAATACCTATATCAATTTTAGTTTAATCCGTTGAACAAAACTCAATATATATTTCAAAACAACTAAGACTTTCGCAAAGAACTATAGCTTTAATTCCTGTGTGATTTTGTGGCTCGGCCTTGGTTGTTTTTTGAGTTGAAGTCATTTCTGAGCTTGGTCTTCTTCTCTGTTTCATGGAATCTGAAACTATTTCCTGTTTCCATGGCCTGAGTTCTCAATAATCGTAGCTCATCTATCTTGCTTTAGATTTGATTATTTTCCCATGTGGGTTTTCTCTCTTGTGCATTCTTTACCTTTAACTATTGATCCAAACATTTTTCTGATGTGGGTAACAGAAAACATTTTATATATGCTCTTGGATTTCATTTATTAACTACATCCATTTTATTTCTTGTGGTAACCCATTTTGCTATTTCTGACTATCATGGATCTCCTCCTGGGGTTTGAACTTGAATATCTTGTCACTTCATGGACGTATTTCTTAACCACTGAGTGAATAGAGAGTATTCCACTGCTTGAAAAATTTATATGAGAGCTTGGTCTTGTTGATTTTCTCAAATCTAAGTAGTTAAAGCTCTGTATCTTACCGTTGCTTTTGATTTTTAGGTTATACCTCGTATCGTGGGTCTATGTTATTTTTGCTTAATTTCTTTCCTAAGATGATGTAAAAGCTATTTCCTTAATTTTGTATCATTCAAAGTTGGGCTTTTCTATGTTTTAACATCATTATTTCCCTTTACACACATACAGAAAATAAGTTGATCTTTGCTTGTTCATTTCATTCAACACAAGATTTGAAATTGTTTTTGCAGGTTTGAACATTATTTCATCCTTTTGAGAACCTAGGTTGTCAAATTTACCATGGCTAAGCAACTGTAAAATTTAAATCATTTTCATTTTGAACCTTCATTTCAATAAAGATCATATCATTTTGATCATCTATTTGTTTTTATGTATGTTCCTTTGGTTGTTGATCATGCTTCGTAACATTTGACCCCTAAAAAAGTGATGATCTTGAACTCTAAATTTGATCATCGTCTCTATGATCGAGGATTTTTATCACCAGATCTAATATGACATTTCCTTTGTGTACCTGAGCTGGGCCGCTTATGAGGGTTTTGAGCTTTAAATAGACCTTCGATGGCTATGATTTAAATCCATTGTAGATTGTAAATCCTTCCCTTGTAAATTTGCAACCTGTATCTTCTTTTATTCTTACTGCAACTTGAATATGAATTCAATGATGATAACAAATTTCTAAAATATCTGAAATATTTTCTTTGAATTGGTATGTTGTTTGAATAGTGGAGGCTTGAGACATGTTTATTTTTGAAAGTTTGTTGTATTTGAATCTTTGTTTGTCATTTTCTAAAATGGTTGCTCAATCCTGCATGTTCCTGTTCTAAAAAACTAAGAATCTTGTATTCAATTTTGAGCTCCGAAGATATATTGTGGCATAATGAACACTTGATACTTGCTTTATTTTGGAAAACTGTAGTTCAGGATGGCTGTATTTGTAGGATCATCTAGCAACTTCATTTCTCAGCTATTTAAGCTATAAAGAATGCTAAAAGTACTTCAATCTGATGAATGAAAGTACAATCCATTTCTTTCTACATTATATATTGTATTTCCTTTCATTACAACTCTGATATGTATGCTGGAAAAGTGTAAATGTCCATTTTACATGGCGAAGCCCTGTCAAAATTTTCCCAGAATTTTCTCTCTCATCCTGTTTCAGCTGTAATCCCTTTTTTACTTTTAGCTTCAGCTTCTTGAAATCTGATTCTCCCTCTTCTGCTGCAACTAAAACAAGTGTTTCTTATCTTCCACTCTCTCTTTTGTACTGTAACCTCTTCCATTTCAGAACAATTGTTGGAACTTTTAGTTACATTCTTCTTTTCATTGCATGCACTTATGACTTGTCTATTTTCCTCCTTGGCTACAACCTGTACCTACACACTTAGGAAAACAGTTAGAAAATATTTAGGCTTTTTGGCCTCTCTTATGTCCATGTTTTCTTCTTTCTTTTCACTTTTTTCTTTCTGAGTGAATAAAGCATGTATGTAGTTTTTCCTTCAAGTAGAATACATCTCCTGCTTAGGGGAAGATTCATATGCACGAAGTAGGATAGTGTAGGAATATGGTTTGATCCTTGAGCTCGTAACTGATAGTTAACTTTTCTTCTTTTCAGGTACAATGGCTTCTATAATGAAGATGAAAGAGAAACAAAAGATGGAGATGAAGATGCTTCAAACGAAGAACAGAAACCCCAAGGCAATGATGGGTTCACTCATACTCCTTTTCTTTCTCTTTCATGCATGTGTATCTTTCTTTTCAGTAGCTGTGCTTTACTTTTCAGTTACATCCCACGGCTTGTGTGGGAAACATTTGACTCTCCTTGTGAATAAAGCATTGAATTCTGTAAATGAGTTGTATATCTCTTTCTACATTTCTGCTTTCTGTATGGATTGTATAATGAACTAAACAACTCAGTAACATAATTGAATGTCTTAATCATGAAGGAAAGAACATTGAATAGAACTTGTAACATTCAGTAATGAACTCTGATTTTCTGTGATTTGCACTTATGTTTGTTGTTCCAAAACTTTACACTTCACCTACTCTGCAATTGGATGTCCTCATCAAGACAACACAACTGTCCTTTGGGGCTTGTGTTCTTTTGCTGAGGATGGTCATGAAATTGCAGACTATGTGATCTGTTATGTTTTGTAACAACACACATAGTTGCAGATTTCATGTAATCTTTTAAATAAATCAGCAGTAACGACATAATCTAATATAATCTCCCATAGCTTAGGTATACTTCACCAATGCTATCCATCGTAAAAAAGTTTCGAGTTGCCCATTTTTACACAAGTGCAAAAATTGTCAACATTTCTGGCGATCCTGTGGGGAAAGCTACCTGCTAGCTTATATATCAGTGCCTTTCTCTTGTCCATTGGGCATGGAGTCCAAATATGCAACAACAATTTTCCTTTTCTGAAAAGTCCAACCTTTCCAAAACAAAACTAAAACTGGGAAAGGATCTGGTAAACTAGATCATGTGCACGAATGCACTTATTGAATTGAAAAATGAAGCAATGTGCAGAAACTGCACTTATTGAAGGGAAATCCTACTCTAACAATCACTGTAAGATTTTCAATAACAGTGTTTGAGAAACATACCATTCACAGGAATGGGAAGTTCCTCTCCATTCAGCTTCGAAAGCTAAAAAGCATTGTGTTCCTTGCAAGCTGAAATCATGTAAGGGCCACTCCAGAGTGTATCAAACTTTGAGTGTCTTCCTGGCTTTACACGATCAACATCCCATTTTAACACAATATCTCCTTCATTGAAGACTCTGAATTTGGCTTTCTTGTCAAAAGTCTTCTTGACTTGTTTCTGATTCTTTTCCATATTTAAATGAGCTTGATCTCTTAGCTCTTGTAATTCCATTAACTCTGCATAACGAACCTGCAATGGTTCATTCTCAAGTAGCTCCATTTGATGCAGCAAATCTAATGCGGGTAACTCAACTAAAATAGGCATCCTTGCTTCTTTTCCATACACAAGTTTGTAGGGTGAATTACCAACTGATCTTTTAGGAGTCACTCTGTCAGCCTAAAGTGCAGAATTCAACATCAGATGCCAAGCTCTTTGATTATCCTTGAGTGTTCTTCTGATGATTCTTAATAGATTCTTGTTAGTACTCTCAGCTAAGCCATTACCTTGTGGGTAATAATTAGATGAAGAACTTAGATATATTCCATGGTTGACAACCCAATCTGTTATCTTTGCACCAAGGAATGCTAAAGCATTATCTGATATGATAGTTGCTGGAACACCAAATCTACAAACTATTCCTTCATAAAAGGATAGTATCAAAGCTTCATTAGCATCTTTCAAGGCTATTGCTTCAGTCCATCGTGTAAAATAATCTGTAGCAGTTAAGATCCACTTATGTCCTTGTGACGAAGGTGGGTTTATCATGCCAATAAAATCAAGACCCCACTGCATAAAAGGTTGATCAGCTGAAATAGGCTGCAAAGGCAATGAAGCAAGACGTTATTTTCCAACAAAGAAAGCACATTTCTTACACTTTCTAATCCATTCAAAATAGTCTTTGAATATGCTAGGCCAATAGTAACCTTCTTTCATAATTTTTAAAGTTGTAGTACGTGCTGAGAAGTGACCTCCTGCAGGTCCTTCATGAAATTCTGATAATATTTTTTGAATTTTATCATAATCAACACATCGCAGCAAGATCCCATTTATATCCCTTTTGAACAACACACCATCAACGAAAAGATAAGGAATAGCTTGTAATCTGAAATATATTCATTTATTCTTATCCATACCTTCCGGATAGGTGTCATGTTGTAAGTAGTTAACCAAATCAGTCATCCACCTTGATTCTTGGATCTCTTGAGAAAGTTTAGGTTGCTGATTTTCTTGGTTGGACCATGATATTTGATTGCTGATACACAATTTCAACATGTTGTTCTGAATCTTCGGGTTCCGCAACTTGTTGTTTTTCCATATCAGCAATTAGATGTTCACATAAACCTTTTCCTCGAACTATTTTAGCAACCCGAATATCAACATCATACTCCATGACCTTTGTTATCCATTTTTCTCTTTTCTCATTTAACTCCTTATTTAGTAAGAATGCTTTCACACTTGGATGAGAAACAAGAACATGGATTTTATTGTTCAAAAGCATATACTTGAAATTATTTAGTCCTCTGACTACTGAAAGTACTTGCTTTTCGAGGAATGTGTACCTTGTTTCATAATCATGTAAAACTTTGTCCGAAGAAAGCAATTGGCTACTCAATATTCTCATCATTAACCTGAGTCAAAATAGCTGAGATTGTTTCAGCTCCTGCAAGTGCATACATTGTAAAATATTTATCAAAATTTAGATTTGCAAGAGTAGGAGCCTGAGAGATAGCTACTTTTATTGCTTCAAAACCTTCTCTTCCTTCACTGGTCCAAGAGAAATTTTTCTCTTTCTTTAGCATAGCTATGAGTGGTTTAACCAATGCTACAAAATCTGGGACAAATCTTCTAACAAAGTTGATTTTTCCAAGAAAACTCTGTAATGCCTTCTTATGATGAGGAAATGATAGCTGTGATATAGCTTCAATTCTGAAAGGTCAATTGCTAAACCTTGCTTAGAAACAATATGACCAAGTAATTTACCTTGATGTACTGAAAAAATAGACTTCAGTGGGTTCAAGGATATTCCAAATTGCCTGCATAGTTGAAAAGTCTGCCTTAAATGTATCAAGTGTTCTTCTGGATTTTTTGAGAACATGGTAATATCATCCAAATAAACAAGAATACATTTATTTAACAAGCTGCAAAAATTCATGTCCATTGCACGTTGAAACGTTGCACCAGCATTTGAAAGACCAAAAGGCATTCTTTTGTAAGCATAGGTACCCCACTTGGTGGTAAAAGTTATTTTGTATCTATCTTCTTCTCTAACTAAAATTTGATTATAGCCACTGTAACCATCGAGAAGAGATAGTCTATCTGAACCTGAGACTATTCTCAAAATTTGATCCATATTTGGGAGTGGGTAATGATCTTTTAATGAAGCTTTATTAAGATCTTTGAAATCTACACATAGTTTGATTTCACCGTTCTTCTTCCTAACAGGAACAAGATTGGCTACCCAACTTGAATGCTTAACTGGAAAGATAATACTTGATTCAATCAATTTAGATAATTCTTTCCTCATCAGAGGTTCTATTTTTAGATTTACAGGCCTCTGTTTCTATCTTACAGGCTTAGTATTTGGATGTAACTCGATTATATGTTGTGCTAGACTGGGATCAAATCCTTTCAAATCTTGGTATTTCCAAGAAAAAACATCCTTAAACTCTTTGCAAAGATTAATAAATGACTGATTTTTGGTTAAGGAACATACCTTTCCAAGAAATAGCTTTTTCCCTTCATCAACCAAGATCTCTTCATAATTATCAGAGGGGGTTGACATTTTAGTCTTCACTTTTCTTAACTGATCATCAGTGCTGAAGATGTCTTCCAATGTGACCAGACCTTGAGGTAATTTATTTGTCTTCAACTGAACAATCTGATCACCATATAAATGTTGTAACTTATCCTGATTAACTATAGAAAATTCAGCTTCTTGCTGTAAAAACCTATAGATTTGATCATCACTTTCAAAAACTTGCCAATTTGATTCATTATCAGGTATAGAAGGCCTGACAATTAGCTTAATATGAGGCTGAATTTTACTATTTTCCATCTGTTCCAGCACTTTGAAACTAGCACCAACTACTGCAAGTCTATCTGCATGCTTGTTTTCAGCTCTAGGAATAGACTGAATATTAATAGCTTCAAAATCTTCCATTAAGTCTGAAACTCTATGTCTATAAGAATTCATTAGTGGATTCTTACAAACATTGAATTTTTTTACTTGATTGATAACTAACTCAAAATCACCAAAGATTTGTAATGTGTTGATACCTCTCTTTCTAGCCCAAAGCAAGCCATGAATTAATGCTTCATATTCAGCTACATTGTAAGTACATGAAAATTGGAGACTCAAAGTTGAGAAATACCTTTCGCTTGTTGGGGAAGTGAGCATCAAACCTACTCCTTGCCCTTTTTTGTTCTTAGCTCCATCAAAATGAAGCTTCCAAATCCCTTCTGCTGAATTTTATGTTTTGGACAGAAAGGGAAGTGGTGTATTCTCTTCATGCATACAATACACACCAAAAAGATGTTCTTCAACTTATTTAAAAGGATCATGGGCATGTTCTTCAACTATCTTTTCATCCATAAACATGTTAGAAACACCATCTAATGCTGAAACCTGAGCTACATCATCAAAATTAGATTGCTCTAAAGCTGAGTAATTAGCTACTGCATTTGGAGAATGAGGATCAATATGGAATCTGGCCAATGCTTCTGAGTTGATAGTAACCTTAGTTACATAACGTGTAGTAAAAAATAAGGACCAATCCGAAGAGATATAACCTCCTATTTTCGCTGTGAAATCTCTAGATAAGCACAAGGCAAAGTATGGAGGTAGGTCCACAATAGTAACATCTTGCAGAATAGAAACATTTGGGCAAGCATGTAACATCACTTATAATTTTTTTATTATACCAACCGTATTAGTTGCAGTTCCATCAAAATGTAAGACACTCCTTTCTATAGGCTCATACTGCAACCCTAATTTTTCTGCAATTGCTTTTGGCATAACTATGCTACTTGCACCACTGTCCACCATGCAATTATGAACTAAATTTTCACCAATAATCAGTGATAAATAAAATGGTAGTGGTTTCTTGATGTCATGAGCATTCAAAACTTTTTGAGCCATGCACTTAACTTTTTTAATACGATCTTGCTCAAACGTTCCAAGGACCATGTCTATCTACTAAACTTCTTTTTCTGTTGTATTTGAAGAAATCTGCAGCTTAGCTAGTTGATGAGAAAGTAAATCTTGTTTTCCAGGAATACTTAGAGCATCCCACATTGAGATGTTAACATTATGATTTTTCATTACATCAACAATGTTAAAAGAAGCAACTATCTTAGAGACAGAATCAACTGTTTTAGAGTAGGCCTTAGCAAAAACTGATTTTGCTTCAGCTGCCTTGGATATCTGAGGTATAAACAGTCTTCTTGGATTAGGTTGTAGCTGTATTTGATGACTTTTATCAACTGGGAAACTTGCTAATTTTTTAGGAACAAGAAGGTTGCTATTTAAATTTGGAGTTGTAGATGTTGTCTTGTCAGTGACAGTAGGCAAAATAGGCCTATTTTGTTGCTTTTGATTTTCAAAAGCCCATCCCTTGAGCCCTAGTAGTTACTGCAACGAATTCCTCCTCATTAAAACTAACTAAATTCTGTTCAGGTGCTTTCTAGACATGGGTCTCTTGCTACCCACCCTCTATTTGAGGCATAAACAATGTTTCAGATTGAGGTTGTGCAACAAGATTCAGATTCAGAAAAGCATTTGGGCAAGTTGCAGCTGAATGAGGTTGATTACAAGGTTGACACCACTCCTCTATAGCCATATTAACTGGAACTAAAGTGTTAGAAGAACTAGGAGCCTTTGGGTCAAACTACCTTTTCTGGTAAGGCTGCCTATAATTTTGATTCTATTGATAGGGCTGCCTGTTTTGTTGATTATGTTGGTAGGGCTGATAAGGATCCTGGTAGGGTCTGCTAGGTAATGTAATTTTGTTCTCAATTGAAGTCAATTTATTTCCCATAGTATACAAAATTTGAATACATCATCTAATGGAGCTACCATAGTGGGCTCTATGATTGTAATAGGCTAAGGAATAGGCGCTAAATCTATCAAGAAAGGCATTGATGGCCTTGGTGCCAATTTTTCAACTTGAATTTGGCTATTTTCAGCTTGGATAGCAATATCATAAGCTGCTGGGAGTATCTCTCCACCCATTGATTGAATCATAGTTGAGATATCACTGTTTAATGCTCTAAGATAATAAAGGAAAGCATGATCAGCTTGAGGCTTGACACTTGCTGGAATTCTCTCCCAAGTTGCTACGCCCTTAACCTATTGCTTGTATTAGGATATGAGTAGCCGATTTGTGGCTTACCATATCATTTTATTATATCATTTATACTTTCTAATGCTTAGTAGGTAGGCCTTGGTGTTGGCCATAACATATGAATAATATTTATAGGGGATTTTAGGTAGTAGTTCATCATCATTTTGGAGCATTTGAGTCTTATTGTATGGTTTGGAGGTTGCCCTCTCGAAGTGGCGAAGCTATTCTAATTGCATATTGAGATCATTATTCTGGAATATTGTGTTATATTTTTGCTTATGATCTGAATTATACAAGTAATTTCATTACAAGTGGTATTAGAGCTACGATTTGGGCCAAAATTAGGGTAAAAACCCTAATTATTTGTTTCCACCATATATTACGAACCAAATTGAATTGGTGGGAGATATTTTTACCAGAGTTTCAAAACATTTCATGTAATATTCCCTAAAAATTTCAGACTTTTTGATTTATTTTACAAAAGTTATTACAAATTTGGGGTTTTTCATAAAAGCGCTCCCTATAATGCAAATTGTGGAATTTTTTCAAATTCATTACATTTTCGGAAAGCACAAAAAAAATTATTTGGGGTTTGTTCTTTAAGTTTTTTTATATTTGGCCAAATTCATATTGAAGTACGAAACCCTAAAATTTGACTATGATCCCTACATCCTACTATTTTGGGGCATCATGGCGGGGCCTTCCACAAGAGGAAAAAAGAATCCCATCACTCCAGGTAAAACACTAGAAAAGGATGAGATAGTTGTTGAGGAGTTGGAGATAGAAGATATAACTACAGATTCCTCAGGGTTAGGGTTTACTTCGACAGACCACAAAGTAAGCCAACTTGAGTTTAACCTGACAGACCTCGACTCTCGAGTGGCCAGCAAAGAAGATGTGGATAGGATTGGAAAAATATTGGAGGATTTCATGCAAAACTTCAATACATATATGATGGGTAATCATACTTATGTCAATCAAGGTGGATCCTCATGTGAACATAATTGACACATGAGCCAGAGTGGATCTTCGAGTGTGCACAATCCAAATACAAGCACTCTGCAGGCCCGTACTATCTTTCCAAAAGTGGAGATGTGTAAGTTTTATGGAAAGGATCCACTCAATTGGATCAACCAAATGGATAATTTTTTTGAACTACATCAGATTCCACCAGGACAAAAGGTGACCATGACAGCTTTGTATCTCGAACTTGACCAATTCGTCTGGTATCAATGGTTATGTGCTCAAAGGCGGAAGAGTGGTTTCAATGTTGCATGGAAAGTGTTCACTGAAGAGTTGCAATTACACTATAGTTCTAGTGTGTCAGATAATTACTTCAGCCAATTAGCAAAATTGAGACAAATAGGATCTGTTAAGGATTACATTCATCACTTCCAAAACCTTTCTCTATGGGTGGAAAATATTACTAAAGAGAATTTGAATGACCTATTTCTCGAGGGTCTTAAGGATCACATTGAGCATGAGGTGCGCATGTTTAATCCTCATAAAGTTTCTAATTCGATGATTATGGTAAGAAGGGCAGAGGAGAAATTTATTTCAAGTAGGAGAAAAAATTTCACTTATACCAGAGATCAAAACACCTTGGCCCCAGTACTCCCTCGACCAGTTAGATTGACACCTCAAAAAATTGAAGAAAAAAGAGAAAAAGGTTTATGTTTTAACTGTGACAGTAAATTTGGACCAGGACATAAATGTGCTGAAAAGAAGTTGTTCTACATTGATGGGCCTAGTGAAGATGAAGAGAAGGATGAAGATTCAGAGTCAGAGGTATTGGTTGAGCCAGAGGAGTCAGGAGATCCTCAGCCAACAATATCATGCCATGCAATTTCAGGTATTAGCACCCCCCAAACCCTAAAGGTGGTTAGATTCCTAAAAAAATAGAGGATCACAGTGTTGATTGATTCAGGAAGTACTCACAACTTTATCAATCATAAGTTAGTAGTGCACCTAAACTGCTTCATTTATCCAGCTCCTGAATGCCAAGTAATGATTGTGTTAGGGGTTCTGATGGAGGTACTGTTGCTTGTTCTGGAAAATTCTTGTGTTAGGGGTTCAATGGCTTACCACTTTGGGAACCATTGTGATGGACTTTATCACAGGATTGCCTAAATCTGAAGGAAAAAATGTCATCATGGTTGTGGTGGATAGACTCTGATTATAGGGAACCAAATATGCTAATTTTTGTGCCTTGGCACACCCATTTGCTGCAAGCACAGTAGCAACAGCCTTCATGGACACAGTTCAGAAGCTTCATGGGACACCAAATATTATAGTAAGTGATGGAGTGGAAAGTTCCAAAAACCCTAAATAATCGAGACCCTATATTTACTAGTAATTTTTGGACTGATTTATTCTCATGTTTGGTTACTCAGTTAGCTTGTAGCTCTTCTTATCATCCCCAATTTGATGGGAAAACATAGGTTCTAAATAAGTGTTTGGAGGGATATCTGCGTTGCTTTACGTCAGATAAACAAGCAATATGGGTCCAATGGTTTCCACTTGTAGAATGGTGGTATAACACTTCCTTCCATACTTCATTTAAAATATTTCCTTTGGGAAGAGGTTTCCATGGACTTTTGGCACTTTATGGGTACCATCCACCATCCATCACATCATCATTGAGAGGAAAATCGTGGGTTAGAGTAGTAGAAGAACACATTCAGTATCAACAAGATGTCCTCTCTAGTCTCAAGGAGAACTTAGAGTAGTAGAAGAACACACTCAGTATCAACAAGATGGTCATGGCACAAAACCGCATGAAGCAACAGGTTGATCAACATTACACATAAAGGAAGTTTGAAGTCGGTGATTGGGTTTTTGTGCGGTTACAACCATATAAGCAAATGTCTTTGAAAAACAACAAAAGGATAACAAACTTTCACCACAGTATTATGGCCCCTATTAAGTATTGCAGAAGATTGATATTGTAGCATACAAATTAAACTTTCCACAATCAACCAAAATACATCCAGTCTTTCATGTTTCTTTCCTAAAGAAAGTAATTGGACAAAGAGTATTAGCCCAAACAATGTTACCTAAGATCGATGAGGAGGGGAGAGTCATCTTAGAACCTGAATATATCCTTCAAATATGCACTAAAATATTGAGGACATGGGTTATTGCTGAGTACCTAATCAAGTGGAAGAATATGGACAATGAAGATGCAACATGGGAAGATATGACATTCCTGCAGCAGCACCTAGAGCTTCTCAACACTGGGGACAATGTTGCTTTGAAGGGGAATGGAATGCTACACCCTTAACCTATTGCTTGTATTAGGATATGAGTAGCCGACTTGTGGCTTATCATATCATTTATACTTTCTCATGCTTAGTAGGTCGGCCTTGGTGTTGGCCATAACATATGAATAGTATATATAGGGATTTTAGGTAGTAGTTCATCATCATTTTGGAGCATTTGAGTCTTATTTTATGGTTTGGAGGTTGCCCCCTCGAAGTGGCGAAGCTATTCTAATTGCGTATTGAGATCATTATTCTGGAATATTGTGTTATTTGGTGTTTTATTTCTGCTCATGATCTGAATTATACAAGTAATTTCATTACACAAGTTCTAGAAAAACAAATATTGAAACTAGACATAAATTCATTGGGAGCTCTTTTAATAGTAGATAATTGTTCAATGAGAGACAAATGATCTGAATTATCTTAGAACCGTTTCAGCAAATTTTCACCTAAGTCATCCCAAGTTCTTATGCTGCCAATTTCTAGGTTTCTATACCATTGTAAGGCCTTCACTTTAAAAGATGTAGCTAGAAGTCTTAAAGCCACGTCTTCATGAGTGATATTATGGACTGCACCTATGGCTGCAACATCTTTGATATGTTCAGCTGGTGTAACTCTGATTTTCACCCGTGAATGATGGCAAAATTTTCATGGCAGCATTAGGAATATCATGGTAAACTGGGATTACTAATGGGATGCCATTAGTAAAGGTCACAAAATTCCTAGGAGGTTGGATAGCCATTTGAAAAACTGGAATATTAATAGAGAAATTGATACGTGGTGAAGGAATATTAGGAGGGTTACCAAAACCAAGGTCTATTATAAGGTAAAGTATTACCAACTCTTCTCCTTCTAGCAGAATTCAAAGGTAAAGAAACAAATTCAGAAGGAATTCCTCTTACCGATGATCTTGTAGTCACTTTAGGCATGGAACATGCTACAATACTGGTATGAAATCAGCTTTACGGAGTCGCCAAAAGATCATAAAATCTTTAGAATAAATTATCTGTAGTTTTCTCCCTCAAGTGACTTTTAATTTGTTGTAGATCTATTGTAGATCTGAAACTCGCATGCAGATCTGATTTGTGGTCCCACCGGGTGTGCCAAAAACTGTTATCTCTCGAAAGTGCACCCTGTAGAGAGATGGCTGTAGGTTTTCTAAGCTTGCACAAATGATCTCTCTCTTTCGTAGATACAATGGAAACACCTCAGGTCTGTGGGTATACCTATTTCGAGGTGAGTCTCTGGTATCAAGGCCGGTTCCTTATTGGTGTATCCTAAACTACTTTCTGTGAGTTTGAGAGTAAAAGATGACTGTAAAAATGATTAAAACTAAGGTGATACACAAAATTTGTATGAGGGATTTGACTGAGTATATGCACAACTGATTTGTGAAGGATTCTTGATGCACGAACCAATAGTTTTTTCTGCAGAATATCTAAGGGAAAAACACTTGATTGTACTGAGGGAGGATCACAAAAGTACTAATAAGTTAACATGCACATTAAAAATTAAGCAAAAAGGACTGAAATTTGTAGCAGGGTAAGGTGGTTGATCAGGGAATTTGCATTCACAAGATTAATATAACATACACAAGACTGTAAAATAACTTGGAAAGGCAGAAAATACTTCACACTCAGAGGGAAAAACTGGAAAAATTGCTTCAATACTCATATATCCAAAATTCCTCTAGAAGAATCTTGTGCTTTGCAAAGGCACACAATATATAACAAAATAAATTTCACCCCCTTCCTAAAAATAGCCTAAGGCTGTACTCACCCATGCATCCTAATTTTATCCTTTATTTAATAATAAATAAAAGGATAAAATAATACAAACTAGTACAAGAGGCATTAATAGCCTTTGATTACATCTCAGTCAACTGAAGTTGACTGTTCTATTTTTAATAAAGCTTGGGTGAATAATTTTACCAAAAATAAAATTGCTTGCTAGGCAAGTCTCTCTCCATGACATGCAACTCTGTCTCTTCTTTGTTTTGTCTTCTTGTGAAGCATGCAAAAATACAACTCTCTACCTGTGAGTAAATAAATAAAAATATTTGCAATATTTGTAAAACAAACACCCAATGTGGGGCCACCTGCCATGTGTACATATTCTGATGCTGACATCTCCTTTGGCTCCAAAAGGTCACAATAGTGACATACTGCCAATTACCTCCTTGAAGTGGGGACCACCTCCAATCTGCTTGGTTTGGCCACCTTGGTGGACTTAGCAAATACAAAGGTTGACCATTTTGTTTGACCACCTTGTGAACTTTATGCATGCCATACTATAGTCTGCCACCTTGTGGACTTAGCATATTACCATGGTTCTTGATGTAAGATGAGGGGACCACCTTTGATAACACACATGGAAATTACATAGTCAGCTTTGTTTGTTTTGGATGGACTATAGTTTAGACTTTGAAAGTCTTTGGAAATGATAATTTGTTTGATTACGTGGGCTGGCCCCTTTTGAATGGTGACTCACCCCTTTGGAAATATTATCGGTGGCTCTTGATTAATGCTGACCTAACTGTGGTTAGGGTTTCTTGATATCCGGTGATGATCTTGAGTCGTTGATTTCTGTCCTTTTTCATGGTGGCCGTTGATCTGTGACCTGTGGTTGATTGCTTAAACCTCACAATTAATACAGTCAGTGGCATCCTTGATCATGGTGATTTGCTTCAAATTTTGAGGATCCCTTTTGGCCCTTGATCTTTGCACGGCCTGATCTTGTCCATTGAAACATTAACTCAAGTTGAGTTAGGTTTTCTAAGCTCAGGTGGGTGAGTTAAAACAACTCGAACTCCACCATTTTGGTCATTTCACATTTTCTCGCTGAGAGTGGCGAAGCCCTTGAAAAATTTTTGGCTTGACACCATCAATTTGATTCTATTCTCAGCTATGCCATTCTTTCTCTTTGGAATCTCTGTGTAGTCATTGGAAATTAGTTTTTCATGAAATCCAACCTCTGTGGAGTTCTATTTTTTACAATGGCCACTATTTTTCTTGATTTTGATGCTCATGCTTTTGATGCCTCTGGATTCACATTCCCAAGTTGATTCTATTTTGTGGAAGCTCATTTTTGCATTAATGGCTACCTCTCTTGTTATGGTTCATAGCACCATTCACGTAAGGTAAGGACTCGGTATCTCTGCTTCGTTATTAGATTTTGACATTTGGAACAACTTGGATCTCTGTTTATTGATGGAGGTCTTCATCAAACATTTCATTCAGTTCTTGTTATCCTTTACGTGACATATTTTACCTGGGCTTATTAAATCTATGATTATCTTTGGCCACCAAAGCTTTGTATTTGATTCTAGGTGCCTTTCAAAGATTTGAACCTGATGATTCTCGAGGGTTGTTTGTATGGCCTCTAGAAAATATATTTCCTAGTCGTTTCTTTGATCTTTCACTTTGAATACTTATATCTATATCAATGTTCTGAGTTGAACAAAACTGAATAATATTTCAAAACAACTAAGACTTTCACAAAGCACTATAGCTTGAATTCCTGTGTGATTTTGTGGCTCGGCCTTGGTTGTCTTTGAGTTGAAGTCATTTATGAGCTTGGTATTCTTATTTGTTTCATGGAATCTGAACATTTTCTATTTCCATGGCCGAGTTCTCAATAATCGGCTCATCTATCTTGCTTTAGATTTGATTATTTTCCCATGTGGGTTTTCTCTCTTTGTGCATTCTTTGCCTTTAACTCTAGATCCAAACATTTTTCTGATATGGGTAATAGAAAACATGTTATATATGCTCTGGGATTTCATTTATTAACTACATCCATTTTATTTCTTGTGGTAACCCATTTTTCTATTTCTGACTGTCATGGATCTCCTCCTGGGGTTTGAACTTGAATATCTCATCACTTCATGGACATATTTCTTAACCACTGAGTGAATAGAGAGTATTCCACTACAAAAATTTTATACGAGAGCTTGGTTTTGTTGATTTTCTCAAATATAAGTAGTTAAAGCTCTGTATCTTGCCGTTGCTTTTGATTTTCAGGTTATACCTCGTATCATGCATCTATTTTATTTCTGCTTAATTTCTTGCCTGAGATGATGTAAAAGCTATTTCCTTAATTTTGTATCATTCAAAATTGGGCTCTGCTATGTTTTAACATCATTATTTCCCTTTACACACATACGCCAAAGAAGCTGATCTTGCTTGTTCATTTCGTTCAACACAAGATTTGAAATGGTTTTCGTAGGTTTGAACATTAGTTCATCCTTTTGAGAACCCAGGTTGTCAGATTTACCATGGCTAGCACTGTAAAATTTCTTCATTTTCATTCTGAACCTTCCTTCAATAAAGATCATATCATTTTGATCATCTATTTGTTTTTATGTATGTTCCTTTGGTTGTTGATCATGCTTCGTAACATTTGACCCCTGAAAAGTGATGATCTTGAACTCTAAATTTGATCGTCTCTGTGATGGAGGATTTTTATCACCAGATCTAATATGACATTTCCTTTGTGTACCTGAGTTGGGCTGCTTATGAGGGTTTTGAGCTTTGTATAGACCTTCGATGGCTATGATTTAAATCCATTGTAGATTGTAAATCCTTCCCTTGTAAATTTGCAACCTGTATCTTCTTTTATTCTTACTGCAACTTGAATATGAATTCAATGATGATCACAAATTTCTAAAATATCTGAAATATTTTCTTTGAATTGGTATGTTGTTTGAATAGTGGAGGCCTGAGACATGTTTATTTTTGAAAGTTTGATGTATTTGAAGCTTTGTTTGTCATTTTCTAAAATGGTTGCTCAATCCTACACTTTCCTGTTCTAAAAAACTAAGAATCTTGTATTCAATTTTGAGCTCCGAAGATATATTGTGGCATAATGAACACTTGATACTTGCTTTATTTTGGAAAATTGTAGTTCAGGATGGCTGTATTTGTAGGATCATCTAGCAACTTCATTTCTCAGCTATTTAAGCTATAAAGAATGCTAAAAGTACTTCAATCTGATGAATGAAAGTACAGTCCATTTCTTTTCTGCATTATATATTGTATTTCCTTTCATTACAGCTCTGATATGTATGCTGGAAAAGTTGTAAATGTCCATTTTACATGGCGAAGCCCTGTCAAAATTTTCCCAGAATTTTCTCTCTCATCCTATTTTAGCTGTAATCCCTTTTTTAATTTTAGCTTCAGCTTCTTGAAATCTGATTCTCCCTCTTCTGCTGCAACTAAAACAAGTGTTTCTATCTTCCACTCTCTCTTTTGTACTGTAACCTCTTCCATTTCAGAACAATTGTTGGAACTTTTAGTTACATTCTTCTTTTCATTGCATGCACTTATGACTTGTCTATTTTCCTCCTTGGCTGCAACCTATACCTTGCACACTTAGGAAAATAGTTAGAAAATATTTAGGCTTTTTGGCCTCTCTTATGTCCATGTTTTCTTCTTTCTTTTCACTTTTTTCTTTCTGAGTGAATAAAGCATGTATGCAATTTTTCCTTCAAGTAGAATACATCTCCTGCTTAGGGGAAGATTCATATGCATGAAGTAGGATAGTGTAGGAATATGGTTTGATCCCTGAGCTTGTAACTGACAGTTAACTTTTTTGCTTTTCAGGTACAATGGCTTCTATAATGAAGATGAAAGAGAAACAAAAGATGGAGATGAAGATGCTTCAAACGAAGAATAGAAACCCCAAGGCAATTATGGGTTCACTCATACTCCTTTGCTTTCTCTTTCATGCATGTGTATCTTTCTTTCCAGTAGCTGTGCTTTACTTTTCAGTTACATCCCACGGCTTGTGTGGGAAACATTTGACTCTCCTTGTGAATAAAGCATTGAATTCTGTAAATGAGTTGTATATCTCTTTCTGCATTTCTGCTTTCTGTATGGATTGTATAATGAACTAAACAACTCAGTAACATAATTGAATGTCTTAATCATGAAGGAAAGAACATTGAATAGAACTTGTAACATTCAGTAATGAACTCTGATTTTCTGTGATCTGCACTTATGTTTGTTGTTCCAAAACTTTACACTTCACCTACTCTGCAATTGGATGTCCTCATCAAGACAACACAACTGTCCTTCAGGGCTTGTGTTCTTTTGCTGAGGATGGTCATGAAATTGCAGACTATGTGATCTGTTACATTTTTGTAACAGCACACATAGTTACAGATTTCATGTAATCTTTTAAATAAATCAACAGTAACGACATAATCTAATATAATCTCCCATAGCTTAGGTATACTTCACCAATGCTATCCATCGTAACAAAGTTTCGAGTTGCCCATTTTTGATGAAGAAGGAAGGATGAGATATTAGACCAAATTTGATCTAGTTGAATCAGTCTGATCACATATTAATGGCACAAAAGATGTTTTCCAGGTTTTCACCCGAATCAAGATATCCAGCCGGTTCTCCATGTCTGTTTGGCATGTTGGAGAAGGAAGTATGGAAGATCGGATAAGATTTGGGTAGTTGAAGCAATCGGATCCCGTATTAATGGCTTGAAAGATGTTTTTTCAGATTTCCAACCACCAAACCAAGCTAAAAACAATATTTTATGCTTCCATGGAGTAGAGGAGACGAAGATCTTTCCAAAAATATAAAATTTGTCAAATTTCAAGCACTTGAGCGAAAGTTATGCTCCTTTGAATATTTGAATTGAACCCGTACAAAAATGGTGAAAATGCAAAAATGGATCTATGGGCCCGAAATTGAAATTGCGCCTTTAATGCAAAAGATGCAAAAGTGTAAAATTTCCCCACAGCCCCACAAGCCCGCAACTTCACATTTTGCATTTGGGTCTGACACGTGGCTTTACCTGAGTGGTAACAGAGTCACAGCTCACTTTATAATTTTACTTCTTTTAGAAATGAGGCTCAAAACCTCAAAGTTCTCCATCCAACCTACCTCTCCACTTTGACTTTTGATTTAGGCTCAAAATTTGACTTTTCCCTCTTGGAAACAAGGTTCAAAATGTCAAAAGTCACCGACGATCCACTTCCCTGCTTTGACTCTTCATGCGGGCTCGATATTTGAATTTTTCCCTTAGCATAAGCGGGGGCGTGGTTCACTTTTTTACTTTATGCGTTTTATGGAAACAAGGCTAAAAACCTCAAAGTCCTCTGCTAGCCCACCTTCTTTCTTTCACTTTTGATGCGGGCTCAACATTTGACTTTTTTCCTTCATTTTGGTGAAAGATTTATGTCCAACCCGGGACACATGGAGGCTTCCCGCTCATTTGGAGACTCGCTTTGTATTTTCCTCTTAAAAGAGCACCGAAGAGACACATGGCTTCTTCCGCTCCCTCACCTTGTTTCTTTGTGTTTTAGTGAAGTCCCTTTTGTTTGGAGGGGTCATAGGCCTGACCCTAAACATGTGGAAGCTCAACGCACATTTGGGACCTACCTCCAAATTTTTCCTTTGAAGTTGCGCCATGCTGACACGTGGAGGCTTTCACAAACCCTTCTATACTTAATTGATTCTATAGGCCGGCTCTGTCTCCTTTTCAGACCTAGGACACGTGGAAAGCTAGCACTCATTTGGGGGACCGCCTTTGGCTTCGACCCTTGAAGGTGCGCCGATGAGACACGTGGAGAGTCCCGCTGGTTCTTTTATAATTAGTCGATTCGAGCTTGTTACCCATTTTACTGCTATCAGACCCTAGACACGTGGAGGGATGGCGCTAGTTCAGGGGCTCTCTTTGGGCCGCCCTTTTGAAGTTGCACCAATGAGGTATGTGGTGAGTCTACGCAAACTTAGGATCATGCTTTGAACTTGGCCTTTGGAGGTGCATCGTTGGGACATGTGGAGGCTTCCACCGGCACCTTATACTTAGCCGATTTATTGGTTGGCTTTGTCTTTTCGGACTCTAGACACGTGGAGGGTTAGCTCTCATTTGGAGTCTGCTTTTGTGTGCCACACCAAAAGTGCACCGAAAAGACATGTGGTGTCGTCCGCCAATCCACCTATACTTAGCCAATTTGGGCCTCGATTGAACACTGCCTTTCTTCATACAAAACCAAATTTCCAAAAGCGACCCGACGACCCACCTTCCCACATCCAATCAGAGATGTCCACGTACTCGTGGGCGCTTGGTCCAAAAATTGACAGGGAAGATACGCACGTCACTCATGACTATGGAAAAATATAGAGAGGGAAAACTCCACCATTTACGCTTGAATAACACATTCCTCCTCGTGGAAAGGAGAACTGTAAACAACAATGCTCGATATGATCATGGATCATAGAGAAAGGATTTGACAATTTCATTCGAATGAAGGAAACAATTTCAGAGAGAACGGGAAGATAGAAATCATCAAACCATGTGGACTACGATTTCCAGGGCGACAGTTTCTTAGCTATGAAAGGAGTGGCGAATTTTGTAAACTCAAGAATATTCATTTTGGAAATTGGAAATGGCTAATTTTCAAACAATTCGCCATCCAGAGTCATTTAATGGGTGAATTCACCTACTATTTATATGTTAAATTAACTTATGCATGTATTTCGCCAACGTTTCTTATCATTATACCTTATCCAAGAAAATTTTGTAATGCCAAATTTCAATTTTTCAGGGCATAGATTGAAAGCAAATTGAGCATTCCAGTTTCTTCAAAGCATGAAATTTTTTTCTCTCTCTCTCTCTCTAGACTTCTCACTCTGCTCAAACATCTCTCAAAGGCACCAACTCAAAATTTTTGAAAGCTTGACTTAAAAAATGAGGGGAATTCTGAGGGTGACAACAGCTGGCTCTTTCTGGGGATGACTTGGCTGGGACAGAGGAATGAGGAAAGATCAAGAACCATAGAAAAACTCTGGGAAAGTAGACTAGTGCCTTATCCATTGGGAAAATAGAGTCAAAGGTAAAACCAATACAGAAGACAACACACACGGAAGGGAAACAAACCAAAAAGGAAAGACAAAAACAAACAAAACACTGCACACAGTATATACAAAAGGACTGCCCAAATCACCTAGGACTTGAACAACTTCAAATACTTCCCACTATAAGGAAGTGGGAGAGAGGATCCATCCATATAATCCAAGTAGAAAGAATTTTCTCCAGCAAAGTGTCTGATTTTGAAAGGACCAAGCCAAAGAGAATCAAACTTACCATGGCTTCCTCGAGGTTCATGTCTTTTGTCCCACAGCAGAACAATGTCTCCCACTTGAAAATATTTGGGCCTAGCCTTCTTATCAAACAAATCTTTCACCTTCAGTTGATGAGCTGAGATCCTATCAAAAACCTGCATCCTGTCTTCATCCAGCTTTTGAAGGTACATGATTCTCTTGTCCAGGGAATTGATGAAACTTGAGTCCTCAATAGCCTTCATTAAGTGCAAGGTTGGTAATTCCACTGTTACTAGCAACTGAGCTTCAACACCATACACCACCTGAAATGGAGACATCCCAATTGCTCTTTTGGGTGTAATTCTATCTTCCCAGAGGGCATCATAGAGCTTCTTATGCAATTTACTTTGAGAGTCATTGACAAGCTTCCGAATGATGGTAACCAGATTCTTATTTGTTGATTCTTCTTGTCCATTCCCTTGAGGATACTAATTAAATAATGAGAAAGGAAATTCCATAGCCATAGCAGAAATACATCATCTTAGAAGAAGAAAAATTGGAAGCATTATCAGTCACAATCTTGTTTGGTACCCCAAACCTTATCAAGATGTTCTCCTTGATGAAATTACACACCACCTCAGAAGTAGTGCTTTTGACTGGAATAGCCTCTACCCACTTTGTGAAGTAATTTGTAGCAGTTAGCACGTGAGTATGTCCAACACTAGAAGGTGGGTTTAGAGTTCCAATGAATTCTAATCCCCATTGTTGAAAAGGTTCATCAATCATTACTGGTTTGAGTGGTAAAGCAGCCAACTTAGGTCTCCCAACAAAAGTCTGACATGCTTCACACTTACCTACCCATTTTGATGCATCTCTGAACAATGTAGGCCAATAGTACCCTGCACAAAGGATCTTATGGGTAGTGACAACATAAGAGAAGTGCCCTCCACAAGCCTGATCATGAAAATATGAAAACAACCTCTTATGTTTGCTCTTTGTCCACACATTTAAGGAATCTTCCATCAATGCCTCACTTGAACAAAGCATTTTCCCATAATACATAATGTGTAGACCTTAGCTTAATAGCTCTCTTTTCCTTGGCACTCAAATGGGATGGACATTCTCCATAAGTAAGAAAATGTGCAATATCAGCATACCACTCATCTGTTGAACTGAGGAAGAGGACAACAGGGACATCAACTACTTTTGTGGACAATTCTTCATCAGCCCCTTCAGCAATAAGCTCACACAAGCCTTTACCCTAGACTAGCTTAGTTGGTTTGATATCAAGGTCATATTCTTGGACCTTTGCTACCAAATTTCCTCTCTTAGTTCCAAACTCCTGTTGTGTAAGAATAGACTTGATGGTTGTATCAGGTACAAGCACAACAGAGTGAGAATTAAGGATATAAAAATGAAACTGCTTAACAACTTTGACCACTGCAAAAGCATGTTTCTCCATCATAGTATATTTTAATTCATGAGATTTCAGAACATAGCTCATGAAGGAAATTGGAAGTTCATGATTCTCATAATTTTCCTGAGTTAGCACAACAGCTAAGGTATTCTCTGTAGCATAGCAATAGATAATAAAATCCTTGCTGAAATCAGGACATGCTAGGATGGGAGTTTTAGCAATGGCTTTCTTGATATCTTCAAATGCTTCCTTACCTTTAGAAGACCAACCAAAGGCTTGCTTTCCTTTCATCATTTGAGCAATGCTCATAGTCAGCTCTACAAAGTCTGGAATGAATCTCCTCAAGAAATTTATCTTGCCAAAGAAAGAGTGAACACCCTTTTTACTTGTGGGAAGAGGAATCTATTGGATTGCTTGAACTCTTTCTGGATCTATCTTGATCCCTTCTTTGGAAAAAATGTGCCCCAACAACTTGCCTTTAGTAACACAAAAGACAAACTTCTTAGGATTGAGAGAAACTTCATGTTCTCTGCATTTTTGGAGAACTATTTCCAGATGCTGAAGATGATCTGCCCTTGTTTTGGAAAAAAGAGTCAAATCATCAAGGTACACAACAATGCACCTTCCCTTTAGGCTTCCAAAATCTAAATCCATTGCCCTCTGGAAAGTGGCACCAGCATTGATAAGGCCAAATGGCATTCTCTTATAGGAAAAGGTGCCCCAAGGGGTAGTAAAAGTAGTCTTGTGCTGATCTGGGGTACTGACTTCCACTTGATTGTATCCAGAGAATCCATCTAGCATAGACAACATCTCAGAGCCTGAGACAACTTGCAAAACTTGATCCATCATGGGGAGTGGATAGTTGTCTTTTAGAGAGGCCTGATTCAAATTCCTAAAATCCACACAGATGTGAATCTCACCATTCTTTTTCCTGACGGGCACAATGTTGGCAATCCAAGTTGAATGATGTATAGGAAAAATAATCTTGGCTTTTTAGTAACTTCTGGATCTCTTGAAAAATAGTATCAGTAACCTTAGGATTATACTTCCTTTGCTTCTTCTTGAAAGGTTTGATCCCAGGTCTCAGAGGGATATAGTGTTGCATCTCCTTTGGTTGAAAAGCCTTAAGATCTTCATATGAATATGAAAGAACATCAACATACTTCTTTAATAGGCTTATTACTTTCCTCTTCTCTTCTTGAGTGCAACATTTTCCAATATTCACCACCTTGGGTTCATCATTTCTTCCAATTTTGACCTTCTCATACTCAGCAGATTGTCGAGTTCCTTGAGAAGCTTCAGATTTGATGAACCTATCTTGTTTTTCAAACAGATCTTCTAGGCTCACTAGTCCTTTGGGAATCTTGTTACCCTTCAACTTAATACATCCATCCTGATCCATTTCTTCCTTGATGTCTTTTTCATTAGAGGGCACATACTCTCTAGGTAGAGTTTCACTTCCTTCAAAATACAATTGATCAAAATTATCTTTAAGCTCCAAGAAAGAGAGCAAGTGTTGATCATCATTGAAAACCTGCCAGTTGTTTGCATTATCTGGTACACTAGGCCTATGAATCATTTCAATGGTAAATTTCTCTTGAGAGAAATATGGATGAGGGATCAACAAAGATCCTGAGACAACTAGAGAATCATCTCTAGTATTCTTTTCTCTTGGCACAACTTCAATTGAGAAAGTCATCAAGGAATTTCGATGGAATCCCAAACAATATTTCTATAATGTTTCAATCTCCTATTCTTGACTTGGTAAAGATCCCTTACCTGTTTCACAATCAACTTTGCATCACCACGAGCACAAATATTCTTTACTCCTTTTTCTTTTGCCATGCTCAACCCAAGGATGAGAGCCTCATACTCAGCTGTGTTATTTGTATTTTCAAAGTGAAGCTTGAAAGAAAATGGATGAATCTTCCCTTCTGGAGAGATTAACACCACACCAGCTCCAGAACCAGCTAAAGAATAACTTCCATCAAACTCCAAAGTCCAAATGCCATTGGGATCATGAATCACTCCCTTAGGGATATTTTTCTCATCCTTTGACATGATCATATAGTTGTCCATGCCCTATATCTTCATAGAGTATTTGTGCTTTTGGATCATCAGTATTTTGCACAATATACTCAGTTTTCTTTTCTGGTAACAACTTCTTCATTTTTCCATTGACCGGGATCAAGGCATGCGACCAGTCCATCTGAATTTCACCTCCTACCTTTTTACAGAAATTCCTACTCAGCAACATACCATACGAGGGAGGGATATCAACTACCAAAATAGTGGCTAAGACCCTTTTCTCTGGAAAAGCAATCGAAGGCTACTTGTGCATCTTTAATCCTTCCAACCAAAGGCACTTCTCTACTCTCCATGGAATAGCAGGAACCAAAGGCATGTGTTAGAGTCAAGCCCAAAGCATGAGCTAATTTTTCAGGAATTACATTATCTGATGCTCCTGAGTCTATAACACAATTACTAAGTTTATGGCCAGTTATGAGGAGAGTCACATAAAATGGTTCAATTTTCTCATTAGGGGAAGTGTATGCAGCCAGAAGGCTTGGTTGAGGTGAGGAAGAGGGAGTGGGTAAAATACCTTTAGAAGTATTGGATGAGGCTTTGGATTTGGAATTGACAAATTTTACCATTTTAGAAAAGGCTTTTGGATGGGTTTGGTAAAACTCTACCTCTGAAATTTGGATTTTGGTCTTTTTGAGGTGATCAATAATATCAAAAGACCTGGAGGTGGATGGTGCATCACTACTAGGAACAGGAGAAACTTTTGATTTATCATTTTTAGGAGTTGAAGGAAAAGGAGTTTTGGAAACAAAAGTAGAAGGAGAAGGATTAGCATTACTCACCTTTTTCATGGAGGTAGTGGGAATAGGGGTCTTCTTTTAGCAACCACTGGAATAGTTATAGGAAACTCCTTGAATTTCTTAGCAGGTTGTATTACCTTTTCTTTTCTATTCGTTTTCTCTCGAGTCATAACAACATATGAATCACTATTCATCTCTGCCACTCTTTCATCATATTCATCTTCATCATCTATACCTTCAGTGGTGAGGAAATGAACTTGAGATCCACCAAGCTCTTACAGTTCTTCATCAACCTCTTCTTCTGGGTCTTCAAAGTCTTCATTAAACTCCTCATCATTAGGTTCTTGAACTTCACAAGTTGCGTTGACTAGAACCTTGATAGGTGGGCCTTCAATAGCCAATTTATTCTGAGAAGGAGGTAACCGGTTCCTAGGCTGAAAATTCCTTCTTGGAATATCTTGATAAGGAGTATGTTGAGCCAACTAATTTTTGATGGCAATGAGATCATTTGCCAACTTCTACACTAATTGATCTAAATTGGATCCAAGAGAGGAAGAGGAGGATGCTTTAGACTTGGAGGGTTCTCTCTTTATTTTACCAGACATGATTAAGTCATCCTCAACCTCGATAGCCAAATGAGTTGATCAACATCCAGAGTTGCAAGGTTAGTTCTCCTTAGTGCATAGCTCACTTCAGATAACTGAGCATTGAGGAAGAAGAATTTTTTGATTTGATCCACAAGACTAGTGTTCTATGGAATTTTATGAATGAGCTTGTTGAATTTGGCCACAAATTATCTCATGGGCTCATGTGGTTCCTTCTTGATATGAGAAATTTGAGCCAAGAGAGCATGCACATCTTCAGTAGGTTTGAAACGTTGCTCAAACTGAGTTGTCAAGGTGGTCTAATCAATAATTGACCCAGCAGGAAGATGATAGAACCAATCAGCAGCATTATCCTACAATGTCTCTACAAAGATCCTGACAGAAATGTCTTCATGCTCAATCCCAATAATCCCACATGCAACGTTGAAGGCTGTAATGTGTTCATCTGGGTGTACCTTCCCATCACCTTGGAATTTAGGAAAACCTTTCCTACTACTCCTAGGTAACTCATGCAATGGTTGAGGAAGAGAAAGAGGCCCAATTCGTTATCCCCAAGGCAGAGGCACTGCCATTTGTGGGAAGATTGTCTGAAGGGGAACTGAGACACCAACAAGTATCAGAGAAAGAATATTAGGGCTGAGTTGTTTTGGAGGAATGCTATTCTTGGAGTTTCTGTCCTTAACAAGGGGTGTGCTTGAAGAACAAGTTCCTCTGTTCCTTCTTGCTAGAAGAAGAGGGAAGTTTTGTTGCTCCAGAAGTTGAAAATGACAATCTTCAACCCCGAGAGATTTCTTCCCACATGTATATCGTAGAGTCGCCAGATCAAAAATGATCTTGAAGTTGTTCTTTTAAAAGGGATATGTTTGAAACAAAATCCCCAGTAGATTCACCAAAAACTGTTGGGTTTTAAAATGGTACTTTGATCAAAACCACAGTTAGGGGACAACAAGTCCCTCCTCTTTATGGGAGAGGTTCCCTTATTGAAAACAAGCAACAAATCTTATATACAAATGTATAGTTTTCATCTTAAGGTTGGACCGCTAACATCTTGAAATGATTTTATACCAAAATATTATCAATACAAATGAATGGAAGAATGGAAGCAAGGAAAGATTAGAATATAACAACACTTTCAGGAAATATAGATAGTAGAGTATAACCCTATACGTGCTGAGAAAGAGTGATACAGAACAAAATCATTCACATTCACAACATAAGATATCATTCCATAGACAGAAAAGTTCCATAAATCATATCAATAATAACAAAAAGTTTCTCATCATAGAAAGTAAATGATACAGGAATTTCAAATGAACAAGAAGGGACAATGGACGAAGATATAGAAAAGAAAAAAATCCTTTTGTATTGATTTAATTTTGACTATAATTACACTTCAAAAGTATCAGAGTCAAACCCTTTGCAATGAGCTAAGCTCTTACATTTATAGATGGAGCCAAGAGAGGAGAAGAAGAGAAGGAAGAAAATCTAATTTGGCACCCAACCATCAACTATCAATGCCCCTGTAAATCTACCTAAAATCTGTCAAATATGGTTCTGCATGTCTTTGGCATGCTGAAGAAGGAAGGATGAGAGATCAGACCAAATTTGATCTAGTTGAAGCAGTCTGATCACATATTAATGGCACGAAAGATGTTTTCTAGGTTTTCACCTAAATCAAGATATCCATCTGGTTCTCCATGTCTATTTGGCGTGTTGGAGAAGGAAGTATGGAAGATCATATTAGATATGGGTAGTTGAAGTAGTCAGATCTTATATTAATGGCTTGAAAGTCATTTTCTAGATTTCTAACCACCAAACCCTGTTGAAAACAATATTTTATGCTTCCATGGAGTAGAGGAGACCAAGATCTTTCCAACAGTATAAAATTTGTCAAATTTTAAGCACTGGAGAAAAAGTTATTCTCATTTGAATATTTGAATCGAACCTCGTACAAAAATGCCGAAAATGTAAAAATGGATCCACACGCCTGAAATTGAAATTATGCCTTTAGTGCAAAAGATGACAAAAGTTCCCCATAGCCCTGCAAGCCCGTAACTTCACATTTTTCATTTGGGTTTAACACGTGGCGTTACCTGAGCGGTAACGGAGTTGCGGCTCACTTTATAATTTTACTTCTTTTAGAAACAAGGCTCAAAACCTCAAATTTCTCCACCGACCCACCTCTCCGCTTTGACTTTTGATTCGGGCTCAACATTTGAATTTTCCCTCTTGGAAATAAGGTTCAAAATATCAAAAGGCTCTGATGATCTACTTCCCCATTTTGAATCTTTATCCGGACTTGATATTTGAATTTTTCCCTTGGCATGAGCGGGGGCGCAGTTCACTTTTTTATTTCACACCTTTTATGGAAAAAAGGCTAAAAACCTCAAAGTCCTCCGCTGGCTTGCCTTCCCACTTTGACTTTTGATGCAAGCTCAACATTTGAATTTTTTCCTTCATTTTGGTGAAAGCTTTATGTTCAACCCAAGACATGTGGAGGCTTCCCGCTCATTTGGAGACTCATTTTGTATTTTCCTCTTGAAAGAGCGCCAAAGAGACACGTGACTCCTTCTGCTACATCGTATTGTTTCTTTGTGTTGTATCAAAGTCCCTTTTGTTTGGCGGGGGTCATAGGCCTGACCCTAAACATGTGGAAGCTCATCGCACATTTGGGACCTGCCTCCAAATTTTTCCTTTGAAGTTATGCCGTGCTGACACGTGGAGGCTTCCGCAAACCCTTCTATACTTAGTCGATTTTATGGCTGGCTCTGTCTCCTTTTCAGACCTGGGACATGTGGAAAGCTGGTGCTCGATTGGGGGACCACCTTTGGTGTTGACCCTTGAAGGTGTGCTGATGAGACACATGGAGAGTCCCACCGGTTCTTTTATACTTAGTCGATTCGAGTTTGCTGCCCATTTGACTACTATCGGACCCTAGACATATGGAGGGATGGCA
The DNA here is from genome assembly GCA_019776745.2 of Taxus chinensis. Classification (NCBI taxonomy): domain Eukaryota; kingdom Viridiplantae; phylum Streptophyta; class Pinopsida; order Cupressales; family Taxaceae; genus Taxus; species Taxus chinensis. The sequence continues at coordinate 239,079,906 of CM034148.1, forward strand.
CTAGTTCAGGGGCTCTCTTTGGGCTGTGCTTTTGAAGTTTTGCTGATGAGGCATGTGGCAAGTCTACACAAAATTAGGATCCTATTTTGAACTTGGCCTTTGGAGGTGCAGCGTTGGGACGGGTGGAGGCTTTTGCTGGCACCTTATACTTAGCCGATTTATCGATTAGCTTTGTCTTTTTAGACTCTAGACATGTGGATGGCTGGTGCTCATTTGGAGTCTCTACTTTTGTGTGCCACACCAAAAGTGCACCGAAAAGATACATGGTGGCCATCCGCCAATCTACTTATACTTAGCTGATTTGGGCCTCGATTGAACACTGCCTATCTTCATACAAAACCAAATTTCTAAAAGTAACCCGATGACCTGCCTTCCCGCATCCAATCATAGATGTCCACATACTCGTGGTTGCTTGGTCCAAAAATTGACAGGGAAGATATGCCTGTCACTCACAACTATGGAAAAATATAGAGAGGGAAAACTCCACCATTTATGCCTGAATAACACATTGCTCCTCATGGAAAGGAGAACTGTAAACAACACCAGGCTTGATACGATCCACCGTCATAGAGAAAGGATTTGAAAATTTCATTTGAATGGAGGAAACACTTTCAAGCATCTAGATGGGAAGACAGAAATCATCAAACCATGTGGACTGCAAGATTTCAACAGGGTGAGATTGCAAATGAGCACCAGTTTCTTCAAAGCATGAATTTTCTCTCTCAATCTAGACTTCTCACTCTGCTCAAACATCTCTCAAAGGCACCAACTCAAAATTTTCGAAAGCTTGACTTAAAAAATGAGGGAATGTTATCTCTCGAAAGTGCTTCCTATAGAGAGATGGTTGCAGGTGTTCTAAGCTTGTAAATTTTATCTCTCTCTTTCGTAGATATAATGGAAACATCTCAGGTCTGTAGGTATACCTATTTTGAGATGAGTCTCCGGTATTAAGGCGAGTTCCTTATTGATGTATCATAGATTGATTTTTCTGAGGTTAAGGGTAAAATATGCCTGTAAAATGATTAAAACTGAGGTGATACACCAAATTTATATAAGGTATTTTCACTGAGTATATGCACAACTAATATATGAAATGATTCTTGATGCATGAACCAATAGTTTTATGTAGAATGTTAAGGGCAAAACGCTTTGTTGTATTGAGGGAAAGTATCATAACAATACTACTAAGCTAAACATGCACATTAATATCATGCGGAAATTACTGAATTTACAACAAGGGTAATATAACTAACCAGGGAATTTTCATTCACAAGATTAATGAAAACATTCACAAGACTACAAATAATTGGAAAGACATAAAATACTTCACATTGAGAAGGCAAAACTAGTAAAATAATTGCTTCAACACTCCTATATCTAAAAAAGTCCTCTTTGTGCTTTGCCAAAGCACACCATATATAACAAATTTGGTTTTCCCCCCTTCCTAAAAATAGACTAAGGCTTGTACTCACCCATGCATCCTATTTTTATCCTTCATCTATTAATAAATAAAGTAATAAAAATAGAAATTCAATTACAAATAGGCATTAATAGCCTTTGATTACATCTCAGTCAAACTGAAGTTGACAGTTCTATTTTTAAGAAAAGAATGGTGAATAATTTGCTAATAATAAGCTTGCTTGCTGGGAAAGTCTCCTTCCTTATGCATGTGAATTCATCTTCTTGTCTATTTTGTCCCCTAGTGAAAGCATGCAAAAATTTACTTCCTATTTGTGAGAAAAATAATTTCAACACTTGTAAAATTTGTAAAATAATCCATCCACTCATGGACACTTGATGGGGACCACCTCCATGTGCACATGTTCAACTTTTCCTCTACAGTCTGTGAGGCCATCCTTTCACTTGATCACTAATCTCCATTCAGTTTGGCCACCTTTGTGGACTTAGCACATTATTGAGTTTTAGATGTATATGGGGGCACTTTTTTAAAAGACCACCATGTCATATTCGACCACCTTTGATTAAACATGACCATGTTGTACTTGTTGGATTTTGCTTTGGGTAACACTTGATTATGGTTTTATAATCCTTACCTTTTGGGTGATCATTGGTGAACATGATTCGGTCGAAATTTTATATTATTTGAAGTTGGACTATAGTCGATCCTTTTGACATTTCAAAGGCAATGATTTTGTTTTAATCATGGGGCTGGCCCCATTTGTAAGATGACTCACCCCTTAAAAAGTTGTTCGGTGACCTGAATAACTCAGGTAGAGTTCGCTTTGATATTGGTGATCATTATGTAATTGTTGATCTTTGTACTTTGTGATCTCGAACCATCGATCTTGTAACTGTAGTTAGGGTTTCGCCAACATTGAATGTTTTCGGTGGCATATTACCCAGGTGGTTTGCTTCAAACTTGGGGATTGATTCTTGAGCATTGATTTGTTGTCCTTTTATTTTTCAGTTGTTGATCTTTGACCATGGTTGAGTTCGAACTAACCCAATGCTTGGGCTTAGGTGGTAAAGGGAAGCTCAACCCTAATGATCATTTCATTTGGATTTTCAATATGCAAGCGAAGCCTTGGAAAAATTTCTTCAGGAAGCCATTGTTGATATTTTAAGCTCGATTCAGTTAACTTTTTGGTCTCTATAGTGAGCTTTACAAATGTATATCTGATTCTTATATGATTTTTTTAACATTTCTGGGATTTGCGTATTGTGTTTTATGATATTTCTTCGACATATTAAGCTCTGCTTGGTCTGTGGACCTTTGTTTTTGTCGGAGGCTTCTGTGGTTGGAAATATTTGATGTGTGGCCGCCATTTCTTAACTTTTTTGAGCTTTGGATCTGGTTCATTTGCTGAGATGTATATGGATGAGCTTTCTCCCTTCGGCTTTGACCTGAAGTTTGCCCTGGATGTTGAAGGTTTCAGTCATTGTGGACTCAGTTTCATGCTATTCCGAGTCACTATGGTTGTCGTTATATCTTCATGGGGTTTGCATGTGCTAAAACAACGAGGAGCTTTGGGTTCTGCTATGAATTGATTATCTTATGGCCATTCGTCGTTCTTTAAAGGTAATACCCACTTTACCTTTTCCATTGTATGAGCTTCTTATGATATGATATTTTCATCATTCTGGCCTTCTGATGATATGGAGACATACTTTGATTTCTTGACAAATACTCAGATGTATTTATGGTTTTTAGAGTCTCACCATTTCTAAGCTTTGGGTGCTTTCTGATCTATGTATTCCATTCCTTGCAATTGAAAATTTTAAAGCTAACTGAGGTTGTTTACCCTTTTATTTTTAGGCAAGTGGTTGCAAAACCTAGATCCAGGGTTCATGTTAAGAGACCTCTTGGAAATTGAAGGTAGAAAATACCTTGCGAATATCCCCGGAACCGGTTTCGCGGGAAGGTGAATTTTTTGGGGGTTGTATGAAAAAATTTCGACTGATTTTCAAGTGGTGTGACAGAAGGTTGTAGACGCGCGACGGGATATTTTCTGTCGCGCGTCAAAAAAATGCATTGACGCATGACATGGAGATATCTTCGATGCGCAAGTAGAGGGCGAAGGCTGTAGACGCGCGACAAGAGATTTGTTGTCGCGCGTCAAAAAAATGCATTGACGCGCGACACACATTTTTTTGATGCACAAGCAGAGGGCGGAGGCTATAGACGTGCGACAGGAGATTTGTTGTCATGCGTCAAAAAAATGCATTGACGTGCGTCAATAGACCTCATTAACGCACATCAACAAACTTTTTGACGCACGTCAAAGAGGTTTGTTGATGTGCGTCAATGATGGTGTTGTCCGACCCTCTGCTTGCGCATCGAAAAATTCTCGGTGTCGCATGTTGATAGACCTCATTGACGTGCATCAACAACCTTGTTGACGCGCGTTGTCAATGAGGTCTGTTGACGCGCGTTAATGCATTTTTTTGACGCACGACAACAAATCTCCTGTTGCGCATCTGCAGCCTCCGCCCTTTCTTACGCATCCAAAAAATCTTCGTGTCGCGTGTTAATAGACCTCATTGACGTGTATCAACAACCTTGTTGACGCACGTCAAAGAGGTCTGTTGACGCGCGTCAATAGACCTCTTTAACGCGCGTCAACAAGGTTGTTGACGCGTGTCAATGAGGTCTGTTGACACGCATCAATGCATTTTTTGATGCGTGACAACAAATGTCCTGTTGCGCATCTGTAGCCTCCGCCCTCTGCTTGCACATCGAAAAAATCTCTGTGTCGCGCATCAACAAACTCTTTGTCGTTTGTCTGTTATGTGTCAATATCTGCAGTGCCTCCTTGTCACACATCAACTATCCGTCAGTGTCGCACGTCTGCAAATAACCCTCCTTGTCATGCGTCAATAACTTACACCCTTGTCGTGCGTCTGCAATACGAGATATATCATATTGTTAACAAAATGTGAAGTAGAAGTGTTCTACCTGGCGAATAATCTAGGATTATATAGGGGATTATTTTCAAGGGTAGGCGAAGCTGACCCCTAAAAAAATTAAAGTGTAATTTTTAGGCAAACAGGTCACTAACCCGCGCCAGAAAATTTGCCTTTTCAAAATTTTCAAAAATGGAATATTCGCCATATTACGAATATTCACCACTAAAATTTTTCCTGCCTAGATCTACTAATACCCATTAATGGGTTTGTGATTTTTTGACTTGGGTATGCATGTTTCCCTTATCCGAATCTTAAACTTTTGTATTGTTTAATACGTTGAATGGTGATAGACTGAATACATGGAAGTATCAACTTTTCTCGCCCCTATTCTTTGAAAATTAGATCTATTATTTTTGTTTCCATTTAAATCTACCTCAATTGAGGAGAAACCGCACTTTTCTGGGTCCTTCGTTTATTTTTGTGATCTGGATTGTGGGTACTCATATTTTGTTATGCAAAAGGAATCTTTGCCACCATGTTTAGAGCTAAAGTTCACATTTTGCTCTGATTTTTCTTTTTCATCTTGTAGCGAGGGTTTTGACTGTTGTGTTGCTTGGTATTTGGGAATCTCAACAGACTTGGCTTTCTATACTGAACTTTTATTTTGAGCCTTTGTATTTAATGGCCACCTTTAGAAGGTAGGTGACGAGATGTTCCAAACCCGTATACCTGTAAACTAACTGTGATAAGTTGTTTTGATCATAAAAGTATTTTCTGATAAATTTATTTGCACAAACCAATAGTTTTTCTTTGCAAAACGTTGTCACCATTTGTTGTTCGTGAATTAGTAGATATCAAGGCTATGTGTCTCAACATTTTGTGAGGGAACTCCAGCACATCCCTTGATTTCTTTGACGCCATTTTCCTCATTATGTTCTTTGGTGCTCTGAGATGTGGACTGTAATCTATTTCATTTTGTTTTTATTTTCCTGAAGCTCCGCTTTTCAAATATTCGTTGGATTTTTCATGATTCCCTCTTTCATAGGCCTGACTTCTAAAGAACTAGTAAGCTAAACTCTGTTTCCAAATTCTCTACAAAATTTAACAAAAATTGTAATGACCGTGACACTGGAAATTTTCTCCTAAAAATTTTCTTCGCACATTATGGCCTTAAAGATTTCCTCAATTGGAGCTACACTTTAAGCATGCACCTTTTGATGTGAACCAGTTGTATTTATTTTCATATGTTTCCTGAATGATGATATTATGACACATGAGTTGTAACTTACTTGCAAGTCTATGAGCTTTAAAACTGGAAAGTGCTCCCATCTTAGCTTGTAAAAGGTTTCAAGTTTGGCTTGAACACTCTACTCCTAACTGAGATTTGTTTCTTTGTGCATTTAATTCTGGAAGTACAGTATTGGTATCTTGAATGTTTTTTTGATTCCATGAGATCTTTGTACCTTGTATGTGGTCTTCTGCTCATGTTCTTTGGAAACATAATGGTCATTTTAAGTCTGTATACAAGAATGCGTTTCCTTTTCTTTAACATGGAGAATATGAACATTTGTTGACTCTTATTACTGCAAAACTAAAACTTTGTTTTCTGAGATTGTTGCTTTACTTTGTTCTGTGGCTTAGGTTTTCCCATATTTTTCTACCTTTCATGACTATGATGAGTCATTGATGTTGATGAATCTGTTCAAATATTGAGCCTCTCCCAAAACTGTACTTTGCAGTTGAGTTCTTTATGACTTCCATTGTTATAATTCATTATTTATGATCAATTTGATTCGTTGAAATTTCAATGGCACTACTGTGAGAATGTTTGTTTTAATCCTCTTTTAATTTGAGATCACTTGAAAACTGAAATTCCTTCTGTTTATGTATTGAGAAACTGAAGTATACCTCTGTTCTTATTGTGATCACCATTCATAGTTTGGTGCATTCTAATTTTTTAGATACCCAAGTGTATTTGCCTTTCCCATTGGGCTGTAACTGAAAGATTCTATGTTGAAAAGCTTTGACTCATATTTCTATTATGTGACTGCATATTTTATTTAGTGACTCTTCAAGATATCAGTGCAGAGTATTAACTTTTTTCCTCATGTGCAACACTATTTCTTTAGTCTGTACCTGTGCACTTATCAAACTGTTTAGAAAATATGAAAGCCGTAGGCTTTTCTTTTATCATCTATGATTGATCTCCTTCTATCATACTTTTGAAGTTCATGTTCTACATTTCTTTATGTGATTTTGATACTCCATTGTTCTGTACTCCATTCATTGGTGTGTTGAAACCAGAAGCATTTGCTTGAGTTGAATTCATGAAGACCTGTAGCCTGGAAAGGACATATTATTTTCTGGAAATTTCTATTCACAAATTCCTGCATGCTGAACATTGAAGTTTTGTTGAGATGTTGTAGTTCCATTTATTTTATGCTTAAATATTGTATTTGAGCTTCATTACAGCTTTAGATATGCATGTTGGAAAAGTCATAAATATCCATTTTACATGGCGAAGCCCTGTCAAATTTTTCTCAAATTTCCTTATCCATTCTGTTTCAGTTGCAATTTTATCTCATTTCGGTTAACTTCAGCTTTTTGAAATCTAATTCTTCTTCTTTAGTTGCAATCTGAAACACGTACTTATATTTGTCAGTCTCTTTTTTGTACTGTAACTTCTTCTATTTGTATGAAAGTTACTAAAACTTAAGGTGTATTCTTCCTTCATTCCAACATGTACTTAATGACTTAACTGATTTATGTCATAGGATAGAAGTCATTGAACTCTGCAATCTTTGTTGAAAAATTTATTTATTTCTTCTTGGTTGTAACTTGTACCTGCACACTTAAGAAAATAGTTAGAAAATATTTAGGCTTTTTGGCCTCTCTTATGTCCATGGTTTTTTTCTTTTCTTCTCTTTATTTCCTTCTGGGTGAGTAAATCATGTATATTGTTTGATCTTCAAGTAATCTATATCTCCTGTTATCAGAGATCCATGTGCACGAATTAGGACAACATAGGAATATGGATTGTACCATGAGCTCATAACTGATAGTTTCCTCTTTTCTGTTTTCAGGTGTAATGCTCTCAGCGATGAAGATGAAGAGGGAACAAAGCTGAAGATGAGGATGCATCAACCGAAGGACAAACCTCAAGGAAATGATGGGTTCACTCATACTCCTTTATTTTCTCTTTCATGCATGTGTACCTCTTATTTCAATAGTTGTACTTTACTTTCCAGTTACATCCCACTTGTGTGGGAACATTTGAAATTCCTTATGAATAAAACATTGAATTATGAAATTGAGATGTGTATTTATTTCTGCATTTCTGATATGGATTGTATGATGAACTAAACAACCCAATACTATAATTGAATATCTTAATCATGAAGGAAAGAACGTTAAAGAATACCTGTAACATCCAGTAATGAACTTTGATTTCTGTAGTCTACAGTCTCGATTGTTGTTTCAAAACCTAACACTTCATCTATTCTGCAATTCGGTGTCTTCATCAAGACAACACAGTTTTCCTTCAGGGCCTTATGTTAATAGCAAACATAGTTGCAGATTTCATGTAATTGTTAATTAATTCAGCAGTAACAATATATATGAAATAAACTCCCCTAGCTTAGGTATACTTCACCAATGCTATCCATCGTAACAAAGTTTTCGAGTTGCCCATTTTTCACAAGTGCAAAAATTGTCAACAGGGAATTCTAAGGGTGACAACACATCCTCATTCCAAAGTTGTTTTGGTTGGTGTCCATATCACGACATTTTCCTGCTCTTGTTCTCCATCAAATTTGATTCTTTGCATAACACTTTTCTTCTTGTCATCTACATTTTTCTACAATTTTTTTTCTACTCTTCACTCACATTTCACGTAATTTCCTACAAATAATCACCATTAATAATTAATCCTCTCTAACATTACCACACAATACACCACCACCCACCATACTAAATTTAACTTCTATTCTGCTCTATTTTCCTCCTTATAAATGACACATCAAATACCATAACCAACACAAATACGCTTCTTAGTTTCCTTATTCCACATTTCTTTCTTCCACTGGATCCCTTTTAGCGTTCATGTTACACTACTTGCATGTGATTGCTAGTTTAAAGAAAATATTAAATAGATATATTTTACAATATTGTATAGACTTATTTCCTCACCTTTTTCTGGTTGATTTATAATTCTTTTTAAAGGTTTATTTCTATTTATTTTTATTAATTTTTCTTCTTCCTTTTATCGTTGATTCCTCTGTTATTTTTTGTTTTTTTTTTACATATTTTATTTGGTTTAAGTACTTGTATTTATATGTGTTATTTTTTTTTGTTGGCTATATATATAAATGTTGGTTATATAAATATTTATTTTTTTAATATGTCAGTTGTAATTTATTTCTATGTACATAGTCACTCCATATATACAACCGTAGAATGCTTGTCAGCATATGTATATACTTGAATTTTTTTTTACAAACACCCAACATACAAATATTCATATTATTATTTAGTTATGGTGAAAAAGTAAAAATTTAATATTTATTTATATAACAAATATAGCAATAATCCAAATTTTTAAAATACAAATAAAACATAGTTACATTAATAATATTAAAATAAAATTAACACACACTTAATATCTTATTAAAGGATAATATACATGTTTTATATAATCAATTATAATACATATAAACAAATATCAATCATTTATATACAAATATCACATAAAATATATACTTAAAATTATTTTTTAGAAACACCCCACATATAAATATTCATATCATTATATAGTTATGGTGAAAAAAAAATCAAAATTTATTTATTTAACAAATATAACAATAATCCAAAATTTAAAAATACAAATAACACATGTTTATATTAATAATATTAAAATATAATTAAAATAGAGAACACGTATTTATATAAATAATCTAAATTTTAAATATAGATACAAAACATGTTTATATTAAAGACATTTATATTAATAATATAAAGTAATCATTCCATCATATAATCCAGGTATAAATTAAGATAAAAAATACTTTTATGTAAATAAAAAACATTCATATAATTTATTAAAAAAAAATATTCTTTTTATGGTCTTAACAATAATAGAATTATGATATTCATTGAGACATTATGCCCATAATTATGCAATCACTAGAAAGAGATTTACAAAAAAATAATATTAATTCCACATTTTAGAAAACATTAAAACATTTATCAAACATTATAGAAAATTTTAGTCCTAGAAGGGTTAAGGAGTAGTTTGGAGAGGTTGGCTTGGTTGAAGGCCTTTTGTTTGGATTTGGAAGGAGTTATAATATGTTATGGAAATATGATTTAGAGGTTTTTTTAGAGGTATTAGGTTTGTATCATGGTGAGTTTATCTGATGGAACTTTCAAGTTAGTATTTGAGGAAGAAAATATGTTGATTCTTCAGGACATGTTTGCTCAGGCTGAGAGATTGAGTTGGTTTAGGCATAAAATGGATTGGTTGATATTTGATATCACCTAGAAAGTGAAGAGGGATGAAGTTTTTTCTTATTTAAGGCCTTTGGAAGTCTTAAATGTGGCAACAAGGGTGCAAACTAGTTGAGTTTGCAAAACTAGTTTCTGGTCAGCTTGATTTGATGAAAAGAAAGTCGTTTTAGTTTGAGCATATGAATGTTTCAAGAGGTCTATCATGCATGGATGTGTTCTAGAGGTCTTGGGGATTCCATTAAGTGGTTACATTCCACAATTGAGTTGGTCTTGGGTTGTCATGAGCCCCAAAGGTGAAGATAGGGTGCTAGAAACATCTATTTGGTGAAGGATACGAGTCTTTTGGCTTGTGTTATGAATTATTTGATTGGTCCAAGCTAATTAATGACAATAGATGATTTTTTTTTCTAGTTTACATGTGTGATGAATTTTGGGGCTTGACGAATCATGGTTTTGATGTTAGTAAATTTTACTCATCCTAATGATGGAGTTTTGAGTTTGTTTTGTGTAATTTTAGTGGTTTTGGGCATAACTGACCTATATAGGTCATATGTGAACGTTTTAATGAATGTAATGTGATATTATTAAGTTTTTTTGGTCTAATTATGATAGAGAATCGACATATCTTGTGTTTGAAGGAAGAGAAGCCTATAAAGCAAGAGTTTTCAGTTCATTTTTGAACTAATGCTATTGGAGGGAAAAGTGTAACCCATGTGGAAGTGTGTAACAGGTTTAAAGGCGTGTATTGAGATCTAAAAGAGTGTGTTACAGGTTGATGAATACTAGAGAGAATGCATGCAAGAGTTTAGATCCAAGACAAGTCCAAGAAGAAGAATAAAGAGTCATTTGTGTGAATGAGAGTTTGATTGTGTTTGTATTAGCTAAATTATAGATCTCCATCAGTTCTGGTAGCAAAAAAATTTAGAGATCATCATCTTTAGGTGGTTGAGTTGGTGTTCAGTCATCTTAGAGGGTTGTATGCTCCTTGTAGAGTGTGTGCTTCACTTAAGAAGGGGTTAATACTCCTTATAGAGTTGATGCTTTACTAAACTAGGGGTTGGTGCTCCTTGTGGAGTTGGTGTCTCCCTAAATTTGAAACATGACAACAATTTTTTTTTGTTTCAATGGGTTTTCTTTCCCTTGAAATTTTTTCACTTGTATTTGGTGTTCATGTGTAGTCTCTTGCTCTTGCTCTTGCTCTTGCCCTCAAACTACATCATATCCCAAAAAATAAAATATGCAACATGGAGAATCATACTAACCCCAATGGTCACCAAATTGAGTGGACTTACAACCGATCATTTCACTACATCCCAATATCTAAATACTTCTTATGATTTTGTAATAAAATTGTGTCCTTGGAAGCCCTTGTGCAAGTTCAGGTGATATCGGATGATGCCTAGATGTACTAATGTAAATATATGTGTGGATGGCAAAATCAACTTACCCTACTATGCGTGTATGTACAAAATGTAATCTCTTGTCCCTTGAATGAAATCTAAGTGGATGTCTTTGGCGCTCTTCAATGCCCTTAGATGCAAGATTAGGTGATGATAATAGATGCTTAGAGTTTGATCCTTTATTTTAGTCACATGACTTTTTATTTATTTTATTCCCTTTGGTTGAATTTCATAATTGACAATTGAAAGGCCGACCCATAAGAAAATAAAGTACCCAAAAGATAAAAGAGACCCGAAAAGAGTGAGCAAGATAAAAAGAGGTTGGGACGTCAAGAGGGGAAAAGGGTTCCTAAGCACTGGCATCCTGGCTGGGGACTGATGTCTGAAGCCATAGAAGATAAGTAAGTGAAGTAACAACTGGGATGTTAGATGTAAGAGACTAGAAATTAGACAAGACACAAAGTAAAGAGGCCAAAGATAGTTGTCTATTACTAGTTTTCTCGATAAGGAATCATGTAAATGCAAGTATGTTGTTAAGACCTAGAAATGTACCCAAGTGCATGATTTTGTGTCCATAATTCCTTTTAGTTTTCCTTTTAGTTGAAACTATCAATGTCACCTTCATTTCTTTACTTCAACTACTCTTCGATTATATTTCTCACGAAACCTTTCAAAGGTGGCACACTGCTTGAATGAGAACATGAATTTCTTATTACAGTTTTGTTTAAAGAATTGAATCTAAGTTAGGGGCATATGTGCACTGTTTCTTGACTCATTTCTTAAAAACATAATTTAATCCCCTCTTCACTTGTCAAATCAACTTATAGGAGAAACACCCACTTGACGTTAGTAAGACATAAAAATCAAAAGGTTGTTTGTGTAAAAAGGAGGAGATCAATTGGATGAAAAGCTAACCCAACCCTATAGTTCATCTACATGAATTGTGAAAAAAACTCAACTTTGATTTGTTGAGTATGTCAAGAAAACTTCCTAAAATGTAGGAACGTGATTTATTTTGATGAACATCTAAATGTACCCATTCAATCGTCATTGAAATATATCAGGTGAACATTGAAACACTATAAAAAAAAGGCATGTGATTTATTTGATCAATGATTCACTGTACTAATATCATCGCCATCGCAATTTATCAAGTCTATAAGGAACATTTCCTACAAAACAAGGGCATGTGATTTATTTTATCTACTCATTATACTATCTGCATTAGACTCAAATCCATGCTTTTCAATTTATTGCATCTATAGCTTACCATGCATGAGCTTAGTTTTTTAAAACTATATAGTACACTTAAAATTCTAGAAGAATTAAATGTGACGTGACACCTTCACATCTTCCTTACACAACCCAGGCATGTCAAACATAATTTTCACTTTACTCTTGCTCTCCATCATATCCCATGGGGTTCAAACCCTCAACGTAACATTTCTTGTAAGCCACGCCAACATGAACATGGAGCCCTCGAACAACTTGTCCATGGTGTCTAACATCTGCCTCATGGTTCTCATGGGGGATAACATGTTCGTAAGGCCTGAAAAAACTAGATTTTTTATGATTTTAATTTAGCTTCGTGCATTAAGACACATTCAATGTGAGAGGAAGGATGCAAAAGAAGACATAAAAATCTTGGAGGTTTTACAGAAAGGGGAAATGTCTGTTGTTGATCTTTTTTACAGTTATTTCTCTTCGATTTGTACGTCTACGACGTGCTCGTTTCTCTCTCCTCTCACCAATGGTTTCCTATGCCCAAATTTAGGAAAAGAAAGCTTACTCACAGTTGAAAAATATGCAATTTTGATAGAAAAAACTCATATTATGGAAGATAGAGTATGATAAGGGACTGGGATTGGAGTTGTAGACATACGATTCACCATTTCTATAGATTGGATTTATCCACGTCAAATCAGAGGAAGATTGAAAACTTCAGACATTGAAACAAAAATCAAAACTCAAAGAAAAATTAAAAACTCGATGTAAAAAATTTATGAATTACATAACAAAGAAACAATCAACATGAATAAAGGAAGGCTATAATGGATCATTTAAAGGACAATAACAGAAGGCATATTATTTCTTTCTCTTCACCCAACCTATCTCGCCAACTGCTCTTGTGACATAACTATATGTTATGTAAAATCACAACATGACACACATATTATTGCAAGGTCCCCTAAGTTGTTCACTTCCCAATGCCTCTGCCAGATATCTAAATCTTCTTAAATTTTACATTATTTTTCCTCTGGACATTTTGTTTGGTGCAAAAAAAAGCCTGAGCGATTCAAATTTATCCGTAATCGACGTCCTCCTCTCCCACTTCATCTCACTTGTCTGTCTCTCTAACATTCATCAAAACTCCCGCCCCCTTGCTCTAACCCACCTGTGAAGCACCTACGATGTAATTAAATCCTTAAGAATCTACCCAAAAACACATATTTTCTACCTTATCTGTACATATAAATGGATTTAATCAAATCAATATTCATATTTGTAACTAACATTTAACTATTCAAAAAAAATTCCAAATAGTTTTCTACAGTTGAATTATTTTTCCAAATACATTTCAACGGGTCTGACCAACAATATTGTTTTGATGTAAAAATGTGTAATTTTTGAAAAATACCTTTGGAGTACCATTCTAGATCAAAAAATATATAAAATAGACTCCTTAAGTATTTTTATTCCACTCATAGGAAAGTAAGGAAAACTACCAGAAATCACAAAAAAAATCGTTCCCATAATTAACTAAGTAGTAAGTGAGAGGCAACGACTTGTCTTTAATCTCGAGAATGTCAATATACCTTTCAAACACCTTAAGAACTTCCACAATAATAGGCCTAAAATCCACCGTTATATGCGCACATAGAATGCCCACTAAAACTAACCGCTCCATTATGCTCCCAGGCCTCTGATTCCCTCATCCTCTTGCCCACCACTTTTCATGCCCGCTCTTCCTTCACCAACATCCACACACAATCTGTTATAGAATATTCATAACCACTCTTCCTCTGGGGTACCATTTTGGACCAAAAAATAATATAATAAAGCCTAGCCGAGTATTTTTATTCCACTCATAGGCAGGTAAGGAAAACTATCAAAAACCAAAATAAAATTGTTTCCATAGTTAACAAACTGGTGAGTGAGAGGCAAAGGATTGTCTCGAATCTCAAGAATGTTGATACCCCTTTCCGACATCTTAAGAACTTCCATAATGATAGGCCTAAAACAAACCGCTTCATTATTCTCCTAGTCCACACTAAAACAAACCACTTAATTAAGTCCCCACATCCCTCCTCTCGTCCACCACTTTGTTTGCTCACTTGGCCTTCACCAATTTCCACGCCTACTCCGATATAAGATAATCAAAAGAACTCTCCACGGAAGTATCAAGCACCTTTATCCCATTTCTTATTTTATCCCATTTCTTATTTCTAACAAAACAATGTCAAAGCTGGACACGTCACTTTTTTCTGTAAAATTCCTAAAGAGTGCATGCTCGAAAAGCAAATACACGAGCGTCCTTGCCACGTGAGTGGTCATATGGGACACCACTTCTACGTTCATTCTCACCAACCCAAAACCTAAATCATAAGCATTCAATTCCACACGCAGAAGAATATTTGTGGCTTTGATGTCTTTGTGGTCTATCGACTATAGAAATTTGTGGTGTAGATAAGCCAATCCCTTGGTCGTCCCGAGCATGATGCTTTTTTGTTGTGGCCATGTCAATAGGGGATTTTTTATTCTAAACACGTGGTAGTCCAAGATATTGTTGGGCAATAGTCATAAATCAAAAATCATTCATGTCCCTCTACGTCATAATTAGCCATCTCTGCCTCGTTGAGGAAATCTGCCTCTTTCCACATAATAATATTTAATTAGCTTAATGACAACTAGTTGGCCAACTAGAAGGGTTTTCCCTAGCTAAAATTCCCAGCGTGGCCTTATATTCGTTAATGTTGCACAAGAGAATACCATTGTTGTGCCGCATAGTGACACTTAACAAGTACCAGTTGCGCATTTAGATGCATGTGCATGATTGAAAGCACATCTAATTGTTTCCTAGTTTGGGACCAAAACAACCAATCTAAAAGTACATCCGATCGTGTTTCATTTTTTAGGGACAAAGGTGTTAGGAATTAGTCCTAACATGGGTGCTCCATGTATAAAAATAATATATAGGTGTGTGTGTGTGTGTGTGAAATTAATATGTGGAGCATATATAAATAATGCAAGTGAGTTGTGAAAATAACTCAGGTAGGATTTGGGAGAGTTTTTTTAGGAAGGTTGTGGGAAAATAGGTTGTGAGTGATTTAGGGAATAAAGGTGATTGAGCCACCCACCTAGTTTTAGGGAGGATTTGTTATAGGAGTGTTCTTATGTATTTGTAACATTTGTAATAGTTAAGATGAATGAATATTTTATTGAGTGTATGCTCTTTCTCTAGATATGGGATAAAACCACCATTTGGTATCATATCAGGTTTCCTATGAGGCCTCTCTGAATTTCACTCCACTCATGCTTCGTTTGTCAAGTTGATTAAGGAAATGGGTTAGTAGATCCCACAGACCTTTGTGACCCCATTCCCTTCTTCCATGCCCATTCATTTGTTGTGAAGTCAAGCGGTGCAAACAAAGGACTAGCGGATACCACGGACCTCACGTGAAATTTGTAGTTTGTAGTGTCCACCCTTCTTGCATACTTGTCATCGGTACTAGCGGATACCACAGACCTCGTAGCGAACCTGTTGACATCCATCATTCATGTGCATCTCCTTCCTCTTCCACTCTTTTTACTCTTTCCACAATATTTCATCCATTTTTTCATTGTCTTCATGCTTAAATTTAAATACCTATTTAGCTAAGTATTTTTGTTTTAAATCTGTTCGTTATTTTCTTTGTTTGTGCGAGCTTGCAAATAAGCATTCTGGAGCATTTCAGCAAGCAAATTTTCCTATTTTTTCAGATTTGGATTGATGACTTTTTTTACCAAATCTAATTAAGTATTGGATTGTATCAAGATGCAATTTGTTCTATGTTTGGGCTGATTGACTAGCATTCATAATTGCAGTCTTCAGATCTTCAATACAAATGAAAGATTTGCTAATATGATCAATCACCAATAGTTGCTACAAAAAGAGGATATAGATAAATTATCAGAAGCACATTTAGTGTCTAACGTTCGTGCATAATTCAAGCGAGGAGATTGTTCGACATCATTTCCATATTTGCATGACTCTTGTTTCTTGTAACTCTACCCATGATATTGGAATTGGCATTCAACATGATCGCATTAATAGCTTTCTCAAAATTTCCTTCTAATGTAAACATATCTGCAACTATGTATGTGGGGTTCTATGGAATCTGGATGTTGTTCCATGGTTTTATACTTCCTTGCAATAAAATCTTATTGTCTGAATATTTTAAGATCATAATATTGAATCCTTCCATAAAATTTTGGAATATAATCTTGGAGATGATTTGTAGCTATGACGTGGAAAGCCTCTCACCTATTATTTTCATCTGATGTTCTACGTTTTTTATTTATAATACCACAGTGTAGGATCTCATGCAATATGTAATTCATACCTGAGATCGACAGTTTGACTCAAGGTGATTTAAGTCCCCTATTTGTAGCGGATAGAAGATATGGTTCTATTCTCACATGGTTGATCTATATGTTGTCTTCAAATCACAACACCCTATAGTTTGCACAAGTGTGTGTGTTTGAACTCACGATACTATCTCCAAGTTGTTGTACTTGCTACTTGAGATGGACCTCCAAAGAAAGCTGGTTCTTGCTCCTACACTACCTTCCACAATCTACTCTAATGCAGACATAACTATCTTTTCCTAATCTAACTTTCTAAGGGACCAGGAAGACAGAGTGCATAAAAACAAAGCCTACACTAAAGCGGTGATACACCATAAAAGGAGGGTGTGAGAATAGTATCCAATGTGTGAAAAATAGAAGCAATGTACATACTAGAAGCGGTGATAATAGTTCTCCACAACCTAACAACTACATTCACAACAATATTTCATACACACAATGATAATAAATCCCTGCAACATCATAAACACAATATATTTGCAATAAGTTTTAAAGGGAAAGAAGAATGCAAACAAACACAACATGGGAAGATACATCCACAAACTTGCATCTATTGCTTCATGGATATGCACAATTCAATCTATTACAAGATAAGGCTCTGGATCACCATGCAAGGAGCCCACTATAAGGGCGTGTAACACATTGGCTTAACAAAATAATTTTTACAGAGTTTTACTACTCAAAAATATCTCCCTTTACAATGAGCCCAACACTTCAATTTATAGATTTTTGAGAGGAGAGAGAGAGAGGGAAAAATGAAAATCCCAAAATATTTCCTTCAACCACTTGCAAAAGGTAGTAAATGGATTTAAATGATATTCTATTGCTTGCAAAAGGCTTCCCATACTGTCCCATAACTTGCAGCAGTGATAAATGTTAGCCCATGTTTGATTGAATGCATCTCAACTACCAAATAAAACCACTGTTATGAACTAGGCACGTTTTATGAAAAATCACAATCGATTTCTTATCAAATTTTAAATTTTTTGACTACTTTGCATCATAATTGGAAACACAATTCCAACGGTACCAATTTTGTGCATTTTCGTTGAGAAATACGAAAATTATGGCCTTCTGAGTGTGGGCAGCTAGTTTGGGTCTGCCAGACATTTCTTTAATTTAATGGGACTGGGCATTTAATTTACAAGAGAATGTCTAAATCCATTATGAAGACTTCAAGCATAACTTTATTCCTAAACAACTTCTTATTTAATCTTATTTCTCATTATTCTTACATGGTTAATATGGACTCTTATGGGCATTGTTTTAGAACAATTGTAATTTAAATAACAAATAATTTACACTTAGGGATTTAAGACTACAAGTAGTACTACCTCATACAAGACATCTCATTTCTTTGCTCTTAGACACACAAGTATTAAGTGTATATTTTAAGAGACATATCCTAAACAGTCTTATGCATTACAAAAGCCTCATAAGGACATATTTCAATTGTTGGGTAAATACACAAGTAATTTGAGACGTAGTCGTCACTCACAAAATTTAGATCTCACAAGAGATCAATCGTAGGTACAACCACCAACTATTTTGCAAAGCTTTGGACACCCACTAAGGTACCAATGGAAATTATGCACAAGGGGGGATAATTTTAGTTTTGTGGAAATTACGCCCCAGATAATTGATGAGATGAAAATCTACCTAGTATTGTGGGTATTAAGGAAATAAACCAATAATTAATCTAACAAAGGATTAGTTTTATTTCTTTATAACATAGGTACAACTTTACATCCAATTCAACAATATAAAATACAACCCGATTGGTATTCCCTTTTAAAGTAAACAAACAACAATTCTTCGACCAATAGTATTTATCATTATTCTATGGTAATACATGTATTGAAAGATGAATATAACTTTACAATGACAACTCACTAATTACAACATATCACATCCATAAAATTCCTCTTGTTTGAAGTACCTACAACCAACGTTGTGTTAGTCATATGACTGAGTATGGAAATCCCCTACACTCAAGCATGTTTAAGTTCTGCGCATCCATCATTTCAAACAATCAGAACATAAAATAGAGAGATATAGAGATAAGGAGAGAGAGACAATAGAGTAAGAGAAAGAAGAAGTAAATCTAGGATTCATTTTATTTTCAAATCACTGTAACATCCAGTGTCCAATTTTCATTTCATTTCAACTCATTTACATTTTGACCCATTTGTATTTTCAAAACCCAATCAATATTTTTATAGTCATCTCTAGAGAAAGGGGAAGAGAGAAATTCTAGATTTCATTTTCCTTTCTATTCATCATATCACAATCACATACATTATCAAATTTTCATTTCATTTTCAATCCATGAACATTTATAACCCATTTACATTTTTGGAACCAGTCAAACTATCGGAGTTACCTATAGAAAGAGAAAAGGGGAGAGAGAGAAACATCATAATTTCCTAAAAAGCATTCGTACAATAATTTTATCAATTCATACTCTATAAAGTGTGGAAATGATACATACAAAGTTCCACAGTTAATTAAGAGTCAACAAAGCCCTTAAAAGGTGTGTTTAGCTAAAGTTGTAATTTTGGTGCAAGTTGGCCGAAATATCTTAAGTTCTCAAAATTTGGGCCTTTAAACACAATTTTTGATGATTCATGTGTCCTCTCCCATATATATAGAATTCATCGTGTTTGACAAAATTTTATTACGAAGAGCTGAACTCAATTTACAAGGGCAACTTTGGGGCCAGTTATCATAATTACGATAGCACCTCTTGTCACTCAGCGACCAATGGGCCCCAAAACCCACTCACAAAATTAGTCTCCAAAGACATTTCATTGAAATGCAGATGGGTTACGATTATTTTTCTGGTAGTCTAGGGATATGTGGAAGTGGTTTTCATTTTCGCTCGAACTAAGCAATAACCGTAAGACAAAACCAAACGCATTTTATTAAAACGAACACGTCACACAAATGAATGTTAAGGTAAGTGGCTTCGAAATTCGAATTGCAAGGATGCTAAATAAATTCAAATGTCTTGGCTAAGTAACCCCATGGTGTCCCACGTTACTAGGGGTCATGATAGGAGTTTCATGTTGGTAGTATACGTGGGTGTGGCGCTCCATGCGCGTGACTTTTAGGATCAAAGTTTTTTTTTTTTTTGTTGTTGATGTTTTAAGAGTACACATTAAGGAGATATTTTGTCATTTGTTGGAATTATGCTCCATATCATTCAATATTTAATTATTTTTTAAAAAACTTGAAATAATGAGGCAAAATTTTATGCAAGCGAAAAGGGGAAAACCATACATTTTTTTACAAAAACATCACGATCCTGGCATTCAACGTGACCACATCAACCCGCCACATTCACAAAGTGCAAACCACGAGACAAAGCATGATGAGCTCAATAAAACTGACAATTGGTCATGCTAAGAGTGAAGTCACATGAAAGATATAATACTAACTTAGCATTTCCTCTGAATAACCAAACCTAACACCGAGGCATATATATGGTCCCTTCAGTTGCTCTAATGCATTATTTAGACACAACCAAGGAGGCACTAGGAAAATAGAACCCAATTTATTAGAAAATCCACCCTAGACTTTACTTAGAAGATTTTTAAGCCTAAAAAATACAACCCTTTTTTTGTTAATCCAGCAATTAACACACTCCCTGTAACTACTTTCTGGTAGGTGTCTGGAATTAACCCTGAAAAAGGCATTACTTCAAAATTTTCTAAGGCTCTTCAATAAATCTACCTTGATTATACCTGCACCCGTAGCATTCCCTAAGATGTCCCCTAGTTGAGATATCTATGGAAAGGCATTTAAATGTCATTAAGAACACCATTATCAACATCTCAAGTAATCAACTCATTTCCATGAGACTACTTTTCTTTAATAATTATTTTGTCAAATAGCTCACTTGGCCCGAGTAATCTCCCTTTTTTTGCATACATGTCAAACACTTGTAATCAAGACTTCTAACAAGGATCCCATTATACTAAGCCCAGCTGATTTTCCACACCTTGTTTCAACAACTCCTTAAGGCGTATGGAAGAATGAAAAAGATAACTTGCAGAGAAATTCATGGGATGGCAAGAAAGGGTGTTTTCAGTGACTTAAATAAAACTACTACCTAAAACAATAGATAAAGAGCATGAGAAGTGCAATGGTAGTCATTTCTACCCATGGTTGGGGTGGGAAAGTTTATTATGCACGTAGCACAGGTTCCCAATAGTAGAACAATTGAAAAACAATATAGCCAAGCATTACCAAAGAATGAAGGCCTTCCTTTTCCCAATCTCTAACTTATTCTTCATACAATAACAAACTAGCAGCCAGAAGGCAGTAGTTTCCTTGCATCTCAAAGATAAAACAACCCACTTCCTCTAAAGTTATAGACCCTAATCAATAAGTTTGTATAAAGTAAAATGAGGAGAAATATGGGATCCATATTATCATGTGTGCAAGCTGTTGGTGCTCAAATTAGTCTCGCCCCATTTGCCATTAAAATCCCTTAGTTTGCGGCCTCTGTCATGATTTTTTATCTCCCCGTGTTGGTGCTTGAAGACTCTGTCCTCCATTTGGTCGCCATGATTAGTCCCTTCCTTGGTCGAAGATCACTTAAAGATCCAAAATTTGTTTTTCGTTTCTCTGTCCACCTAAAGGTGTCTCTAAATTGGGCGTAAAACTCAAGTTGTTCCTTTCCTTCCATTTTCCGAAGTCATGTGTTGTTGTCCCTTCAGTTTTTGTCCCAAATACTTGAGGAAACATGATTAAATGTAGCTCGGAGGATCATGTTTGAACCTTAAAATATTTCCAAATTCTCAGTCCTTGAAGAAAATTTCATCTCCGGGCTTAAATGGTGGTTTCCCTGCATTTTTACAGTTTGACGGCTATGTTTCTCCTGTCAAATTTGCATCTTTGTATCAGTGGCAACGTGTCCCTTTTTGGTTGGATGTGGTTCGGCGGGGCACTCTGAAACTTTGTGGATCGTTTTAACCAAAAACTTGTCCACATGGAGGAATAACGCTCGTTCGAAGGCTCACCTTTTTGTTTGGCCTTGGAGTTGCGCCGGGGGGGACACGTGGATTCCCATATTTCTTTCCTTGGCACGCAAGAAACAAGTTTATATCTCGATTTGGTGGGGAAGATCTGAAAAATGTCTTTCACCATTAATATATTATATGACTATTGGATTCGATCTGATTTTCCAATCTTTCCTTAACACGCAAAAAACCAAATTCGACAAATTAGAGGAGGAAGTAGTTGGCACGTGAAGTGAAGAGTGACTTACCAGGTGAAGAATTGAATGTTGGAAATATTTGAAGAGATTTTCTTTCTGAACACCTGGCAACTTTTTTGCAAATCTGATTCTGGGAGTCACGATCAAAGTTGTAACACGCAATGTTGCATTGAATGTTTTTGGTTTTGGGGGGAAAACTCTGTTGTAAATGAAATGCTATAAATTTTATGAATTTGTCATGCAAATTGTTGGAGTGTTAGAGGTCGGGAACTAATTCCTAAGAGAAACGTTTGAAAGAGCCCATCTTTCTGAGATATCATCTGAGGAGCCGATTTATTTCTTTTGTGTTAAATTTGATCATGTCAAGGTGGTTGTAAGTGTATAGCCATTGACAAGCTCTGAGATTGTTCTAGAAACTTTCCCCTATTAATGCATTTAACAAATTTGAGTAAATCTATGTTTGATCTTGAGCAAAATTCTGTTTGCTTCATTTCTGAATGTCTGCAAATAGTTTTTCTTGTTCCCATTGCAATCTTACATTGGAATCTTTGTGAACCACACAAGATCTTATCCTTGTGACAGTTTGGTAGCATTTGTAATTTCATTTATTAGAAGACCTTTCACTTGATAGTGAAATAAACAAATTTAAAATCACTTTACTCCTAGCATGATGATAAGATTGTTTGTTAGCCTTTGAGGGTATCTTAGTCGTGATAAAACAGTTGAAAATGTTCAATTATTTTTTCAATTTGAGCTTTCATTTTGGATTCTTAAAGTTTGTGTGAAAACGTGTTGATCTAGGTCTCCACTGAAAGCACACGTTCTGGTTAAAGGAACATTATCGCTGTTCTGAAGCATTCTATTGATCAAGCCTTCCATTTTTGTAAAATTTCTCAAAGATATGGTGAATCAAAGTCCATTCTACCTCACCTCCCGCCAAAATTCTCTATCCACATCTGAGTGACAAAGAGCAAGTAGCATTTCTTCCCCGGCTACAAAACGACACACAACATGGTCTGCGTGTCTCTAAGCTTCCTATCAAAATTGTGATGTTGCTCAGCTTCTAAGGGGGAATCAATTTGGGTACCAACACCATTTCTAGCATTGTTGCCGGGGACATTGTGATTGCAGTTCATATTCAGACCCTGGTAAACATTTTTTATATGCTCTAAGTGCTAGTACATTGTTTCAACATCATCATGTGCTCAGGGTTGTAAGAAGTATTCAAAGTTACAAGTGTTGTGTGCAATATTTTTAGTTTCTACAATTATTGCACTAAGTTTTATTGATAAATCTGGGTAAAGGAAGGTCAGATCGTTCCATTTCTAATTTCTAGAGTCGACATACATTTAAAAGATCATTTTTTAGTACATCTGCACAACTAAGGTCGAAATCCTTAGTGGCAACTCCGTGTTAATCTGAGTTTTTGATAAATACCAGTGTCTTAACCTCTGTCAAGTAAGATTTGTTACTAATCTTTGCAAAACGGAAAGGAAGAAGATCATTCTTCGCTAGGGATCCTACTAGGACATTATTTCCAGAGCTAGGAAAAACAAAGTCAGAAGAAAGAAAAGCCTGGAGAGTTGTTGGAGATCAACAGTCAAGAAAAGAGATCTCCATTGATGAAAGTGATCAGCCTATCATTGAAGATTGTCATTCAAGTGCTTCTGAATCAGGTAGTATTTTTATGGAATTAAATTCTCCATCTGGAGAGGGGCCTTCATTTGAATTTGAAAATTTTACTTCTCATTCTTCCCCTGTATTTTCCAAAGTTGATAGGGATTTCCAAGAAACAAAGCCTTTAGGGGATATCTATTTTGGAAGTTATACTCCTGTGTTTCAAATACCCCTTGTCCCTTATCAGTTTGATTCTCCTCCAAGGTCACCTCCTCAAAACAACATGGCCCATCCCCCACCCAGACCTCCATTTGTTGTAAATACCTTTGGTCCTATAAATTTTAGAGGGATGGTTGGTTATCCAAATGTAGTTCCCGAAGATGTAAGAAATAGATTACCTAAGTTCCAATGAAATAATGCTATAACCGGTGATCAGCACTTAAAGCTTTTTATCAACATGATGGAAGACTTTGAGATTGAATTTGAAGATGTATATATCATATTGTTTATCCATACTTTGGAAGAAGATGTAAGAGTATGGTATAAAGATTTGCCAGATAATTCCATTGATTCTTGGACCGAAATTAATAATGCATTTAGACTGCAGTATGGTGACAAGACAGACTCTATGTTTCTTTTGTCAAAATTTGAGAATATTAAAAATAATCATAATGAATCAGTTCATGACTTCAACACTATTTAATAAGACATTGAGGAGATTTCCTGTAAGTTTGAGGCCATGTGATGAATCTTGTCTTATAAAGTATTCAGATGTATTTGATAAGAAAGATGCTTAATACTTAAGGGACAAAAACCTTACCAAATTAAGGCAGGTCTTTACCATGGCTCTGCAAATTGAGAATAACATTAAAGCAATTAAAAAACCTCATAAGAGAGAAGGTGTGAAACTGGTTAACCCGGAAAGACCTCAAGCAAGTAAGGCTGCTGATTTGGAGGAAGTTGTGATAACTTTGGCATGAGCTATCAAAGAAATTTCATACAAATTAACTTGGGCAGAGAAAGGAATTGGGCAGAGTTCACAAGGCCAGCATAAGCAACAAGGCCAAGACAGATTTGTCAATCATTCTAAAAATGAGCAGAGATCTGATGACAGAGACAATGGACCCATTAGATCTGCAAATAGACATCGCTAAGCCAAGGAAAACAAAATGGTACCTGATCCTTTGGCTGCCAGAGTTACTGTTATTGAAGAAACAAATGTAATTGATTGGTGTGACAGATGTTTCATGCCCCATGCTCCATGTGAAGTAGATCAACAAGTAGAAGAGGAAGTTGATGATGATAACACTGATGATGATGCATGCATGATGGAGTGCTCTATAAGCTCACAACAAGGAGCAACTTCAACTAAGGTAATAAGTGCTAGAACTGCTACTGATTTTTGGGATTGCATTCACTGAGTACCTCTTCTTCCTCCCTCTCATACTTTAGAAATAGATATTGTACAAACTTTTGAATTGCCCAATAATGACTTTGAATATTTAATAACTTTAATGATAAAGAAGTATGATGGAGGAATCCCATTTGAGGATAGGAAGTTATTGATGAATGTTGTTGCTCAAGAAAAGGATTATAATACTAGGAGTAGAGTTGTCAAAGGAGCAGGGCCTCAAGCCAAACCTAAAACTCCATTGCTTACTAGTATTCCTAAAGAGGTTCCTAAGAAAGATACACCTTCCAAAGGCCTTGTTGTCCCAAACAAGATTCATACTTCTCCTCATGCCCAAACTGTCAAAAACCCCATGCTATCTGATGAGTCTGTCAATCTCCCTTCCAATGCTACCTTGCCAAAGTGTGTTCCATATGAAATTGCCCAAGTTTTGAGTCAAATCAAAGTTAGTGTTCCAATTATTGAGCTGCTTAGGATTCCTGAGCACAAGAAGAGGGCATTTGAGTACTTGGGATTGAAAGAAGAGAAGAGTACCCCAGGAAGAAATGTAAACATTGTGGAGACTCCTCAAATCATTGAAGAGCTAGAAACACCACCAGCATTGGAAGAACTAGGTGAACCACCTGAGGTTTATTTGGGAACATCCTTGGTAGAGTCTCAGCTAAATGTAGATCCATTTTTCACCACTCTGATCATTAAGGACATGTTGTTACACAACTGTATGTTTTATTTGGGAGCATCATGCAATGTTATGCCTCTAGAAGTCATGAATGAACTGAATATCAAAATAACGACAGCATATGGGAAGTATACTGCCATGGATTCTAGAGAGGTACCAATGATGGGATGTGTCAAAGGTTTGGTGGTACAACTTGCAGCTTATCCATGTAGGAACTTCAAACTTGATGTTGTTATTGTTGATTGCCCAGCCAAGTGGGGTATGGTGTTGTCTAGAAAATGGGCTGCAAGTGTTGGTGGGAGTGTTCAAATGGATATGTCATATGCCACCATCCCAATTGAGGGCAGTCTTGTCAAGTTGTATGGAGAAAAGAAGATGTTGCACCTCATTGAAGATCCCAACAATGCATCTTATGAAGTGTTGTACACAAGTGTTGATGCTGATAACTTTATTGGATTTGCTGATGGGAAAGAGAACAAAATGGATCAATGTAAGAGTCTTGAACAATTAGGCTCTCCATGGACTTTGTTGTTTGATGGAGCTTGCTCCAAATTTGGAAATGGTGTTGGTGTAGTTCTGATTTCTCCAAGCTTGGAAGAGTTTGTTTTTTCTTTCAAACTTAACTTTGAGTGTACTAACAACATTTCTGAGTATGAAGCATTGTTGTTAGGTTTGAGAATTGCTTGGAAATACTAAGTTAAAGACATCATTGTTAAGGGAGATTCAAAACTAATTGTTAAACAAATTAGAAAACTGTATGCTACTAAAAATTAGAGAATGAAACAGTACAAACATGAAATCTGGGACTTGATTGAGATGTTTGATTCATTTAACATCGTGCATCATGATAGAAAGTTCAATGTTATGGTAGAAAAGCTTGCAGTATTGGGATCTCAGTTTGATAGTTGTGTAATGTCCCCATATTGTGAATATGATGTTGAAGTGTTAACAAGGCCATCTGTCCCTGACAACATTAAACATTGGCAAATTTTTTGATGATGATTCTCAGGTCAAAATATTTCTGTAGAACAAAGGGGAGTTTATTAATCAATATAATGATTGGGACCTAATGGTGTGTGCAACTGAGGGTAAACAAACTTTGTTTGGCAAGATATCATCCAACTAAAAACTAATACCATTCCTAGAGGAATGGTTTCTCTTGAATCAAACTTTGATAATGTTGATTACATTATTAACAAGGCATATAACATCCTTAAGGGATGTTGAGGAACATGACCTTGGTACAAAGGAGAAACCAAGGAAGATCTAGTTAGGAAGCAATATGAACAAGGAGGAAAAATAGTCCTATGTCTAATTGTTGAAGAAATATTAGGACTGCTTGGCTTGGTCTTATTCTAAAGTTGAAGGCATACAGAGAGGATCTGTTTCAGCATGAAATTCCTTTTGAATCTAATGCAAAACCATTCAGAACAAAAGCAAAGGCCGATTAATCCACTCCTATTCTATCAATATGCAAGATGAATTTAAAAAATATAAGAGATGGAGGGATCATTCAGCCAACAAGGTATTCTTCTTGGGTTGCAAACTTAGTGCAAGTTAGAAAAAAGAATGGTGATATCAGGTTGTACGTGGATTTTAGAAATCTAAATAGATGCATCAATGAAGGATAATTATCCTTTACCAAACATGGAAAAAATGTTGTAATTGGTGACTGGTTCTGAGCTGCTTTCTACCTTGGATGGTTTATCTGTCTATAATCAAGTTGTTGTGAAGAATCAGAGAGAATTAAGACAACCTTTACCACTCCTTGGGGAACTTATGTATATGTTAGAATTCCCTTTGGTTTGATGAATTTTGCAGCAACCTTTCAGAGAGCAATGGATGTTGTTTTTTCTAGTTACATTAATGATTTTATTGTTGTTTACCAAGATGATGTGACTGTGTTTTCCAGAAAGAGAAGTTATCATTTAACACTAGGAAAAAATGCTGATAAGATGCAGAGAGTATGTCATTTCACTCAATCCAAAGAAACTCCATTTCGGGGTGAAAAAGGCCAAGTTGCTTGGTCACATTATATCAAAGGATAGTGTTATGATTGATCTTGAGAGGGTAGAGGCCATCATCAAGGTCCCAGTTCCAAGAATTAATAAAGAAATTCAGTCCTTCTTTAGGAAAATAAACTTTATCAAAATATTCATATCAAACTTTGTTGAGTTAACCATTCCAATTACTTGCATGCTAAAAAGGACCAAGTTATCAAATGGGAAGAGGCTTCCATTCCATATTTCAATGGGATCAAGGAAGCATTAAAGCATGCCCCTGTTTTAGCAGCTCCAGATTGTAAGAATCCTTTTCAAATGTTTTCTTTTGCTTCAGATAACACTATTGCATCTATCTTGTTGCAAAAGGATGATGAAGGGGTAGAGAGGCCAATTGCCTTTTTCAGTAAGGCATTGAAAGGGGTTGAGTTGAAGTACACCATTATGGAGAAGCAAGCATTCAACCTTAGTAAAAACAACAAATGGTTTTCAGACCCTACATTTTGAGCTCTAAAGTTATTGCTTATGTTCCCCACACCATGGTGAAAGATGTCTTATTAGAGATGGAGGTCTCAAGAAAAAGATGCAGATGGGTGAACAAGTTGCAGGAGTATGACATGGATATCCAAACCACAAAATTGGTAAGAGGTTTGGGCTTAGCTAAACTTATGGCTGAGAGAAACCTGCAAACTATTGAGGTGAATGAAGTAGAAGAAGGAAGGGTGGATGTCCTTGAAAATTTGACGAGTTCTGAATGGTACAAAGATATAATTTTTTATCTCAGACAACTATATACTGCCTTGAGTATTTGATTAAAAATCAGAAAGGAGCTCTTAAGTTAGCTTCCTAGAAATATGTCATTACTAATTTTGGGTTAGCTTGGAAGAACCTTGAGGGATTTCTCTTAACGTGCATTACTGAAGAAGAATCCCCCAAGATAATTGTTGATCTCCATGGAGGAGTTTGTGGGGGGCATTATGCTAGAAGAGTCACAACACACAAGATCTTGAGGGCTAGTTATTTGTGGCCAAATATTTTCAAGGATACAAATTTATTAGTTAGAAGATGTGAGAGTTTCCAGTGTTTTTTTGGAAGACTAAAAGCTTCACGCTCCCTTCCTTTACATCCTTCTACAAATTGAAGCCCTGTTCAAGAAATGGGGAATAGATTTCATTCGTGAGATTTCAAACCCTTTAGGTGTTGGCCATAAGTTAATTATTGTAGCCACTTATTACTTCACTAAGTGGGTGGAGGAAATCCCCACCAAGAGATAAACACACCAAATTGTCATGGACTTCATGTTGAACCATATCATCTGTAAGTTTGGAGTGCAAGTTAAAATGGTTGCTGACAATGCCATGAGCTTCAGAGCTAAACCTTTGGTGGCAATGTGTAAAGAATATGGGATGAATCTGACATATGGCTCCAACTATAACCCCCAAGGCAATGGAAAAGTAGAGTCAAGCAATAAAAATATATTAAATACCATTAAGAGAACCTTGGAGTTGAACAAAAGGAAATGGGGTGAGAAATTGAAGTTTGTTGTTTGGGCTAATAGAATTACTATTAAAAGAGCTACTAAAAAAATTCCATTTGAATTGGTGTATGGAACTCAAGCTCTATTGTCCCTGCATATGCAATTATCCTCATATAAGTTCATTCAACAACTAGAAGATCAAGAAGTTAGTCCATATGATGCTCGCATTAACCAGATTGTTGAACTTGATGAAGAAAGGAGGGAATCTCACCAAAGGAATGTAAAGTTTAGAGAAAAATTGAAGAAACTATTTTAAAAAAGGCGACACCCATAGAGCTTTCAGCATTAAGGATCTTGTGTTGTTATGGGATAACGTGCATGAAGATAATGGCAAGCATGGTAAATTTGATGCATTATGAATGGGACCCTTACTCCATTGACATTTGAATTGGTGAACATACCTTCTTCTTAAAAGACTTGGATGGGGAATTGCTCAAGTTTCCTATTAATGGTAGACATTTAAAACATTTCCTTGATTAATTCCCAAGAATCAAGGTGAGCATCATTTGTATAGTGTATAGTTCATTGGTTACTCTCTTTCTTTTGTGTTTTTGCTCATTCTAGTCCTTGGTGACCTCGTTTAGTTGGTTTCTCAGTTCGTTTTTAGGAGATGGTTCTATTTTTCCACTCTACAAGCTGACTCCTATTCACAAAGGATGTTTTTTTGGCACTTGGTATTTTATTTGGTTCTTATGGCACTCACAAGCAGTGCCCATCCCTGAGTCAGAGCCAATCCTTGGTTCTCAAAGTAGTCTCACCTTGTTTGTAATTGAAATCCCTTCAGTTTACAACCTTTGTAACATTTTTTATCTCCCCATGTTGGTGCTTGAAGACTCTGTTATCCATTTTGTTTTCATGATCAGTACCTTCCTTGGTCGAAGATAACATAAATATTCAAAATTTGTTTTTTGTTTCTCTATCCATCTGAAGGTGTCTATAAATTGGGCATAAAACAAGGATTGTTCCTTTCCTTCCATTTTCCGAAGTTGTGTGTTGTTGTACCTATCATTTTTTTTCCCAAGTACCTGAAAAAATGTGATTGGATGTAGCTCATAGGATCATGTTTGAACCTTAAAATATTTCCAAATTCTATGTCCTTGAAGAAAATTTCATCTCGAGGCTCAAACAGTGGTTCCCCTACCTTTTTATGATTTGATGGGTGAGTCTTCCCCGTCAGATTTTCATCTTTACATCAGTGGAAATGTGGCCTTTTTAGGCTATATGTGGCTCAGTGGGGAACTCTAAAAACTTTGAGGATCGTTTCAACCAAGAATTTTCCACGTGGAGGAATGACACTCGTTTAAAGATTCACCTTTTGGTTTGGCCTTAGAGTTGCGCTGGGGGGACACTTAGAGGGTTCCACTACTTTTCCTGGACTTAGAAAAAAATTTCATACAACTGGTACAGTTTTGGTGGGCCTCGAACATGTGGTGGGCTGGCGCTCATTTGAGGATCTGCCTCAGGGTTCCACCATAACAATTGTGATAGGGGACAGGTGGAGGCTTCCGTCGGCTCCACTTTGTACTTAAACTTTTTTGAAACAATTTTCTAAAGCCTGGGACATGTGGTGAGCCCACACTCTCTCAGGGTCTCTACTTTTGGCTTGGACCATCTAGAAGATACGCCATAAAGATACGTGGAGGTTTCCATCGTCCCTTCTCTTACTTAGAATTTTGAAGAAACTTTCTAAAGGGCCTGGGACATATGGAGGGACTGTCGACACTAAAATTTTCCTCCATAATTTCTATTTCATTAATGTATGTATTAGGAATAGGATGTTATTAAGTATAATTAGTAGTAGCGTCTGATAGAAGATAACGGCGCTGTTAGTACGGTGTCGCCAATAATGTAGAGTACGGTAACAGTCAAAGTACAATAGGAATGTTGTAAAAAGTAAATATTTGTCGTAAGTGGTCCGGTAATGTTAAAATGTCAAAGTTTGGGTAATTAGAGAAGTAAGGTCTACATGATTAGGAATTAGAAATATTATATTGGTAATAAGGACAAGGAGTGAGGTCATAAATATTTTGTGTATTTTATTTGTAAAAAGTCTAAAAATGTGGAACCCATGTAAAATGATAAGGTTTATCTTATCTTAAGAGATAAGCTTACATGTACAGATAAGAGTTAAGGTATGGAATATGATTCGTCAGAGTGGATTTATTATCCTATCTTAGAGATAGGATGGATAAGCCTGGAAGTTCTATAAATAGAGAGGCCACCCCCCTCATTTAGCATAGAAAGAAGTAGTGAGAAATATTGTAGGAAGTGTGAAAAGGAAGCCATCAGTTAAAGGTGTGTTGAAGAAGCCATCAAGAGGTGTAATTGTAAAGTTTCTCCCATAGTCTTGTTGAAGTACCTCATGGGTGAGATTGTAACAATTTCATGTTAATATTATTATTTACTTTGATATTTCAGATTTGTCATCATTCTGTCTTATCATAGTCGATGGTATTCTTGTGTTATGTTGTTGTTTTGTTTCCAGATTACATCCACCAAACTAAAGGTTGTGCATTAGTAAATAATCATAGCACGAGGAGTTCCTGGTGAAGAATTATCATAGTGCCGGATTGGTGATGAAATTTTGGTTCCGTTGTTGGGACCATTCCTCATTGGTGGATTTTCTGGAGAGATATTCCCACTTAGTCAAAAATCAATTGGAGGGTAACCTTGTTTTTACTGTGCATAGTAGTTACCATGGTAAAGTCATTTTTACTGTGAATAGTAGTTACCATGATGAAAAGTCATTTTTGCTGTGAATAGTATTTATCACAGTAAAGTCACTTTTTACCGTGAATAGTATTTACCGCAGTAACTTCACTTTTTATCGTGAATAGTGTTTACCACAGTAAAATCAGTTTTTACTGCAGTAAGTCAAGTTTTACCATAGTTTACCGTGGTCATTTCTATAGTAATTTCAATTATTTGTGCACATAAGTCTTGTTGATTGTACTTGTGGGTTGGTATTTCACGGTGGTTACTTTTGAAAATGGGAAAGATTCCTGTTTTTTCAGCTCAATCTAATGAAGATGCTTCTTCTTTCATTCAAGAGTTTAACCGATCTTGTATTTGTAATGGCCTTATAAGAAGGGAACAATGGACTGAATTTTTTCCTACCTTTTTGGATGGTTCAGCTTTTAGGTGGTTTGAAACACTAGGTGATAATGTGAAAAATTCGTGGGATTTATTAACTAAAATTTTTCTTGAAGAATTTGGTGAACAACAGAGATATGCAGATCTCATGATTGATAACACAAAGCTAACCCAAGGAGAGAAGGAGAAGATAAGGGATTATCATGCTCGTGTTCTAGAGCTAAGGAGGAAGTTTGATGCCCAGATCCGGAAGGAAGGATTAGCGGATGGGTTGATGAATGGCGTGGATAATCTCCTATGTAAGTAATTCATTCTTAGGATGAAGCCAGAGATCAGACAACGAGTGAAGTATGACCGCCCAGCTACCATTGAACAAGCAAAGGAGATTGCAAGAAGGCAAGAAGAAAGCATGGAAGAGGAGCCCAAAGAGATTGTTGTTAAAGTAGAGCCTACACCAGCACCTTTGGTCCAGAATCCACAACCACTCCCGGTGAGCACAAATATTTCTCCTAGTACATCTACTGAGTATGAAGATCTGCTTAGAAAGATGGGCCAGTTAACTATTAATCTTCTTCAAGGAAAGGAATTTAGTTCTCATGGAGGAGATAGAGGTCCAAAAAGAAATATTTCTGAAGTTGTTTGTTATGGTTGTTATAAAAAGGGTCATTATAAGTATAATTGTCCAGATAGAGCTTCTACATCTGGTACAAGAGATAATGATAAAGGAAAAGCACCTGTGAATTCTCTTGATGTAGTAGATAAGAGTAGAAATAATGAAGTAGATGTGTTTGTAACAAAAAGAAAGAAAGAAAAAGATAATCAAGATGGAACTGATCCTAAGAAGATGAAAGGAGAAACTAGTAAGAAACATAGGAGAAGAAAGTTGGGTGTGCAAGATTTTCTGATTTCACAGGGGCAAGGACCATACTCCATCTTGGAAGATCTGTCCAAAAGGCCTGCAAATATTACATATGGTCAACTCTTGGCTATGTCTTCTGAGAAGAGGCAGGAGTTGCGAGGTGGACTCAATGCTCGAAGAAGGAAGGAGGTTGAGGTCCCTATTTTGGAGGCAGAGGTAGATCCCTATGCTCCACAAGCTGAGGTATTATGTAATGGTATTTCAATTCATGATGTCTTAGTTGATGGAGGTACTGCAGTTAATGTAATGACCGAGTCTGTAATGAATATGTTGGGTTTAGAAATTTATCGCCCTTCAACACTTATGTTAAGGTCATTAAATAAAGGAAAAACTAAACCAGAAGGTGTAGTTTCAAATGTGGCAATATCTGTTATGGGTGTTGTATGTGTGGTAGACTTTCAGGTGATGAAAAATGGTACTGTTGCGTACCCAATGCTGCTGGGAAGACCATGGCTAAGGAGATTTCATGCAAGAAACTACTGGAATGAAGGTTTCATGACACTTGGACGTGGTAGAGAGAGGGTGAAGATAAACGTGATCCCTCGACATCATAAAGCAGAACCTGTGGATTCAAGTGATGAAACTGATGATTAGACATCCTCTGATTACTCTAGTACTAGTGAAGTGGACACTGAAGATGAAGAAAGCGAGGTGGATGTTTCAATCATGGATATCCTGCCAGTCACACCAACTCATGACCCCATAAAATTATCTGAAGAAGAAGTTGATGATCGTCTCCAACAAATAAAGATTGGTGATGTTGTGATGGAGAACGAGAAGGAATCCTACCTCCAGCTCTTTCGAAGGTACATACACCTATTTACTTTTGATTACAAGGAAATCTGTCAAGTAAGTTGCATAGAACATTGTATTGAGCTGGTAGATGGTGCTAAGCCCATAAAGCAAATGCCATATAGAATGAATCCTAATTTTTCCAAGACTATAAAAGAAGAAATAGATATGTTGCTTGATGCAGGATTCATATTTGCTATGGAGAATTCAGAATGGGTTTCTCCCATTGTGATCTCAATAAAAAAGAATGGGAAGCTACGCATTTGTGTTGATTACAGGAAGCTCAATAAGGCAACAAAGAAGGATCATTACCCTCTTCCATTTTCAGATCAGATCTTGGACGAAGTAGCTGGCCAGGAGTGCTATAGTTTTGCTGATGGATATAGCGGCTACAACCAAGTTCGTATAGCAGAGAAAGATCAGCTCAAGACCACGTTCACCACTCCTTGGGGAACGTTTGCTTATAGAGTTATGCCTTTTCAGTTGTGTAATGCTCCAGCAACATTCCAACGTTTGATGAATAGGGTGTTCGAACCCTACATTGGGACCTTCATTAGAGTATTTCTGGATGATTTTTGCATCTATGGGAACAAGTTAGACCACCTGCACCAGATGGAGACAGCATTTCAAAGGTTAGATGAAGCACAAGCCTCACTAAACCCTACAAAGTGTATCTTTGGATGTTCTAAAGGCGTTTTGTTAGGGCATGTTGTATCCAGAGATGGTATTGGTACTGATCCTGATAAAGTTTCAAAAATCAAAGATTTACCATTTCCTATGAATAGAAGTAAGTTGAGATCATTTTTAGGCCATGTGGGTTACTATAGAAGGTTCATCAAGAATTTCTCAAAGATTGCACAGCCACTAACCCAGTTCTTGAAGAAGGATGTTGCTTATGAACGAGGAAACAAGGCGCATGAAGATTTTGGACAACTGAAGGAAGCCCTGGTGTCTTCACCTGTTTTGAAGAATCCAGATTGGAGCAAGCCATTCATTGTGTACACTGATGCCTCAGATGCAGCACTAGGTAGTACTTTGAGCCAAAAGGATGAAAATGGGAATGAACATCCAATTTACTTTGGGAGCAGACAAATGAGCAATGCTGAGGTAAACTATACTGTAACTGAAAAAGAGGCTCTAGCTATCATTTTTGCTGTAAAGAAGTTTAGAAATTACTTGCTAGGGCAGAAATTTATAGTTGTAACAGATCATCAGGCTCTGAAATATATTGTCAATAAGCCTAACCCATCAGGGAGAATAGCAAGATGGATAATTTTTCTACAAGAATTTGAATTTGATATTATAGATAGGCCAGGAAAGAAGCATGTCAATGCAAATGCACTCTCTCGAGCCTATGATGGTTTAGGATCATCTTGTGATGATGATGATTTTCCCGATGCAGCATTGTTCTCCCTTGACACAATCCCTAGTGAATACATAGATATTTGGAATTATCTGAATGAATTCAAGTTTCCTGATAGTGCCAATGCAAAGACTAAGAGAAAGATTACTCAAGTCAGTTGTCCATATTCTATTCTGCATGGAGCATTATTTCGAATAGGACCTGATGGACAGTACAAGAGGGTAGTTGGACGTGATCAAGGGAAGGAGCTGCTAGAAGAATTCCACAATGGTACATGTGGAGGGCACTTCTCTGGACAACTTACAACAAGAAGGATCTTGGATGCAGGTTATCACTGGCCCACTCTTTTTAAAGATTATTATAATTATTGTAAGACATGTGATATTTGTCAAACACATGGTAACCGTAAGACTTCATCAGCTCCATTATGTCCTATTCTTCCACTTGGTCCCTTTGAAAAGTGGGGAATAGACATTGTAGGTCCACTTCCAACTACATCACGCCAAAATAAGTATATTGTAGTTGCTACAGATTATTTAACCAAGTGGGTTGAAGCTAGGCCATTGAAAACAGCTTCCATGGATGAAGTGGCAAGGTTCATATATGAACGCATTGTCACCAGATTTGGTTGTCCATTAGAAATTGTAACAGATCAAGGAAGCCACTTCATTAATGAGGTGGTAGAAGCCCTAGTCAATAAGTTTTTGTATTAAGCATAGGAAGGCAACAACATACAAGCCAAGCACAAATGGACAGGTGGAACGAACAAATTTTGTGTTGTGTCAAATTCTAGCAAAAGATGCAGCCTTACCGGTACATAAATGGGATAAAAGGATTCATGCAGCATTGTGGGCATATAGGGCAACATCAAAGTCAGCAACAGGATACTCCCCATTTCAGTTGGCCTATGGCATTGATCCAGTTCTTCCTATTGAGTTTGATATTCCCACTGTGAGAGTTATGAAAAATGAAAGGATGGATGAAAGTGATTCAGTAAAAGAAAGGTTGGTACATCTTCATTTGCTGGAGGAAAAGAAGGGTTGGTACATCTTCATTTGCTAGAGGAAATGAGGGAAATAGCAAAGGATACAAGCCATAAGAAGAAAATGAAGCAGAAGGAATACTTTGATCAAAAGATCCGGTGGTCTCCATTTCATGTGAATGACTTGGTTCTAGTATATGATTCCAGATACAAAAAAAAAGAAGACAGAGAAAATTTCTTCCAAAATGGATGGGGGCCCTACAAAATAGCAGCTGTGCATGAAAATGGTACGTACCGACTGGAGGAATTAGATGGCACTCCCATTACGAAATGGGTCAACCACGACAAGTTGAAGATTTTCCAAGCACCAGAATAGTCTACTCCGAGGACGGAGTAGAAGCTAGGAAGGGGGAAGATGTCGACACTAAAATTTTCCTCCGTAATTTCTATTTCATTAATGTATGATGTTGTTAAGTATAATTAGTAGTAGCGTCGGATAGAAGATAACGGCGCCGCATTACGGTTGCCGCCAATAATGTGGAGTACGGTAACAGTCAAAGTACAATAGGAATGTTGTAAAAAAGTAAATATTTGTCGTAAGTGGTCCGGTAATGTTAAAATGTCAAAGTTGGGTAAGTAGAGAAGTAGGGTCTACATGATTAGGAATTAGAAATATTATATTGGTAATAAGGACAAGGAGTGAGGTCATAAATATTTTGTGTATTTTATTTGTAAAAAAGTCTAAAAATGTGGAACCCATGTAAAATGATAAGGTTTATCTTATCTTAGAAGATAAGCCTACATGTACAGATAAGAGTTAAGGTATGGAATATGATTCGTCAGAGTGGATTTCTTATCCTATCTTAGAGATAAGATGGATAAGCCTGGAAGTTCTATAAATATGAGAGGCTAACCCCCTCATTTAGCATAGAAAGAAGTAGTGAGAAATATTGTAGGAAGTGTATGAAGGAAGCCATCAGTTAAAGGTGTGTTGAAGAAGCCATCAAGAGGTGTAATTGTAAAGTTTCTCCCATAGTCTTGTTGAAGTACCTCATGGGTGAGATTGTAACAATTTTATGTTAATATTATTATTTCCTCTGATATTTCTGATTTATCATCATTCTGTCTTATCATAGTCGATGGTATTCTTGTGTTATGTTGTTGTTCTGTTTCCAGATTACATCCACCAAACTAAAGGCTGTGCATTAGTAAATAATCATAGCACGAGGAGTTCCCGGTGAAGAATTATCATAGTGCCAGATTGGTCCCCCTGACAAAGGGCCCCGCTTAAAAGCATGTGATTTCATGTAAATATTTTTGTTACTAAGATGAACTTATCAAAGTTCTAATTCCACTACTAAAATTTTAGGTGGATGATGTTGGTAAATAGTTTTCTCCTCTCAACTATCATTCATTTCAGTTGGGTAACTCGTAAATAAGAAAATGTTTAGTAATCCCTTGTATAGTTATGAGCTTAGCCAAGCAAAAGGAGCTTGTCAAAATGAGAAGGCTATTGAAGGAGGAATGATGGTTGATAACCATGTTAAGTTACCTTGAAATTGATGTTTTTTATTTTTTGATCCAACTTAGTATATGTAATATGAAGATTATAAGTTCATGATTTAGTTGGTCGACTAGATTCATTTCTTTCTTAGAGGTGATTCCCCGATCCAAAGCTACTCTGATTAGGTCTACTTGAGAAGCATGTGTGAATGGGTAAAAAGGTGAGACTTTCTCGCATTTTACCCTCATTGGTATGAATGACTTGAATTTTTTTAATAAATATAAATTTTATTTTTAAAGGTTATACTGAGTTCTAAAATTTTATTTGGAGGTGGTTTGACTCACATCTGCATGGAAGACTAGATTTTGTGTCTTCACGACCTAACAAGCACCAGTCCGTAGCTAGATTACAATTTTTCGAAAGCCTTATGTTTTGGATTGTAGTACATATGAGAATTTCATGAGATATTATACTTCATGAGATTTTTCCATTTATCCGCGTTACTTTCTCTCCCACTCGATGAATATATTTGATGTATGTACACCATCTGAATCCTTGAAGACCAATATTCAGATATGCTGATTTCATATTTTTCTAAGGAAAGTTCTATGAAACAGTGGTAAATCTTAATTCAAAATTCTTGATGTGATAAGAGTTTATTTGGATATTGCTATTGTAAAAATTGTAAATCATGAATATTATACATCCCAATATTCATTTTTATATATTACTTAGTTCATGAGGATGAGTGGACTGTTGTCTAGTTAGATGGTATTAATACATTAAAGAACATTTTTTCTAGACAGCTTAATTTAAGCACACCTATGAACTTCAAGTACATATATTTATTTAGCTAATGTGGTGAGTTTATAGGAAAAAAGATTAGATATTATAGTGGATATGGCTGGACCATATATAACATGAATAGTTATTAAATAATAAGTAAATATTCATGCATCCAAATATTTTTATAGAGATTAGAAGACACAAAGATGATCTCATTCAGAGATGAAGACATTACCTATTATGATTTCATATCAAATCCCAATTCGAATTCAAGGTAGGGATAGTTGAAGAGTCAAGTGGAACAAATAGTATTTAGAGTCACAGTCATGAAGTTTAAATCTCCTTATAAAGAGGGTTCCACGTTTACATGAGGTGATTCTTTTTACAAATATCACATAAAAATATATATTTAAAATTAATCTTACAAATATGCCGACATACAAATATTTATTAGAAATATTCACATTATTATATAATTATGTGCACATACTTAATATCATATTTAAAGACACATTTTATAAAATCATTTATTTTAAATATAAACATGCAACAATATTTTATATACAAATTTTACATGAAAATATATTCTTAATAATTTTTCTTACAAACACCCCACACATAAAAATATTTATATTATTTGTGCCAAAAACTAATACAATAAATATCATATTTAATATCTCACACTTTATATAATTAATTATACTAAATAAATACAAACATCAATCATAATTATGTGCACACACTTAATATCATATTTAAAGACACATTTTATAAAATCAATTATTTTAAATATAAACATACAACAATATTCTATATAAAAATATTACATGAAAATATATACTTAATAATTATTTGTACCAAAAACTAATACACTATATATCATATTTAATATCTCACACATTTTATATAATTAATTATACTAAATAAATACACACATCAATCATAATTATGTGCACACACTTAATATCATATTTAAAGACACATTTTATAAAATCAATTATTTTAAATATAAACATATATATATATATATATATATTTGCGAAAAAATATTTACAAAAGGAAAAATGATAATTAATAGATATTAATATCACATTTTCAAAACATATTTTCAAAAATATCAAATGTTAATAATTAATATATTAAAATATTTTTTAAACATTATTTTAAAAAACTCTCAACTTTATTTAATAAAAAATAATTAAAACATACCCACATTAAAACAATATTCTATATACAAATATTACATGAAAATATATACTTAATAATTGTTCTTACAAACACTCCACACATACAAATATTTAAATTATTTGTGCCAAAAACTAATACTTATATAATAGCTCACACATTTAATATATCATATTTAATAGCTCACACATTTTATATAATTAGTTATATTAAATAAATACATACATCAATAATCATATATATACTTATTCTATCCATAATTATACATTAAACGAAATAATTATATAATTACGAAAAAAACATTTACAAAAGGAAAAATGATAATTAATAGGATATTAATATCACATTTTCAATTTACACATTTTAAAAAATATCGAAAGTTAATAATTAATATATTAAAATATTTTTTAAACATTTTATTAAAAAACTCCAACTTTATTTAATAAAAAATAATTAAAACATACCCTTAGACACATTAAAATAGCAATTCTACAAACAACACTTCTGATTATTGAACCTCATTCAACAATTTTAATAACTACTCGTAAACAGTTTTTCTTAATCTTAGGAAACCGTGTCAAATAAATAAGGATGTAAAAATAAGGATGAAAATTTTATTCTAAAAAGTTCAACAAAAGACTTTCACATATACGTTTTTTATTTAAATAGTACAACAAGTACCTGTATGCCGAAATTGACCCTAACTTAAAAAGCGAAAAAAAAAAACAATAAACACCAGGATGTTAATTTTATTTTAAAGAATTCAACAAAATACTTTCACAAATATATTTAAATATACTTTTAAACACTTTTTTCAAATTACAATTTTCAACTTTTAAACACAGAAATTATAAACAGTGTTAAAAGGCGAAATATGTCAATAATCTTTAAAAAGTTTTTAGAATTTAAAAAAAAAAATACAGGATTCGGTTCAGGTATTGGTTTAAAATCTGAATTCAAACACTGTCAAATATAACGAAGCTGTCTACAAAGTGTCCACAGTAAAATAATACCATCAACAAAATTTATGATTTATGATTAATAGTTGCAACATAATCTATCATATTAGGAAAATATATAAAATCATAATGAGAAAAATTCAAATTGAAAACAAATCTATACGCAAATAAAAATCATCATTCATATTAGGAAAAAAAACAGCAAGAAATATCATACTTATATCTACATCAAAATGTCAATCAAAACAGACCAGAACACATTCACAAGTATTAGCCACACCGCAATAACTACAAATTAATTACTACATATTTTTGAACTAATCTAAACTAATCTATAAGAGCAAATAACAGGGTTTTATATAAAAAAACATTATGTAGATCTCCACATAAGGCCCGTTTTGGCTACTTATTTGCCGTAGTATGCAGGAAAATTATGCCACCTGTAACATAAATATTTGAACTAACACATTGCTTTTCGGTAGTATTTTTCAAGAATAAAACATTAGACATTGTTAGCTCATTGTTTTGCTGATGGCTAGCTCTATTTATCAGTGCCAATAAACTGTTGAACTGGAATTAATTGTTAAATAATCTGTAAAAAATGTTGCCCTGGCATTGATTGTAAAATCATATGAGAAAAAAATGTTGAGTAATGAAGAAACACCAACATAGAGCAACTGATTTCAGAAAACTATTAAAGAACTCCCTAAAAAATCGTTGAAACTGAGTGCTAATAGAAATCAGAAAAATAAAAAAATTATTAAAAAATGTATTCCAAACAAATGATGCAGCTGCCATACATCCATAAAAAAGAGCAAAATATTAGGTAATCAATATTTGTACCCTGTCCAAAATAAGGTTCAAACCCTTCTTTCACCGTTAAATTAAATACCAAATCTAAGAACCGCATAAACAAAATGCCCTGCACTATAACACTCAAACTGCACTGCACTATAAATATAAAGCCTATATTATTATTTAAAACGCACATTAAACTCTGCACAAAATGCTAGTAAGTGTGGTACCTGTATATTGCTTCACCATATTCCATCTGGCGCAAGTGCAGCAATTTCTCGCAGAAACCTGGAATAGAACTACCGTCCTTCACCATTGTCCCCGCATGAAGGCAAGTATAATAAAAAAACCAAGATACAAGCATCGGTATTGCAGTATCATAAGCGACTTGCCGACGAAAAAACTAAGATACTCCCCCTGGCTAAGCGACTTGCCGACAAAAAATGTTATTGCAGTTTCACAAGGTGTGTGAATAATTTGATAAGGTTATCCCAGATATGCCCATAACCATGGAGGTTCCCAGAAGGGCTAGAACTAACATTGAAGCTCTCTTGGCAGCCGTATTTGTTTCTGATGTATCATAAGCATTTCAAGCGTATACGAGGATAGCTATGGTCTTCTTCTTGTTGGATCGGTATGATACTAATTTTGGCATGTCGGTAAATCAGTGAATACAGAGCAAATGTTCCACCTGCAATTTACGAATATAGAGTTACAAAACATTGAGATATTATGTAACCAAACCTGGGTGTTAAATAAAAACATTACCATCGCGATCATCATTGACCCACAATACAATGAAAACGTACTTGATAAGGGTAGCTAAAGCGAGAGAATATATGATCAAAGACAGACCCCCAAGAATGCTCTGAAACGCCAATTGCATTACGGCTGCAATGTCAAAAACAACAAAACCACATAAACAATTTTCACTCGACTGATTTAACAACTTTTTCAAATACCCGAGTTTATTCCTGCAAATTCTATAACCCACACTCCTGACAGCTTGGACCCAAAATAAGGTTTGGGCCAACAAGAAAAAGAAGAAAAAAGGTCTAGAAGGAAAACAGATTCAATTACTTGGAATAAGAGTTCATATTTATTCGGACCTGAGCATGGCCCGTTCCTGATATTCTGCTCAACTCCATCCGAGTGAGGTCCCTCTTTTTGAAGCTCCCATGGGAATGAGAATGACGAGTCTCTTTGTCTGTAACAACTTTTCCTTCCTCCCCATCACCGAATCCTCTCCCCTCCACAACTACCTCCTCTGTAGATGCCATCCTCTCAAAACAGCCCCCAACTAAACAAATTATAGTAAGTGTTGCACTCGCATTAATTGTAAAACCATTTGTAAAATTTGTTCAATAATGAAGAACCAAGTGCAAAAACCCTTGAATAATACAGCAATTGACATCGGAACAATATTAAAGAACTATGTAAAAAATCGTTGAAACAGAGAGCAGCAGAATTAAGAAAAATGACAAACGGAAATAAAGAATGGCCATAAGAAAGAGCAAGATTAGGTAATCATCATTTGAAACCTGCCCAAATTAAGGTTCAAACCCTTCATAAAAATAATTTTAAACAACCGCCCATTCAGCCTGAAATTAAATACCAAAACCTAGAACCCAAATAAACACACATTACACTTCGGTGACCAAAAGGCAAGTGTGATAATGTTCTCCATCTTTGACTAAGTGTGATACCTGCATATTTCTTCACCAAATCTGGCGCATGTGGAGTGATTCCCCATCAGTTATCTCACATAGACCTGGAATAGAACGACCGTCTTTCACCATTGTCCCTGCAGAGAGTAAGCAAGTATAAGAAAATCCAAGCCCTATTTGTAAGCATAAGGAAAAGCTTCCAAATCCTGCACTGCAAAATTAGAACTTCCGTAAGCCATTAACCCCTCTACAGATCATTAAAAATTCACGAATCGCAAATTAAATGTTTTCAAACGTAAATTATAAACGACTTTAAAATTACAGAGACAAAAA
This sequence comes from Taxus chinensis, assembly GCA_019776745.2. Taxonomy (NCBI): domain Eukaryota; kingdom Viridiplantae; phylum Streptophyta; class Pinopsida; order Cupressales; family Taxaceae; genus Taxus; species Taxus chinensis. Next base: position 239,123,653 of record CM034148.1, read on the forward strand.
ATCGGCCGAACTCTATCCTGCGAAGTAAATCTGGCCCGGCGAAACTGAGTAGTGAAAAATGAAAAAAGGCCCAATCCTACCTTGATAAATTATGGAGCGTATCACAAAATTAATCCCAACCTGCAAAACATAGGCGAAAATCAGATAATATCAGAAAATCAATCCTATTCTACAAATTGAATACTGCTGTACAAAATTAAGGCACATATTAGAAAATCAGTCATACTTATGCCCCGCAAAATCTTTAAGCTGCCCGCGCTATCTCAGACTATCTTTTCGGAATCGTGAGAATGAATCGACACAACTCCACACAACAAAAGTAAAACAAACACCATACTACAAAAATAAAACAACACAGGCATCGACACAACAACAACACAGATCATCCAGCTCAAACGGACAAAAACAACACTAAAAATCCAAACAAAAATACAAATATCAATACACGGCCATTACCATACAGGCATAAAAAAAAATACAGACAAAAGTGGTGAGGAATGTATGGGGAAGAGGGTTTTTTTATGGACCTCGTATCAACGGCTCTTCGACGGCCGCGTATGTTATCCAGCTGTCTGGCACTTTTTCGAGAAGCTTCCGGTTTAGATAAGTATGAGATTATTAATAGGCTTAGTTACCGTTTTCTCTTATTCGTTGCAACACATCAGACATGTTTTCATAAAAGCCCACACTACTTTTAAAACGTGGATTAATTCTTCTCTATGTTAAGACGCGCTTATTAAGACTTTTACGGCATAACATGTTTATTAATTCTTATTCCAATTCTTCTAACCTTTTCGTGGCCTACATATTTGATTTAAATTTGATGTTTGTTTACTCGCTAGGAATCGAACGCGGGTTGTGCAATTGGATGCCAAAAGGGATCCGAAGGGGAGTATAGAGAAGAGAATTGAAGGTGGAGGGGGGAAAACTATTTTTGGTATAGGAAAGGGGTGGTGATTAAAATAAATTTTGGCGTGGGAATAATGCGGGAGTAATGATGTAAGGAGTAGATAGGGCAGTGAATACACACAACGTGAAATATTCGAAAGAGAAAAAATTGTAATTGGAGAATTAGGACAAGAAGCAAGATGAGCTTTGTAATTGGTCGAAACCAAAAAATGAATATCAATATGTTAGAGAATTACTTATTAGCTTGGTAAAATTTTTAGAAGAAATAAACATTTTACATGTAAAGAAAGAGAAGAAGATATGTATAGAAATTGGAAAACCCAAAGATGCAAACTTTGCTTTAATGCATGTGCGTAAGCTAACAAATTTTGAGATATGGGTGGAAAAGAGAAGGGGGGATTTAATATAATGTATAGGTAGAAGGGGACTGATGGAATAGACAACTTTATGTTAGAATTGCAATGTTGAAGAATTGTTGAAAAGTGCATATCCTCATTTTTATTTTATTGAGAAGAGGCCTAAGAGACATTTTAGAGTAACACCCAGAAGAAAAAGGAGGTGTTATATGAAGGTTTTAAAGAAGTGGACTCTGGACATTTCAGTAAATGTGAAACTTTGCCTTTTAGCGTTATCGATATCAATAGTGGTCTTTAGAAATATAAGGTCGTGAGACTTGTGGATTGTCAAGGCCCATGAAATTATAAGAGGTAGTTTGTTGCAGTTCCCTTTGGATATTGGTGGCATGGGAACGTGCAAAGTGTTAGTTGCATCCTAAGGAGGACCTATGTATTTGTCAAATTTGATGACAGCAAAAAGTGGGAAATTCGGAGGTAAAGTGGAAATATTGTGGACTATGTCCACAATTGTGTATAATGAACCATTCACAAGTCCATATTTAACCCACAAATTAGCCAAAAACATTACTTTATGATATTTACACTACAGAACTTTGTGATGCAAGTATTCGTCATCGGGACCCATTGAGTAACATTGGTTGACGATTTATGCAATAGTATGGGAGACTGGAAGGTTCAAATATTTTAACATGTCGAGGTTAAAGCGGTAGAAAATCTCTTTTGAGAGAACAAATGTGCAGTACAATGGAAACCATAAATATCTTGTTCATACATCCTTACATTTGTACTCCTTAAAAGAGTTTCCCAATTATCAATTTGGAGAATTACATTTTTAATGTTGAGTAGGACTCGGTGAAAATAAATTTGAGCTACATTTGAACCTTATTGGAGGAATACTATTTGCAACGTTATGAATGTGGGAAATCTATTACGTAGATTTTGTTCCATACAAGTGCCCCACCTACAACAAGATGTCCTTGATAGGTGGCAATTGGCCAAGAGTACTGATGTAGTGCCCCTCAAATCTAGTTGTAAATGGATGGAAGACCTATTGGACTTCACGTGAAGGCACGTGGTCCACTTCGAAAACGCATGAGTAACCTTTCTTTTTTTTTTGACCTGTCATTTTCCTTGCAAAGAATCCAAGAACTTTATTTGGAATCCAAGGCGCAGATCACGTGGTAATGCACGTTAACATTGGTCATTCAGCAGCAAGTGGGTAGTTTCAAAAAAAGAAAAAAAAATAGGGAACTATGATGAACGGAGCTCACTGGAATAGTCACGTAAAATCATTTTTTATTCATCCCTATAGACAGAAATGAATCGTACCCAATATCTCCTCATATTTCTATCTACAAATCGATTGAAATGGGTTTATATCTATACTAAAGCAGGTTAAATAATCTCTGAGAGGGAAGAAAATACTGCTGCCGCTATTTTTGTTTCTGATGGATATGCAAATAATACGCACAGAGATGATACAGGGAGCTATGAATCAATCTTCAAGGACTATTGTCAGGAATGGTGGCCACAAGGAAGCATCATTCCTCGCTTTGGAAACAATACCTAAGAAGGATTTCTGTTGTTGGGTTTCTCTGCGTACTCTTCATTCTTCTGGCATTCTGTACAAAACAGCCTCAGGTTTTAGAGAAGTTCAGAGCCATATCTTGGACAAAAACAATAGTTGGGGATAATCTAGAGCCCACTCCATGGCACCCCTTCTCCAATAAAAAAATAATCACCAGATGGCAAGTATCCACGAGCTTCACATATTTTCTAGTGCTCCTACTTGACCTGCAGTTTGCCATTGAGGTTCATCTGCTCATACCTGATTAAGAATGATCTATTTTAAAATAAAACTCAATCCTGCCCTGCATTGTTCCAGTGGATTCACGAAGATCTTGCACAATGGAGGGTGTCTGAAATATGAGAAAACAACATCAGGGCATCCAAAGAATTTACTTCCTTTTGGGTGGTCTTTGTGGGGGTCGACTGTATGTGGATCTCTTCTATGCATGTGTGCGAAGCAGAATGATATTAACAATTTGAGGATTATTGCATCTCTTGGAATCGTATCCTGGCTTGGTGCCTGATGTGGACCTAATGTTTGATATGTATGGATTTCTTAGTCATGCTGGCTATCTTGAGGGAGATCCAAACTTTATTGTCCAACACCATTTAAACATGTGGTTTTGTTTTTGGTTTGGTGCAAAATGGGGTCATTGGGAAAGCTTGAGGATTTCGAGCAAAGGAAAAATGGAAAAAATTCGGATGCTGATGATCTATTTGACAAAATGCTTAAGCGAGATGCTGAACCGAATCCCGTAGTTTTGAACGGCTTCGTTCCCAGGCATGGTTCACCTCCCCTCATCTTTCATAATTCTCATACTTTAGTTTTTCGTTTGCAACTTAATATAATTTTAAAATATTAAGATTATAATACAATTAAATGTTTTTACCAACTCGTTGCAAAACAATGAAATTTCGTGTCGTAACTCACGAAGTCAAATAACTCGTTGCATTAAAACATGAACTTCCACCCTCATTCTGAGGTGATTTAGAAAACTTCCTACCCAACTAGATCACTACAATATTGTTTTATCGACCAGACGAAATTGACTTCCCAATAATAAAGTTGATCATCTCCTGGTGTAAATAGTTAATTTTTGCATTTTTCAGAGACTCATTAAGTACCCTTCCTAGCTCTAAAAATGAGATGTTAAGCTTCATTTATGTACCTTGTTACGTGAGGAGTCACCTTGACCTCTGGATTGACCCCGAATGAACATATGTGATCTTTTTGATGCTCTTATAGGAGCCCTATTACACTGTTTTACAGTAGTAGAAAGCTGTTAAATCTAGAAAGTTGGCTTTCGTTTTGAACCGCCATTTGAAACCTAGATAGAGAAATGAATATCTGTCTTCGTAAACCTCTCGTGTTTCCTCTAGACAATTGCATGGAACCTTCAGTTTAGGGAAAAAACACTTTTCTGGATATTTTGATGATGACATTTTGTAGGCCTCTGGTCGCAGTTTGACAAGGTCAAACTAGACCAATTAGGACCGGTGGCTTCAGAAAACTTGTCGCCGTTTGAAGACTGTTTTCCAGTTCTAAGTTTTGTCGACTCTGTTGAATTCTCCTTATATAGGGGAACTTGTAGGAAGTTTCTTGTTGCGCGTTCATCCATCGAACGTCATTTTTGGACATGGATTTCCGAGCCCTCGAACTAACTTTTGTTCATTTGCAACTGGGTCAACTATGACCAGTGGCCCCGGAAAACTAGCCACCAAACGCAAACCGTTCACTTTTTCCCAATTCCGTCAGTTGCTATGAATTCTTGGTATATCTGGGGACACGTAGAAAGTTAATCGTGGTGTGCGTTCTCATCGGAAGATAACTTTTGGAAGCGGTTTCTTAGCCTTCGAGCCCGTTTTGAACGTTTTTGTAGCTAGTAAGAAAATGTAAAAATAGAAAGTTGCGGGACCCTCGTCGGGTTGCCAAACCACCATGGAAACTTTGAACACATGTAAATAACTGTTTAAAACTCTATAGTGTAACTTGTTGTGTGAAATAGAACTTTTGACAAATGGTGTTTTCTCTCTCTTCCCTTCTCTTTCTCTCTCCTGGGTTACAAAATGAAGTAAAATGAAATGTAATGAATACATGTCTCTAAACCTTTTATTTCGATTGCAAATTGTAATTATTATCATATGTAAATGGGAAACTGAAAAATGATAATTATGTTAGATTAGGGTGGATGCCATGCCAGCGAATTATCGCTGATATCATGCTCACGTGGTTTTGCAGGATGACAAGAATGACGACTAAAAGGCGATGTGTAATTCATTTATTTATCATTGTAATTTATATAGTTCATTGTTAAATGAATAAATGTATAATGTAGTCTCATGTTACAGAAGGTTATATTTGATAATTTGTTGTTATGTATGAGATGCTGGTTTCCAAGGACATCTAGGAAATGTGCATTTAATCATAGGTCAATTTGATTTATAACACACCTGGTAAAAAGGTTTGATATTCATATAAGGTAAATGAATTTGAAGTAATATCTTATAGTGCATATTTAGTGTTCAATAAATGATTAATGAGTCATCTTGTGCATTCATACTTTGTAAATGTAATAAAGAGATTTAATCGAAACACTCTACCCTTGTACAATATCGGAGCATAACTTGTTTTCATGTGTGATACTCCTTACCGTAGAAGACATTGAAAAACTGTAGAGTGAACTTAAACCCTGCACTCGATGGAAATCTCCTAGTTTGAGTAAACCTGAGCCCAAGAATGGACTTATCGTCTTAGTTAGTATGTTTAGTGACATTGCCTTTAACCTGTCTGATAGGAGCGACACAGTCAAACTTCACTTGGAGTATGTAGAGCTAACTCCTCCTTCGTAGCCTAGCGGACTACCTTGTCATCCAAAGATAGATTTAAAATTAAAGTTCTTCATCGAGTGAAAACCCTGTTGGATCCAGACGACATAGATGGAGGTTGTGACTTAGTTGTTCTAGGTCTTAAACTCTTGTTAATGAACCCCTTAGCTCCACTCAGCTAAATGTGTTACCTTGGTTTCTATCAACATAACACCTTGGTCCTTTCTTGAAGGTGGTTTAGCATAAATATGTCCTCTCGATTAAAACTCACATATAGTTGAGGGGTAGACCCTTAGGTGAAGTTGGAATTAATCTAAACCTCAGTTGATTTGGATGTTAACTTAGGGTTTGTGTGTAGCTTCAAGTCTTCTAATCATATATGTCTTCAAGAGGTTAGACAAACACTTCGTAACTCCTTTTACAAGACAATGCTAATAATAAGACCATAATGTGACGTAGAAAATAAAGTATATAAGAGTAAAAATGAGATTTGAGGTTTGGAATAATGCCACCCTTGGAGACCTTATAACTCAATTAAATATATTCTTTTGTTTCAAAGAATATGAATTGTTCTTGGTGTGATCAACCTTAGAGAAAACAAAATACATATATAAATCAAAATGGTATTTCTCAAGTCATTGAATTCGAATAACTATGGTAGGGAAATAACTATACCTTGATCGAGGTATGTTTGGTAAAAAGCTATCTTGCATCTAAATCTCCATTAAATCCTAATATCGCTATATGGACAGCAAGTCACATCCACTTGAGTTGTAAGAATAAAAAGGTAGACATTGAATATATGTTCGAGAAGAATATTTTTAACATAAGAACAAGATAATTAAGTATTTTATATGCATTTGAACTATGCCAAATAAGTATGTAAGTTATGGAAAATTTTGTAAAGAATAAGAAGCCAACTTAAAATGGTCGATCTGTAATTTAAATGTGGAATGAACTTAAAGTTTCTGTAGGTGGACAAAAAAAAGAAATTTATCCTTGCACAATAATGTTCTTGGATGTTAATCGTAACTAAAATACAATTAAAGAAATGATGTGTTGTGGGTTTTCCATTCCTGAAGTCATTTTTCTTGTGGTTGGGTCATTACTAGTAGCCATTCATTGGGAAAAGTGTGGCATCGACATGCCTATGTTGTTTTCATGTGTCTATGTGAGTCGATGACTTATGTAATTGTTGTATGCGAGTTGAGTTTATGTCCTTGGAGCCCTTGCTGTGTTGTGTGTAGTGAGAAATGTAAGTCAAAAAAAAAATCCTGGTATTTTACTGTTGTAATTGTGTGTGTAGAATGTGGGCACTACAACCGACGAGAATGATGGATCTATTACCAAAAATGGATGTTATGAGGTAGGGGAAATAATTTTGGAGGTGTTAGTTAACCTTGGCAGGTATCTTGGGGCCAATGAAGCCCATCTCCTCAATGAGAATATACTCAATATGTTTGAGGGAGTCTAAAAAAGATAATAGCAATTGCCCTTCAAGCAGTTGGATCTCCTTAATTGGCATGCACACAGGAGCATCTATAGTAGATGCAAAAATGTTAAAAGAAATGACCCCAACTGGTGAAAGAAATAAAAGAGGTTACTTATTTAAATAGTTTACAATTAAAATTGTTGACTTGACAACATTTATTAGATATGCTTTACATTTTCCTGCAGTACCTTGAATTATCATTTTTTAGTGGTGAAAATTGACACTTGTGCATAGAGTGATGAAGAACAATATCAAAAGGTTGTTTATGTTTTGGTAACAAAGGAAGGAATATTGATGTGGAGTTTGACTTAGTGTAAGGGACTTCATATGTAGTGTTACACACTTCCATGAAAGATGAACCAATAGTATTCAAAGAAACAGGAATAATGTATGTCAAATTTTAAGTGTCCCCACATATCAAGGATATCAAAGGCCATGGGATTTCCATGATGGAGTTGGTATAGAAGCTCCCATTCATCTAGTAGAATAGAAGTTCCCACCATTCCATCATCATCTTCATATTTCTTGTAGAAAGATGAGTTGGTTGATGCAGACATCTGAAGGACATGCTAAGGTTGAAAATTGTTCCACTCAACCTCCTAATTACAAATGAGTAACTCCATTATGTTCCTTGACTAAATAAATGTCATGAAATGTATTATATATAAAGAGTTCACTCCAAGAAAAAAGTTCATAAGAACTAGATTTTGGAGTGGTAATTTGATAAAATTAGGGGGTCAAATGTATGTAATTCTAGGCATAGAGCATTGTTTCCATTTGTCCCTAGCATGTTGTTTGTTGTATGACCAAGAATAAATAGTTGTGATAAGTGATATAAATTTTTTATTCGATGGCATGTAGAATTTATATGTTTCATTACTTTGGCCATATTTTTCAGCAACACATTACATGAAATTTTCCCCTACATTCAAGGAAATAAAATAACTTCTGGAAAGAATAAGAGGTAATTTTTGTTACTGTAGACACTAAAAATCTACTATCTCACCCTTCGTACCTCAAACTCATTCACGATCAAAACCCGCCACTCACAACACTCCACAACACTAGGTCACCCATTTTTTCCCTTTGATTAATTAATTAAACATTCACATCATCACATCCTTAGGTTTAAATGATTAATTAATTAATTAGATCTCATCCTTACACCTCACCCTCACACCTCATCATGTGAAATCCTCCACACTCACTAGTTATGACTAGTCAAATTAGCAACCTTCCATAAATATAATATAACCACCTCTAACTTATCCCTATAACTACTTCCCACCCCTAATTAGTTAGAATAAAGTTATCTTTGGAAACCTTGTAAAAAACCTCTACATTTATCCTAGCTAACGTAGTCCTAATCCAAACTCATCACTCTTAGTATCTCAACCTCTCTTGAAATCCCTTCAAATCAAGTTCAAAATGGCAGGAAAATCACTCCTTTTATCCCTTAACTCGAATTAGCCGAAATCATCGGTGATCTATATAAAAAGGTTGCTCAGCCTCTTTGGGGGAGGGATTTTTTAGAATTTGCAAGGAATTCACGTTCGTTCATGAACATTCTGGGCATGAGGTTTTCAATAGAGCACCACTATTGCCCTACTACGTCAAGACAATTGTCATATCATCCAGCGTAATCGTCAAGACAACTATCTTCATCCATCTGCCACGCAATCTGTGATATCTCGTCAATCATCCATCAAGGTAAGCTTTGTTTTTATTAATTCTTGCTTCCATTTTTAGGTATCTTGCTTGTCTTTTCATTACTATTATCGTTTAAGGTTTAAAATTCCTCAAAGTCAAAAATTAATCTAGTTATACTCTTTATTTTATTAGCTTGTTATAATTCACAGTAATCGTTGGCGATTGCTAGAATCGCCTACGATTCTAGGACACTATTTTTTTCGTTCCTTTTTTTAGATCTATCTAACAATCCATATCCATTTTTGTTTATTGCTAACATGTTGTCAAGTATGGGTTTTGTAGATGGCCATATCAGGCACTAGTCATCCCATTACAAACATTGATTCATTACCAATTGTCTTTAACCCCTTACATTGGGAGCAACATGACTATTTAAACAATTTAGAACTCTGTGCTATCCACGCTGCACCCCTTGAATTTTTGGAGGAAATCTTCACATCAAATTAACGAATTTGTGAAGCAACTGAAGAGTTTTAGGAGGCATAATACAAGGTTCAGAGGATCCAAGCTGACCTTTCATTGTATGAGTACAACTACAAAGGAAGCCTAAACATCCCTGAGGACATCTGCACCGCATCTAAATCCTACATATTAAGCAACAATAGCCTTTTGGATACTACTCTGATCTTGCATGCCTCTATGGTACGGAGGAGGAGATCTCAGACTTCTTCGTTGAAGACTACATCTCAAAGCTTGATTTTTACTTCACAGAAGATGAGAACTTTGCCTGTTCTGTAGGCTCAAACTTCTCAGAAAACCTATATTTTGACCTAGATTCCAATTTCAGATTCTAGCTTTATTGTTCTCATTTCATTACTATAAGCTAATGTATGTAATCACCTAAATAAGTGATAGCAGTTAATTGAATTCTTCATTTAACATATTGTACTTAAAATTATTATCAATAAAGCTTAATGGTCTTAAAATCGAGTTCATATCCACTTAAGGAAGTCTTTGTGCTTTTGGGAACTAGCCTTTGCTAGACACCCTGCCCACCTTATTTTACTAACTCTATTTTGTGTAAGTGTTTTTTATTTGCAGGTTTACTTACAGGGAAAAGAAGTCTAGTACATTCCTCACAGAGCACAAAACATCATATATCCATCACATCTCACAGATACCTGGAACCCCGCCATACTAAGGTTGAGGAAATTTTACCCCCTTGAAGAATCAAACAAAACCCCTGAGGTAAAATTGTGCCTCAATATTCTAGCATGCCCGGTGGGACCACTTGTCCTTTATTCTTTTATTTCACTTTATCACTAAAATACTCATTGTTTTCACTGTCTAGTAATCACATGTGATTAGGCTAATCACCTACTATTGGGCCAGTTGTCAATGATTGGATTGTGTTATTGTATTGCTTCACAATCTGATGTTTCCTATTTTTTGTTTTCTCTAATCTAGTTTACAGGGCATTGTGTTTGGAAAATCATCTGCTTGATTCATTGATTACTTGCTGAAAATCTAAAAAAAAGAAAGTAAATAGGATATTCACCTAACCATGGCCCCGTTCACCCCACATTAATATTAATTTAATTAACTTAATTAAATTAATACCTATCCTCACAATATGCATTTCTTAATTATTTTAAATAAGCTAATTTCCACCTCACCCTAGACCTATTCTTGGCATATTTCCATAATTACCTAAGACCTGATCTCACTTGCCTTAATGAGATAAGATTTGGTCTAACCCTAAAAGCACATGCCTAAGATTTCTCTAACCACATTCCCGCTCATTAGAAGGGAAGCTTACGTTCTGATCCGTGAGAATAAACCGACCTAGCCCAAGAAATCGAGGAGATTTTCCATTTTTAGTAAACCTAGGGAATCCCACCTTAACCGACATCGGTCACCCCTAAACTAACACCGGTCAACTCAGAAACATCATTGGTTACCATTTATCCACCTTTACAACCTTATTTCGAAGGTTGGCACATTCTGAGAGCAAGAGAATGAGAAGGGAGTTGCATGCAAGCAGAACCAGAGTCTTTCCACACACCCAAACATCCACAGCCAACACTAGGATAGATCCAGAAGCATTTTTCACTCACGGTAACATTCCGCGAAGCATCACTATTGCAACAAGCTCCATTCCACCAACCGATAACCACCACAACCCAACCATTGGACTTGTAACATTGGTAAGTGTTTTTATCATTAATCATTTCCATTCTTATTCTGCTCATAGAGTTGTTACCATTTCTGTTATCATTCTTCTATTAACATCCCCATTCCTCCATAGCCTTCTTTCTGACAAACTCAAAAACCTCACCCACCCTTTTATCAGATCACCTATCCTGGCCCTTCCGCCTCTCCGAGTGTTCTCAGCATTCTCACAGACCTTGTCATCCCTTCTTTAGCTCTATCTAACCTCACCCAGACTTTACAATAAGGTTTTCATTGAAGTACTATCACCCTAATGTACCGATGTTGGTTACCCATAACCATCATCGGTCTCCTTTAAACTGTCGTCGGTTATACCCAACCAACCTTGGTCTCTGTGTTTCATACCCTGAGCCAATAACATAACCAAACAACCTTTTACCAAGTAACCTAAACAACCCAGAACCTGACCCTGACCAGTTTTTGTACTCTGACACCCACCAACCCTTCAGATCTGACTATAGCCTAGAATGTTATATTAGATTTGCTTATTGTGATTAAATGAGATACCTAAATCTGTTAGAGTAGGTATTTACCTTAGCTCTTGTTCACCTAGGTACTTTATTTACCTTTATTGTATTTATCCTCACCCACTTATGTGTGTGGATATTTCTTTTATCTTATTTAGATATTATGAGATATTATCTAGTTGTTAGGTATAGTTCTTTCCTTGATCTATGGTATTGACTAGTTCTTTCCTTGATCTATGGTATTGACTAGTTCTTTCCTTGATGTCTAGTTCTCTCCTAAATCTATGGTCTTGACTAGTTCTTTGATGACTAGTTATTTCCTTGATTTATGGCTTGATCTATGACCTTGACTGGTTCTTAGATTGTTATTCCTTTCCTATTCAAGCAAGGCCCATTCTCAATGTATTGCATTGAGTTCCATAATAATATATTATATTGTTTCTCATTTGTTTGCAAAGGTTTTATGTAAAATTATTATGGCGAATTGCTTTCATCTTATTGATCGTGGTGTTTGATTAGTATCTGTGTTCTTGGCTTAGTACGATATGGTTATCGTTCCTTTCAAATTCATATCAACTATAGTAGGAATTTTCTTATTTCTCACATTAATTTATTTTAAACAGTGGATTGTTAGCCATCTAGGGAGTATCACACTTCTCGGATCTAGCATACGCTAGGTAGTCCAGTGTCATATATTATTTAACTATTATTTTGTGGTCTTGTTTTCTATTTCAGGTAGTTCCTCCCAGCCAAAAGGAAGCTCTCGTAATTGGCATTGGGTCGATAAGTCAGAACGTGCACAACAACCATCAACCGACCAACAATAATAGGTATTCCTCCTCATCCCTTACCCTTATCTGTTTTGTCTCGATAAAGTAAAGAAAGTGGTGAAACACACATACAACTACCGAATCCATAACCACATCCTCTACTACACCAAAAACAACATCTGAAAAGCAACCCAAAATAACTCACTACCTCAGAAAAATCATACCCTTATGTTGCGTCCTCATCAACCACACCCAATCTATTCAAATCCACAAAGTCACCTTGTAAGAAGGGTCTTGTTCGAGTTGTAAAAGTCCTTAATATGTTATTCTAGATTAGAGTCCTTTATGCGGACTTGGTTCCCCTATACCTATCAATCACCCTATTATTACAGGATCAAAATTCCCCAGTCAAACCCCTACACTAAGTCCATATCATGCACCTTTTACACATCCCAACTATCCATACCAACAATTACTCAGATGGGGTCCCTCACCCTTACATGTCACAAAATCTAAGTATCCACATCAACAATCACCCATACAAGCTCCTCGTCCACCACCCATTATGACATCTAGAAAGCCTCCACGACTGAAAAATAAACATGTGGTTAAACAACACGTCTTACCTCCTTCTAGAAGATGTATAACCACAACCTTGTCTTTATCAATTACCACACCTAAGGAGCATTATGCCACCATGCTAGATGACCTCCTTTAGTGATCACTTATTACATCAGCATCTCCCAAGCCGTCTGATCATCACGGATGGAAACATGCTTGGTAGGACTTCAATATTTTCTGTGATTACCATAGAACAAGAGGCCATTCCATAGAAAATTGTAGAGCCTTTCACTTAAAAGTATAGGAACTTAGCAGTCCACTCTTCCTTCCTTCTCAGTGAAACACAACACCAACATCAACATCGTCATTATCAAAACCTGAAGTATTTATCCCTAAGGCATCTGATCATCAAGTCAGTGCTATACGCATCACCACCCCCGATCACAAATTTACAACAAAGAACCATCAGAGCCTAAGAAAAGTAAAACCTCTGTCGCTATACCTCCACCTCTTAAATTATCAACTTCATCTGATAAACCTAAGGTGTCCATTTCCTTACCTCCTCAGGAGTCTAATCAAACACCACCATTAAAATCCAAGATCTATATACAAGGAACAACACCTCATTTCACCGCAATACAGAAGGTTGCTATCAAACAATTACACTAGTATCCTATTAGGATGTCACTCTATGATTTAGTCCAAACATCACCTTTTCACAAGCAAGCTATGATCGAAGCCCTCCAATCTATAACCATACTAACCAACGATCTAATAATGTTCACAAACTTTTTTGGTGCTCTTAAAGCATTTGCCTCTATATCTTTCTAACCGTCCAAAATTTCCTCTCTCAAACCAAAGGACCGTGACCTACAACTCTTCATCACTACTCAAATAAATGACATCTCTATCAAGAGGGTCATGATTGATAGTGGTATTGCCATCAATATCATATCATCCCTCACTTTTAACCAAATCAAACTAACCAACACCATCATCGCCCAAACTCCGGTTCTATTACGATCCTTCAATGACACCATTACGCCCACATTAGGCATTATCATACTTCCTCTTAAAGTCGATGTTAAAACCATTCTTGAACTCTTCTACATCATAGAAGGAGAGCTCCAATATAACATGTTATTAAGACTCCCTTGGATATGCACTATACGATGTGTTCCTTCCACCCTCCACTGCTATCTCAAATACGAACATGAAGGTTGAACTTTCATTGTCCCCATTGTCCCAAATCCATTCACTGATTTCTACATGATGTCTCTCCTAAATGACATCCTCGTACCAAAATCCACACCTGATCCCTTTAATGAAGCATCCACTAATGCATTTATCCATTCTTCCAAGTTACCAGATGATTCCTCTCTTGGTGAGGCTGTAAAATGCCTTACACTTGGGGAATATCATCTTCTCATGCTCAACTCCATCCCATCACCTAAAACATATTGCTGCCCTAACAAACAACCCATGTATGACCCAAATGTAGGGGATGTTATTTCCTATGGTCCTGCGTATCTCAAAATAAACATTTTTTTATGGGGGAATTTATAACCCTCCTTCCCAGACTATCAATCCACATGGTGTCACGCCTATCACATTGAATTTCAAGTCCCTTGATAATCCCAACTTCACCCGCATGTATCTTCATTATTATGCACGGAGAGGCTTTTGATTCAGACACTATGAACAAGGAACCCATGATCAACCAGTCCAACATTCCCTTAAATCTTATGAGAAAATCGATTTGGGATATAAAAGATTCACCTCCGAGATTTTTGAAGCCACTACATCCTAACTTGCAAAATCCCTAACTATTTCTAAAATAGAACCATCATCACCAACAAACCCTGAAGATCTCATGGACGCAGACGACATTGTATCCATCTCGCCTAATTTTTTTTTGAATCAATGTTATATCTTTAGGACCACTTACATATCAATCCAATCACTCCACCAAATCACTACCTCTTATTTGGCTAGAAATGGTTGAGGAAGATTCACCTACTGTAGATATCCTTCAGTGTTAGGATGATTAGGAAATCCTTTCACACATGGGAGTTGAGGATAGTTTTCTTTAGAAATCCCTACCATCTGACACATCAACACTCCATAATGAATCCACCCTTGACGTTAACTTAGGTACCCCCAAGATCCTCATATATTTAAGGTTGTTCAATCTCTAGATTCAAAAAAACTAAATGATTTCACTTTGGTCCTAACAAAATACCACCAAGCCTTCGCCTAGTCATATAGTGATATGCCCAAAATCGATTCTAACATATTTGTACACAATATAGTCACATATCCCAATGCTAAGCCAATCAAATAGAGAATCTGTAAAATACATCCTCGTATAGCTCTCCTTATTAAGGAATAGTTGCAATTCCTTCTATCTGTCAACTTCATCATACCCATTGACTATCCAAAATGGGTCTCTAATGTCATCCTTGTAACTAAAGCTTCAAGTAAAAAACACATCTACACAGATTTCAGGGATCTCAATATTGCTTGGCTGAAAGATGATTTCCCTCTTCCAAACATAGATAATCTTGTCAACCTAACTACCATCCATGAAATGATTTCCCTTATGGATGGTATTTCTAGTTATAATCAAATCCTCATTTCTCCCAACAATCAACATAAAACTTCTTCCATTACCCCTTCAGGAACCTTTTGCTATCAAATCATGCCCTTTGGTATTAAAAATGGAGGGGCTCTTTATCAACTTGCTATGACATACCTTTTCTATGATATCATCCACAAAATTGTCAAAGAATATGTTGACGACCTCTTAGGAAAATCTAAATCACGAAAAGATCATCTTGACATCCTTAAATCAATCTTGACTCATCTCATCCAATTCTGCCTTCGTCTTAATTTTGTAAAATGTATTTTTGGTGTCCTCACCAGAAAAATATTAGGATTCATCATATCTATCCAAGGTACTAAATTTAACCCAACAAAATTTAGAGCGATCATCAAAATTCCTCCACCCTCTAATCTTAAGCAACTATGTAGCCTCCAAGGTAACTTATAGTCCATTCGACGTTTCATATCACAACTCTCTGACCATTTTCAACCATTTCACCATCTCCTTTGCAAGGATATAAAATTTCATTGGGATTTTTATTGATAGAAGGCCTTTGATGAAATCAAACAATACTTGTTATCCAAAATAAGCTCATGCTTATTTTTGGTTAACTACACCCATTTTCCCTCCTTTAGTGCTTCAATCCAATTTTTTAGATATTCTAAGTACTTAAGGTTTCCTGAAATAATCTTCATCAGGTTTGAAATTTCTTCCCCTTTCCAAAAATATAAAGAAGTCCTTCTAACTCCTCATATTTTGCAAGTTACGGGCCGACGGGCCTTGGAAGGTATTTTTGCCCAAAAGCGGACCGGCGAGAGTTTTTAAAGGATTTTTGTCAATGCGGAGAGGCAGGGTGGCGGGAGATTTTTAGACTTTTCGCCAAATGAAAAATGTGGGCCAAATGTCAAAGGTGGGTCGGTGGGGCTACGGGGAGTTTTGGAACTTTTGTGCTTTTTGCAAATAGGGCGCAAAGCGAATTTCGGGCCCGCAAGCCCATAGGGATCTTAAAGGCCAAAATGAAGAAAAATGCCTAAGGCCCATAAAGGGACACGTGGCCATGTTGAAAAGTCAATGAGGGCCAGGGGGTTGTCAGAGGAAGTTTCAACTTTTTGCTCCAAGAAGGCGTAAAGTGAAAAAATGAGCCACACCTCCGCTGACGCCTAGAGGAGCCACGTGTCAAGCCTCAATTACATGCGGGCCAACAGGCCTTGGAGTGATTTTTCACCTAAATGGAAAATGCAGGCCGGTGGGCGCGAAGATGATTTTTTGCCAAAAGTGAATTACAGGGCTGCGGGGTAATTTTTGCATTTTTTATTTTGGTGCCAAAAGGCACAAAGTGAGTTTTGGGCACGTGGACCCGTTCTACTAACTGGTTTTCACCATTTTTGTATGGACCCAACTCAAAACATTCAAATAGACATATCTTTCGACCCAGTGCCCAAAACCCAACAAATTTGGCACCGTTGGAAATATCTCGACCTCCTATATGCCATGGAAGCATAAAATATCATTTTGAGCAGGTGTTAGTGGGTGAAAAATGGGAAAACATCTTTCAAGCCATTAATGCAAAATCTGATTACTTCAACTATTAGATCTGATTTGATTTGATCCACCATTCTTCCTTCTTCAACATGCCGAAAAAACATGGAGAGGTGGCTTTGACAAATTATAGGTGGATTTACATGGCATTAATGGTGGGTGGTTGAATTCTCAAAATAGAGCCCATTTTCCTCCTTTCTCTCTGTTCTTTTTCATCGTTCTAAACTTCTATATATCGTAACACATATCATTTGAGAAAAGGATTAGACATTCTGGGCATAGGGAAACTTTTTCAAATTTGTTTCTCGACTCCATTTGAGTTTAAAAACCTTCCCCTACATCTGAAAAGCGTATTTGTGCCTCTAAGTAGAAATGTAATGGTCTGTGCACCCATATAGGGCAATAAAACGTGTTTTTATGGTGTTTCTTCAACCCTTTGCATTGTTTTGTTGTTTCCCCATGCCTCTCCCTTTCAAATCTTTTTTTGTGCATGTATTTCACATTTGCAGGTGCAAGGTGTTGTATTTCATGGAGTTTTGATCATGGATTTGGAACTGGGTTTGTATCACTTCTGTTTGACCTTCCCATATTCCTTTTTCCTCTGTTTCATCCTCCCTCAACAGATTATCTCGCTCTTCCTTTTCTAGTGCATCACCACTTAGTGTAGGCTCTTTCACCCTCTTTCTTTCTCTGTATTCTTGGAATGGTTAGATTAGGATTAGTTAGATTCTACCTACACTGGAGTAGCTTGTGGCAGGTAGATTAAGAAGCAAGAACTGGATTTCTCCAGAGGTCCATCTCAAGTTTTACAATTCCCATAGCTTGAGAGATGGTCCAATTTTTTACAATCACACCAAATGCCCCACTTCAATCCCAAGCCATTCGGGGGTGTTGTGATTCTACACTAACAATACATATTATCACCACATGTGCTTACTCCACCTTGTGAAGGGGATCCATTCTATATATACATATCCACTTTAGAGTATGCCCTAGGAGCTATGTTCACCCACCTTGATAGTCAAGGTCGTGAATAGGTTCTATATTACATTAGCCGCACACTCCATGAATATGAAACACACTATACTAAAGCTAAAAAAATGTGTTGTGTGTTATATTTCACCACCTCCAAACTTCAACATTATCTTCTCAATCACAAGACATATGTCTTCACTAGTTTCAATTCGCTTAAGGCCATTCTTGCTAAACCTTGAGACAATGATTGCATAACTCGATGGCTTATTCTCGTGATTGAATTTGACCTCGAAATCATATCATGTAAATCTATTAAAGGTCACGCCATTGCAGATCAACTCTCTGAAGCACCTCTTTAAGATAATCAACCACCCCGTGAATTCTTTCCTGACGAATCCATAAACAACATCAATGAATTTGACAACATGATGAATTTGCAATATGATGTCCACGGATGACCCTATATTTGTCCATCAACTTCCTGCACTTACCCAATGATGAATCTAATTTCATCCCCATCAAAATGACCCTCTTCTTTGATGGTGCTAAATGCCAAGAGGGTGGAGGAGTTGAAGTCATTTTCATACCACCATGGAACATTCCGCTTTCGTTATAATTCACACTTAACTTTGAATGTACCACCAACATGGAAGAATATGAAGCATTAATAATGGGTCTCAACACTACCATTCTCTTAGATTTCCACATCTTGGATATCTACAAAGATTCACAACTTATCATCAGTGAAGTCAAAGGAGAATACCAATGTAAAAATGAAATCCTTAAAAAATATAAATTTTTCATTGACTTTCTCCTTAGAACATTTGATCATTCCACCATTCAAGCCATTTCATGATCTTTCAATAGATTTGCAGATACTTTGGCTTCCCTTGGATCCCTTGTCCCTTTTGAAACAGAAAAATCAAAGGATAAAACCAAGATGTTTGTAGTTGTTCAATGCTTGGATCATCCTTCACATCAAAATTAGCTTCCTTCCATCAATTTCATTGACAATAATCCACTGGATTTATGGTACACACAGATATATGACTATCTCTCTAAATCTAAACTCCCATCAGATTTATCATAGGGCACTAAATGATCATTCCTTAAACATGTCACTTACTTCGTCATCATAGGTGGTATCCTTTGTAAACGTAGTTTTGACAACATATTATTACAATGTCTTAAATCACATGAATTAACCAAAATAATTGAAGAGGTCCATGATGGCATATGTGGTGGTCACTTCAGTGGTAATGCCATCGCTAAATGCATCATACGGATGGGGTATTACTGGCCTACCATTGCTAAAGACTATTGTGCATATGTAAATAAATGTTTTAAATGCCAACTCCAATTAGATCTCATTCACATTCCTATTCAAGCATTACAACCCACTCAAGACTTATGGCCCTTCTCTCAATGGGGGTTAGACCTCATTGCCACAATCAATCCAAAATCATCTCAATAAAGGATTCTTATTATAGTATAGTGAAATATAACACCACCCTTAGTTGTGTATAGTGAAAAATGTGTTGGGGGTTATATATGTCTAGATTTTGTTATGTGTTATATTTCACCACCCTTAGCTTTTGAAGAAAGGATTCTTCAAGCATTAGAAGGAAAGAATGACGGGATAAGAGTTGATGTTTCAGAGTATGGAGGTAGTCAAAAACCAGAGGAGATGATAGACTGGTTGACTAGAATGGGAATCATTTTTGAGTAGAAGGCTATGTCAAAAGAAAAGAAGGTAAAATTTACATGCACGAAATTTAAAGGTCATGTTATGTTATGGTGGGATCACCTACAAAAAGAGCAGTCAAGAAAGAGGAAATAAAGGATTAGGACCTAGAGTAAGATGGAGAAGAAGCTAAAAGATAAATTTCTTCATGTGGATTATGCACACACCCTTTTCAGGAGGTTTTAGAATCTCGAATAGAACTTACAAACGGTGCAAAAATAGACATATGAGTTCTACAAGTTTTTTATTCGTGTAGAGCATGGATAAAGTGAGGAAAAAATGGATGCAAGGTATGTAAATGGATCAAAGTTTTCTATTCAAGATGAAATAAGCATGCACAAGATTAAGAACATGGAGGATGCCTATTAGCTAGCCTTAAAGACCAAAGAAAAATAATGCCATCAAAGTTATAGGAGATCACCTGGGATGAATAGGGAGCCTCATCCTCCTTTCGAGGACAAGTGGGTTTTAATCAAGGTAGGGTAGAACTACCTCATGGAGTGGAAAATAAAGAATATACAAGACAAGTTTCCTTGAAATAACAAAGAGGTAGAGGATTTCGTAGGGGCAAAGGATATGCTGGCGGTAGAGTATGGGAGGCTCCATGAAGACAATTTTTTTGTTACAAATGTGGTGAAGAGGGTCATAGGGATTTTGAATGCTCGCATTATTATACACATGACAAGAGACAAACAAAATCTCCAAGGGTAAATATATTTGAAGCTGAAAAAGAAGAAGACAAACATGGCCTAGAAATTCCACCAGATATGGGAGAAAATCTTATGATCAAAAGGATGATGATTGCTCCAAGAAAGGATATCAAGGAGGATTCATGACTATGTACAAATATCTTCAAAACAAGAATCACTTCAAGAGGAAAGGTATATAATGTTGTTATTGATGGTGGTAGTTGTGAGAACATAGTTTCAAATGAGATGGTTGAGAAACTAGGCTTGCATGGTGAGAAGAATCTTAACCCTTACTGTATTGCAGGTTTAAGAAGGGTAATTAATTTATTCTTAATAAGAGATGTTTAATAAGTTTTTCTATTGGGAAAAGTTATAAGGATGAGATTTGGTGTGATGTTATTCCTATGGATGCATGTCATATGCTGCTAGGAAGACCATGGTAATTTGATAGGAAATTTATTCATAACAGGGGAAATAATACTTATACTTTCTGGAAGGATGACACAAAAATAGTTTTGCTACCTCTTAAGGAAGAGGGGAAGGCTGAAAATATGCTTTCTACAAAAGAAATTTTGAAGGAGGCAAAGGAAACTAGGTTTTGTTATACACTGGTCACAAATAAGGATGAACTTTTAAGTGTACAAATACGAGTAGAGGCAACATAATTAATAGTAAAGTTTTATGATGTTATTCCTGATGAGCTACCAGATGGATTTCCACATAAAAGATATATTCAACACCATATTGATTTGATCCCTGGGTCTTCACTCCAAAATCAAGAAGCTTATAGGATGAGCCCGAAATTGCATGCAGAATTAAATAAGCAAACTTGGCTGATCTCACGAGAAAGGAGGTAAGAGAGAGCATCAGTCCGTGTACAAACCCAACTTTATTAACTCTAAATAAGGATGGAACATGGAGAATGTGCACTGATAGCAGAGCAATCAATAAAATTACAATCAAGTATAGGTCATAAATACCTCGCCTTGATGATATGATGGATGTGCTTGCTAGATCTAGGTATTTCACAAATATTGATCTTCAAAGTGGTTACCATTAGATTCAGATAAGAGAAGGAGATGAGTGGAAAAAAAATTCAAGATAGGGAATGGATTATATGAGTGGATTGTGATGTTATTCATGTTATCTAATGCACCTAGCAATTTTATGAGGTTGATGAACATTGTGCTACAGGGGTACAATGGTAAATTTGTTATGGTTTATTTTGATGATATCTTGATTTTTAGTAAAACTAAAGAAGAGAATTTGAGCCATCTGAGGGTGATATTTGAAGTGTTAAGGAATGATAAACTCTGTAAATATGAAGAAGTGAACATTTATGCAAGAGAGTTTGGAATTTTTGGGTTTTTATTATTTCAGGAGATGGGGTACAGATGGACTCCGAGAAGATAAAGGTAATTATTGAATGGCCTACTCCACGAAGTATAACAGAGGTAAGAAGCTTTCATGTTTTAGAAACATTTTACATTTAAAGTTCATTAAACAATTTAACAATATTGTAGCACCTATATCATATTGCACAAAAGGAAGGGAGTTTTTGTGGACAAAGGCCGTAGAGGATAGCTTTTATTTCTTGAAGAAGAAGGCGACAGAGGCACCTATTTTAGCCCTACCAGATTTTGATAAAGTGTTTGAGGTTGATTTTCATGCCTCACATATGGGTATTGGTATTGTCCCAAGTCAAGGTGGAAATCCATTAGAATTATTTAGTGAGAAACTAAATGAGGTAAGAAATAACTACTCTACTTATGATGTGGAATTTTATGAAATTGTATAAGCATTGAGGCATTATAGGCATTACTTAGTGCCTAATGAGTTTGTGTTATTTAAAGACCACATAACCCTGAAATATGTGAATACATAAAAGACATTGAATAGTAGGTGTTGTCACCAAATCACTGCACCCCCCCAAATGGCTTGAAAATGAATCACGACATTCGGTGTGATTAGGACACATGGGATCACCTCTCAAGCTATGGGACTTGGGCTCGAGGCGAACTCCGAATAATGCCAGTTTCCTCTTCCTAAACTAAACACAAAACAACTTCTAATGAAGAAAAACGGATAACTAGAGATATGCTAACATTTCATGGGATTAGGGAAAGAGATTTGCAATGAAATGAAACCTAAAATAGAAGTGGTGATGCACCAAGAAAAGGGATGTTTAACCTCTGGAAGGGTTAATGTGGGTAGGATGTTTGCATCATTGGTCACCTTCACCTATTGCAACTTGAAAGGGTACAACATACCACAGATTGGAAGCATGTGTTCCTTTGTTAAACTCGATCAGACAATAAGCTACCAATCTCTCAGTGGAAAAAGATGAACTTGAAAAGGGTGAATCAACACCACAACTCAATTGCATGAAATATTTCACCACTTGATAAGCATAGAATTCTATGAACTTGCAATGGAAACCAGATCTTGCACTATGCACCTGAAAACATGAGAGAGAAAAATAGAAACAAGAAAATCAAGGAAGGACATTCATATGATCATAAAGCATAATTATCATTACTTCAAACACTTGCACAGTGCATCATTACATCAGGTGAAAAGGGTATAGGCTACCATTACAATTCGAGAAGAGAGGCTTGAAAGCCTACAAATCACAACATCTCAGCTTGTGAAGAGAGGGGAAGCTTGGAAAGTGTCTAACTTGTCCAACTCGTATGACCTTTCGGAACCTACTTGTTGGAACCCCCTTTGGAATGAGCTTCCAACTTACATTTATAGAAAACCTTGAGTGGTTGAAAGAAAGAGGCAGAAGTCCTAGAATCTAGTCCAGAATGTAGGAAATAATTCATCATTGTTGTTGGCCATGTTTGCTCATTTATTACACCTCCACCTTTCGAGGAACCACTCAAGGAATGAGAAAAACCTACAATTTGTGAATGTAAAACCTCCAAAAATTCATCTTCTAGAAATTCCATCACATAGTTCTTGTTCTCCCGATTCTAATGATTGTAATTTTGTAAAAAATCGGCAACCGGGGAGAAAGTTGTGGCTTCTTGAGAGAAAGTCACTTTTTGGGCATTTTGGGACACTATACTCCATCAATCTTCATAAATTCAAAGATTGAATTTCTCTCATTTAATTAAAATAATATTTTAATACATTATAGAGTCCCCGTTTACACTTTATCTAAGCTTCATTGGTGGAATACACACATTTCAAATTGTATTGAGGGTTGGTCACCGCTTCGCCATACTTTAGAGACGCTCCCCATTTTACGTTGATCGACGAGCCATTACCGATGGGTTCTCATCTTAACTTGCCACATACTCGGGCATACTATTTTTTCATTCAACTTTTAGAACTCAGAAATCGACTCAGAAAATCCACGGGTCATTTGAATGCCAATCCACTTAATAAATTGTACCAACGTCCAAAATGGTGGATAGGCCAAGAAGCTCAGCTCCGAAGCTCAGACATTGACCTCCCTAAGATTTGGTGACCACTTATCATTTAAAGGTGAGTTCCTTGTGTAAACCCGAGTGACTCGGCTTAAACTGATCACAAATCGATACGTCTCCAAGTTTATTGAGCTACCTCACCTTCACGTATCCACCTTACTTGTAAATTATTATGTCATGTTGTTAATTAAGAAACTTGGTGTCTGAGTCTTAAGCTTCATGCCAACCTCCGAAATAATTGACTTGACTCAAAACTCCAAAGCATGTTTTTTTTACAATCAGCTCGCGGGGAATTTTCTGAACTACAAATCTCTGAAAGTCCGAAAAGGGAATCTCTGAAACAAAATCTGAAACAACTCCTTAGTGCTTTGTGTTTCTAACTTCCATCATTTGACATCCGAGCCATTCGGATTTGTATTCATTCCACACAATAACCCTTGACATGATGGTTTTACCCATGACTCGACTTGATATTTTGAAACCACCCTCCACGTTGAGCCGACTCACTTTGGAGTTTGGAGTCCAAAATCTTTCTGACGTGCCAAACTGTAAAACAATTCCAAACCTCGAAAACCTGAAACTCCGAATTTTGGACTTTTAGATTTTTGGGCTTCAGAAATATCTGACTCGCTCAACATTTCTGCCCACAAAATTTCTAAAATTCTGAAACGGAATTGTCTGAAACAAATATCCGAAAGCAAACTCCGAAACGGAATGGTCCGCCAAGGCTTCGAAAAGAAATTGGCTCACCACTTCGAGTATGATCACGAGCTCACATTTTTCTTCCGCATTAGTTGATGTGACTATTATCAAACTTTGTCTCAGTGCTTCTCTAAATCCCTTGACTCATAATGTAAAGCCGCTCAGTGTTTAGTAATATCAATAGGCCAAGTTGGCCTCTCCAACCGTGAGCTCATTTCTATAAGCCACAAAACTCTGGTTCCTTGTTTCTTTCATGACAACGTCCCCTTGATCTAATCATTTTCCAAACTGCTCCGAGTTAATTAGTACTAATTTTTTTAATCACCACAAGCTCGGTCCCTATCTATAAATTTCCCTGACTACCCCATCTCTATCGTGGCCCAATGATGTGGCCTGAGCATTCCTTGGCATACTTAAGAGAGCATTTTGAAATAATGAGATCATTTCCACGACATGGCCTCTATTCACGTGGTTCCATGATGATCTGAGATCTAAAAATTACTTGGGTGTGTGGTTTGCATGTTTCTTAGTCACGAGGAGATAACTGACTCGTTCTTTTACCTTGTATGTCATGGCTTGTGTCTATTGTGTTCATCTTCCTTGCTAGCTCGCTATTCCCCGTGATCTCGACGACCATAAGAATGACTTGGCCTCTCTGTTCACCATTCATCGACATAGCTCAGTCGTTTATACCTGCATGGGGGCTATTGGCTCAATCACATGATGTCTCATCTTCTTATATTGGCCTCGTTTTGCACCAATGATCTCTCAGCCAAACTAGACTCCTGCGTTGGGCTTCATCATATGCCGCTTACCACCAATCTCTCCCTAAACATGCTCTCAAACTATCTTTCGTGTGGAACCAGACAGTTTCGATCACTGAGCCATGAGCTGCTAGGTTTCCCACAGTTGTCCTCCATGACCTGAGATACTTTCAAGCTTCGGAACATGAATTTTACCAAGCTCCGAACAGTCTATCCAACTCGGCTCTAAATCCAACCAACACTTGCCTAGCGAGCTCACCTTTGTTCCACAACCGTGAACTGCTTACATGTATGCCTCAACTCAGCCATCCCAACAATCCGGCGAACTCCTTGTAACTCGGTGATGACTTGGTGAACTTGAGCTCGCTTGACATTTCTGACTTGAAAAACTCCGAAGTACCAAAACGGTAAACTCTGAAATATGACCCTGAAAGATAATTCCGAAAGGAAATGCAACTCAACCTTCTTTGTCCTCTACAACATCCCAAACTTGGATTCATCTGTGCTCTCATTGCAATGTTGTTCATGTTTTCACGAGATCGCTTCTAATCGACCACGAGCTCAGTCCATCCTTTCACGATTTAGATGACCCATTCAACCAACCCCACAACTAATTCATACCGAGTTGTTCAAATCCATGAGCATGGACACCAATTCAGCTTAGATCTGTGTTAATAATTTCTAAATTGTGTCCTCACCATGATCTCTAGCTCGAGCCTTCATCGATTCACCACTGCCTTCCATTACCGAGCTCTCAATGTCTCAACCCACGCTCTAAAGACAAAAACTCTCCATAGATGCCGACGAGCTCTTCCATACTTACTGCAACTGACTTCCCCATGTCAAGCTCTCAAAATGAACCTTCTACCTAGCTCTAACCTCAGCTCTATTCATTGGTCCAATTGATTCGAGCTCCTATGTGCTACATACCCCGACACGTTGGATCATGTCAAAACTCATCAGACTCACTAATTATGAGCTCAAATACCTCGAGCTCCAAAAAATGAAATTCTTGGCTTGTGTTAATGGATTTGAGCCTCTAATTTGAGCCGTTATGACCCACTCACTATGTAAATCAAAATCTTCGTGCATAGCCGTGTTAAGCCTTTGTGCCGACCAAGTTTTGTGTTGGGTGAATTTTTTTTTTGAGCTCCCCAAATTTATAAATACGTCGGCCTTCCCTCTATGGAATCGGTAGTTGATTTGTACTTTATGCAACTCTTCATCGGCTTATTCTCCCTCTACTCGAGCCCCTTTCATGACGTTGTGAATCATTATCTCAACTCGGAATGAGGTTGAGCTTTCTCTGACGCCAACCTGACAGATTACCAAATTTTGAACTCTTCAATGAGCTAACCTAAACCCTGCTCCACCTTCAATTCTATTCGGTCCCATGTTGTCTCAGTGCATTTTTGACTTCCCACGATGGCTTAGCGATGATTCGTTGGCGTTCAACTCATCCTTCATAGCTGCAAATAATGCCAATTCACTGAGTAATTTCTGAATATCTGTAAACTCGAACAATCGAGGCCTTTTAACTCGTCATCCATTCATAATTATTTGATGCACCTCGGGCTTACCTTGCTCAATTCTCTAATATCAACCATCATAATGCTCCTCTCAACTCGCTATGTCACTCACCTAGCTCTCCATGTCTTTCCCAAGCTACGCTATAGCTCAATGAAATGTCATTCTTTCACTTACGCAGCGGATATCTATTGCATTACAATTCTAGCCTTGCCTGATACAACAAGCTAACCATTCATTTGGTCCAGAGCCTCATCATGAGCTAATCTCTTCGTTATATCCCTAGCTCGATTGATCAGGCTACTTCTCCTCTTTAGCTTGGTCTGAATCCGAGTGAGCTCCTCTCAACTCACGGCTAAGCTCGCCGATCCCTTCCACTTGTGAGCCCACCTAAACCTACGAGCTCTAGGGGTTCTAAGTTAGTGTTCCAATATCTATACCAAGCCAATTTGGCCTTAATCACAGAGTCCTCATCACCATTCCATTTTCAACTCAACACATGTGGATCCAACTACCGAAGTGAGCTCAGTGTATAGCTCACTCTACCCAAACCATATCGGGACATGTCGGCTATTTCTGCTCGTTCCCTCTTGTGATCTATGCTGACAAATCTTCAATTCTTGCACTGAACTTCCTTAAAAATTCTTGAACTCTCTTATGGAAAGGCACCATGAAATTATAGAAGATCCTCCAGAAATTTTATACACCAACTTTGACAATTCTAGACTATAGATCGTCGTTGTTCATTTTTACCCAGGGGGCAAAAACATACAACATTTTTGGTGACCTCTCGGGAATGATTTCCTGCTAAGAATGATTCTAGTAGCCTTAAGTTGTCTATTGGGCATGGAGTCAATATTCATAAATCTGAAAACCAATTTGATCCTTTGTGATACCTTCCTAAAATCCCCTCAAGAATTGCTGATCTTGGACCTCCCTTAAATGTTAAGCATGAATTATATTGAATATGATTAAGACTTGGCATCTATGGAGCACTACAAAAATTTTACTGAAGCAGATCATGAAACTCTTAAGGAAAATTTGAAATTTCTTTCTCCTTGACACCTACTAATGATGCAATAATGTGTATAATAACACAAGAAAGACAACGGACACCAAAACACATTTAAACAACAAAAAACCATACATTCCTCGAGTGGAACTTGTAGGGTGTGAAATACACTTATTCTTCTAAAAGAAAGCCTATACTACCCTACATTAACAAGAAGCATAGGTGAGCTAAAAAAAACTTACAACTGGTTGTGCAAAATAGCTCCCTTTCCTCATAACGTATTTCCATGCAAATTATGTGACAATGGACATAGCTGAGAATGTGAGTAAAAAACTGAAACATGCCTAATTATCCACTTGGTCTACTGAGACATCAACTAGAAAGATAAAGAATTCATATTTTATTTTCTCTGCATTTTTCCTACAAAAGCATTGCAACTGATCCTCATAACTTTGAAGCTCATCCTCACATTCTGAAGTGAATGTGACTAGTTTTGGCTTCTCCTCTGACTTTAATGAAGCTAGGTACATGATAGGACATGGTATAAACCGTTGAATATCCCTGCTTGTCAGAACTTCAATTTTAACAAGAAAGCCTTGCTGAAGACATCCTTGAAAAGACTGATAATCCACAATCTGATTTCCCTCTTGTTTCTCATTTACAAATAGCTCTTCTTCTATATAAATGAATGATACTAAATTGATGTCTCCTCCATTTCCTTTTCCTTTCTTAATAATGAGGAGCTCCTCCATGACATGCAACCATTTTGGACCACTTACAACCTCAAATGGAGTTACTGAAAGTCACTGCAAGTGTTTGAAGCATACTTATCATATAGGAGTTCCACTTTCATCTTAAAGTAAAGTTGTTCAACAACTCTAACCTCTTCATCCCACATGGAACTTGCAAGATCAAATCCTTTTACTAGTTGTTTTCTAGGACAATTAAATGAAGCAATATCTCCTTGGTTTTCTTCTACCATCACTTGTTCATCAAACAAATCTAGCCCCACAATTGAAAGCAATAAACTTTCAATGATGTCATTTTCACCCAAAACCTTTAAAGTTGACTTACTTTTTCCCGCATGCTCCTCCCTTTCTTCATTCAATGAATATTATAGATGATCCAAGTCTTCTGATTCAAGGGGACAACTTGAAACTACAAGTATTCCAGAAATGGGTATTTCTATAAGCCCTTCTGCATCCAAATACACCTCCGAATCTGACAGAAAATATGCTCCTTTGTTCTTCGAATGTGCAAAGGGTTCAACCTCCATTATGGTGTTTCCTGAATTAGCAATTTATTCCCCATGACCTTCCTTGTCTTCAAACATAAAATTTGCAAGATCAAATTCATCTAAGAAAATAGAGTTTTGAAAAGACAATGAAGGGGAAGAATCTGAAACTTCTTGCATGGTATAATCTATACTTGAAACTTCTAAGTCTATCACAGAAGGAATCCCACTATGGTAAGTTGTTACATTAGATGAGGGTATTGGAGAGTTGCTACAATGCTCCATAAGTGATGCAAGTTCTTGACATGCTTGACAGGTAGGATCATTACACTCATAAGAATCAGCTTGTACACTTGAGAGTCTTTCTTCTTCAACTTGCACATTCTCCTCTCTAATAGACTCTGCCACCTTTGGTGATTCAAACACTTCTGATGGAATTGAGCCAATATGAATACTGTAATCTGAATAAGTAGACTGTTGGTCCTCCTCCTTCAACTCTAGATTTCTTTTTGGTAATAAACCAGTTTATTTAACTTGTTCTTGAGTCTCAACTTTTGTAGAAGGTTTAATCAGGAACAAAATTTACTTGATGTTAAGTTTTGTAGCCCATTTCTTCAGATTATCTACATGCTCTCCTTTTCTATTCTCTTCGACCATATACCCCTCCGTTTTTCTCATTTATTGACAATGCTCTTCCTAAAATGGATTTATGACTACAAGAGGAGGGGTGGGCTGGGATTCAACTGATTCCCTCACTATTTAAGGAAAAGATTCATTCTCTTGTATTGATGGATCTTGTAAAAAAGAGGGAAATTAGGAAGTACAAGGCATGGAAGATTCATGATTGAATGGAGGAATAGAAAACAAAGGAGTGAATTCCACCAAAGGGGTAGAAAATGGAAGGTTAGGACTATGGGGTTCAAGTTGAAATTGCATGGATGGAAACACAGGAAAAGGGTTGTAAAGTGGTAATGCAGGGGCCTTCCATTGACATGATTGACTGACATTACATTCATGAATGTCCCTTTTCTTGATCCATTCTCCAACTTGAGTCATCGTCTTGATTATGAATTGAAGCTTTTTTTGAGGGATAAGCTCACATGGTATATGGCCATTCCATGGGTATGGAATGTTGAAGCCAATCTAGGTTACCCTTGTCATTTCATTGATCCTTATTTGCATCATGTTATACTCCAACTCTCGAAACTTCTTCTGCAAGTGATCTTATTCAAGTGAATAAGAATATTCATACCACTGTTCTTCAGTAGCCCCCATGTTTGGTGGATAACCAAATTGATCTGCATCTTGCTCATGTAGACATGCATGCTCAAACTGATATTCATCATGAAATTGGTTTGGAGGTGTATTGTAATATCCTAAAGATGGAAAGAACTGCCACTGTTGCAAGTGGGAGTTCCACTATGGAAATGAAGCCATGATTGCACAAATTTATGAATGGGAGAAAATGGAAAGATATGGAAGAAAGCAAAATGGAAAATGGGTAAAATGAAGGTCTGCAACACAGAGAGGAGGGTACTTAGACCAGTGGAGTCACCAGTTGTGATTAGGTATACCTTTTTAGGTTGAAACTTCACTAAGAGCACAACAACTTAATGAAATGAAGTGAACACAATACACACACCTATGAAAGATGTGATTCTTCCCACCGGGCATTCCAAAAATTATTTTCACCAAATCACTGCACCCCCCAAATGGCCTAAAAATGAATCAAAAAATTCGGTGTGATTAGAACAGATAGGATCAGCTCTCAAGTTATGGGACTTGGGCTTGAGGCGAACCTCCAGAGAAGGCTAGCTTCCTCTTCTTAAACTAAACATAACACTACTTCTAATGCAAGCAAAATGGCTAACTAGACCTATGCTAACATTTCATGGGATTAGGGAAAGAGATTTTCCAGGAAATGAAACCTAAACTAGAAGTGGTGATGCACTAAGGAAATGGATGTTTAACCTCAAGAAGGGTTAATGTGGGTAGGATGCTTGCATAGTTGGCCACCTTCACCTATTGCAACTTGAAAGGGTACAAAATACCATAGACTGGAAGCATGCGTTCCTTTGTTAAACTCGATCAGACAATAAGCTACCAATCTCCCAGTGGAAAAGGATGAACTTGAAGAGGGTGAACCAACACCACAACTAAACTGCATGAAATATTTCACCACTTGATAAGAACAAAATTCCATGAACCTGCAATGGAAACCAGAACTTGCACTATGCACCTGAAAACATGAGAGAGGCAAATAGAAGCAGGAAAATCATGGAAGGACATTCATATGATCACAAAGCATAATTCTCATTACTTCAATCACTTGCATAGTACATCATTACATCAATTGAAAAGGGAATAGGCTACCATTACAATTTGAGAAGAAAGGAGTGAAAGCCTATAAATCACAACATCTCAGCTTGTGAAGAGAAGGGAAGCTTCAAAAGTGTCTAACTTGTCCAACTCGTATGACCTGTCGGAAACTACTTATTGAAACCCCCTTTGGAATGAGCTTCCAAATTACATTTATAGAAAACCTTGAGTGGTTGAGATAAAGAGGTAGAATTCCTAGAATCTAGGCCAGAATTTAGGAAACAATTCATCATTGTTGTTGGCCATGTTTTCTCATTTATTGCACCTCCACCTTTCGAGGCACCACTCAAGGAACGAGAAAAACCTGCAATTTTCAAATGCAAAAACTCCAAAAATTTATCTTCTATAAATTCGATCATGTAGTTATTGTTTTCCCGATTCTAACGACTATAATTTTGTTAAAAACCGGTAACCAGGGAGAAAGTTGTGGCTTCCTGAGTGAAAATCACTTTTTGGGAATTTTGAGACATTATGCTCCATCAATCTTCATAAATTCAAAGATTGAATTTCTCCCATTTAATTAAAATAATATTTTAATACATTATAGAGTCCCCCTTTACACTTTATCTAAGCTTCATTAGTGGAATCCACACATTTAAAATTGTATTGAGGGTCGGTCACCGCTTCGCCATACTTTGGAGATGCTCCCCATTTTATGTTGATCGATGAGCCATTACCGGCGGGTTCTCATCTTAACTTGCCACATAATCAGGAATTTTATTTTTTCATTCCACTTTTACAACTTAACAATTGTCTTAGAAAATCTTAGGGTTGTTTGAATGCCCATTCACTTAATAAATTGTAGCAACGTCCAATGTGGTGGATAGGCCAAGAAGCTCAGCTCCGGAGTTCACACATTGACCTCTCTAAGATTTGGTGACCACTTATCCTTGAAAAGTGAGTTCCTTGTGCAAACTTGAGTGACTCAGCTTAAATTTTTCACAAATTGACATGTCTCCAAGTTTATTGAGATGCCTCACCTTCACATACCCACCTTACTCACAAATTATTATGTCATGTTGTTAAATGAGAAACTTGGTGTCTAAGTCTTGAGCTTCGTGCTAACCTCTGAAATAATTGAACTAAATCCGAACTCTGACGCATGTTTTTTTTACAATCAGCTCACGGGGGAATTTACAAACTACAAATCTCTGAAATCCCAAAAAGGGCATCTCTGAAACAAACTCCGAAACGACTCCTTGGTGCTTTGTGTTTCTAACTCCCATCATTTGACATTTGAGCCATTCGGATTTGTATTTATTCTACATAGTGACCCTTGACTTGATGGTTTGGCCCATGACTTGGATTGATATTTGGAAACCACCCTCCATTTTGACCTAACTTACTTCAAAGTTCGGAGTCTGATTTTTGGAGAGATGGATATCACCTTTCACTAGATTTGACCTGTCCTCACTACTTTAGGTCATGCCTCTTCAACCATGGTGAGAAGATCCTTAATGTAACCTCTATTTGATGAAGGAGATGGAGATATCCTTCTTTTGCACAAATTCTATGAAAATAACCTTGGGAAAATATGGTCAATGCTCCATTATTTAACTCTTAAGAGTTGTCACTTCTAAGCAATGGAGATATTTTCAACACAAGGCTAAGGTTACTGAAGACATTAAGAAATCTTGATTGTTCTGCATATTTTTGCAAGTAGATTTTGTTCCTTTTTTGATACACAGGGAAAACAGGGGTAGTTCAGGATGGATAAATGATTTTTTAAATGATTTTGGAGGTAGATGAAGCAGGATAGAGTTGATTATACCAGATCTTTAGAGGGACTTCACAACAATGAAAAACTTCAACAACAGAAAGATTCAGAAAAGTTAAGACATTCCTTCAACCAGAAGGTGTTCTTTAATGGAGGTCCAAATCAACACGTTTTTTAAAGATGGATTTGTGAGAACCGATGTCAAAAATAATGCACCACAAAAAAATTGCACTTCGATGGTAACGTCAAGCTCCAACACAATAAGCATGATTCGAACAATGGAAAGAATATGCAAATAAGAAAACAAGTCTGCTCATGCTCATAGATCAAAAAAAGGATGTACAAATAGGGGTGTTATGTAACCCCCATGCATAAACAAGGAAAGAACATCAATGATGCCATTGACGCATATGACGTGACTGACTCATATGATGCCACTAAAGGAGGAGTTACAATTCTAAATAAGGAATGTAACTCCTATGACGCATTGATGCAAATGATAATGATGGATACTACGATAGAATTTGACACTAATCATTTGACTTCCTAAGAGCTATGACTCTCGCAAGGTGAGATGACTCACTAGGTGATGTGGATGATGACTAGGCATGTCACACACACCAACACCCACCTTCATCGAAGCTGAGAAAGAGGTCAAGGTAAGCCAGAACAGAAAAGAAGACTCCCCTAGACAACTAAGAAAGATGTGCTAATGGGGCCCGACAACTAAAGGCCTAATAAGGTGCCCATATACAAACAACATCTTTCTGGAAGGAAGAAGAGGAGGAGAAGACGGAGATGAGAGGGATGCAGAAGATGCCATGGATGGATCTGAACTCTGCAAATCTAAGAAGTCTCCTAGAAGAATGTCAATCATGAGATCCTCTACCTTTGGATTGAAGAAGAGCCATCTACACTGAACTATGTGCCTACCCTTAGGAAGGACATAAATGATGTGCTGGAATTTTGCCCACTCTACAAAGGAAACTAAAGGCAGCAACATGAAGAACTCTAAGTCTATTCCACAAAAGTGTGACATAGGTCTAGCAAGTGAGTGCAAAGGA
This sequence comes from Taxus chinensis, assembly GCA_019776745.2. Lineage (NCBI taxonomy): Eukaryota > Viridiplantae > Streptophyta > Pinopsida > Cupressales > Taxaceae > Taxus > Taxus chinensis. The sequence goes on from CM034148.1 coordinate 239,157,873, forward strand.
ACCGGAGGTAATGTCACGAGTCCAAAACTGTCAGAGTATGAAGGGTGAACACCTATAGACATGATTTCTAACTGATGTGAAGGCAAAAAAACATCCCCCACAATAGAAAATGGATCCACCAGAAAGGGTGGATCAATGAACGTCTCCGAAAAAGTGGAAGTGGTAAGAGTCCCAGAAGGGGCACTCCCAACAATGGAGATGATGAACTCCTCTGAAATACCTGTACATGGATGAGAAACATGTAGTACATCACAAGTGTACTCTATGAAAAGATGACTAAGGTTAAGAAGATACTCATCCCAATGAGGGGGCTCAAAAAATAGAAGAGCGATTTTAGATAGGTATGAGTCATCCAATGAAGGTGGTAGAGTGAAAGGGGCCTCAAACACTGAAGGTCGAAAAGAGGCAGGTGTGATGATTGTATGAGACTGTATATGAGACTGCTCAATATATGATGAGATGTGGGATGTGACAAAACTCTCTAGAATAGTGAGAGAAGGAGGATAATATTCCTCTATAGTACTCTCGACATCAGAACTAGGTGCACAATCATCATCATCAGAAGTAGAACCAAGTGATTCTATGTCATTGGAACTGTCATCACACAAATAAATATGTGTGGGTGGCCCTTTGTAAGAAAAAGTATCGATGAACTCACTTTCCTCCATGGATGCAAGATTATCATAAGATCCATAACCAGATGAAGGAGGATCAAAGTTTCCATGAAAATTTCGAATAAAATTCCAAGCTTGGTGCGCAGACGCAATGAATTCTATTCGACATTGAAGGTCCTCCAGTATAGTAAGACGAAGAAGCCCATATGCCATGTCACTCTTGTTCAACCAATTTTGGTGATGAATGTGGTCAATAGGTTCAGGTGTCATCCCAAGAAGATGTGGTAACAAGTTGTACATAATGCAATGATCGAGTATTCCATTCTTCCATTATAGGTAGTTTCCTGGTCCTAGTTGAACAACGGAACAATGAAATTGAATGTCCATGACGAGAGGAGCCTCCAAAGAATACTATTTTAACCCCCCCTTTTTATGGCACTTTAAAGTTTAGTGCGTTGATTACAATCAGATGTGATTGTGCATCGAGAACCAGTCTGTCACTCACCTTGCAATCAGAGTAATAACGCGCAAGAGTCGAGACCACAATTAAGGTTTGTTGGGTGCAATAGTTTGACATTGTAAGTAAGCACAAGAATAAGTGAAAACAAGAAAGGGAAGAGAAGGCCTTGTGAGAAATAGTGCCTCACATCGTACAAAAGAATCCCTTTGTTGTAAGACTGTGGCGGACACACTCACAAGTCAACAAGCAATAAAAGGGATATAACAATGCTCAAGATGATTCGAAATGAGCCGATAGTAGCAATATAATGACACCCCCCAGAATGTGGCACTTTATAAAATAATGTGTTTACAAAATTGATAATCCCATCATATACAGTGCAAAAAAACTTGCAACTTTGACTAAAAAAGTGCTCAAAGCCGAGCAACGAGTCAAAATTTATAGAAAAAACTAATTCCTGCAACTGATGGAAAAATCCTAATAAGCCTACAAATGGATTAGAAAAGTGCCCTAAACACATGCAAAGGGTGTCGTATGTATGCTTGTTTGAAAAGGCATCAAATTTTAGATAGGGTTTGTTTTAATTGCGAGGGGGGATTAGCCTCCTACCAACCCCGGACCTCACCCTCCGTCCTCGACACTCGAAGGAAGGATAATAATACAACCAAGGAAAATATCTAAAAATAAATTACAATGCCAATTAATTGTTTTTAACCTCAAAATTTTAAAAAAGTGATAGATTTACCAATAATCAATTTTAAAAAGGATGGATACGGGTGGCTCGAAGAGTGGAGCTGACAGGACATGAAATGCATTGAGTCAGTCGGTCAACACGTGAGTTGTCAAGTTGAAATCTCACCAAGGTAGAGGTAATGCAGGTTGAGCTGAGTCCACGCATGGAGGAGACGGCGCCACGAAAAACCATGACCCAAACCAGGCCGGTGTAGAAATGAAAAGAAAACCCCACGTGGTTAAGTGTAATCCACTCCAGGTAATCTGTGGTTAAGTAAATGAAACATGGTCAAGTGTAACCATTGTTGGTGATAAACATTGTAGGTAAATGAAACGGTCCAACAGTGACCAGGTCCACATGTAGATTGTAACCGTTGTTCCAAGATTAACTGTTGTTCGAAGATTATATGCAGGTGAGATTATAGGTAGGTTGTAACGGCTCAAACAAAGTGCAAGGGGCTGACACACGGTTGTGAAAATATTCTACGGGCTAATAGAATAGGAGCACACTGAACTAGAAAGGTAAGCACAACATGAACCAAAGAAGGAGGACTCGAGCCGCTGGAGGTAAATATCCCTCAACCAATGCAAAAAACAAGTCAAAAAATAGCGAGTAGAAGAGAAGTTGCTAAGCCGAGTTGACACAATTGGAACACAATTTTAGAAAGGTCTCAGGCTTGTGGAATATAGAGAATCCCAGAATAACAACCGTCACAAAGCCAAAACTGTGAAAACCAAACACCAACAAATGCAACATGAGTAAGAAAGAAGCAGTCGTAGAACCCCGAGAAGTGAACAACCATTAAGCCAAAATACCCATGAGTCAAGAGATGCACACAGATGGAGGGAATAAGATCCATGAACCAAGAACGAGAATAACCCACACCAATGTAGAGAGGCTCGATTCACCAAGAGGACGATGCATGCAAAAAGGCAAGGTGAGCAGGTAGAGTATAGCTTGAAGTGAAAAACAAGACAACACTAAACTCTAAAATCTGCAACCCGTGAACCTGAAATGCACCCCGAAACACATGCAGATCCTGGAAAACTCGAACCATGAACCAATGAACAACCCCTCAAACTTGCAACTACTGAAACCTCAATACGAGGTGAGCATTACAATTCCAAAATAATAAAAAAAAAACTTGCACGAGGAAATAAGAAGAAACCAGAAGTAATAAAAAACTTGATAAACAAAGAGTGCATGTTTTACTGAAACCAACTCTAATACCATGAAAGAGGGATTCACAAGAATCGATGTAGAAAATAATGCACCACAATGAAGTTGCACTCCGATGGTAACATCAAGCGCCAATGCAATAAGCAAGATTCGAACAATGGAAAGAATATGCAAAAAAGAAAACATGACTACTCATGCTCATAGATAAAAAAAGGAAGTACAAAAATGGGTTATGTGTAACCCGCATGCCTAAACAAGGAAAGAATATCAATGATGCCACTAACGCATATGACGCCACTAAAGGAGGAGTTACAATTCCAAATAAGGAATGTAACTCCTATGATGCACTGACACAAATGACAATGACAGATTCTATGACAAAATCTGACACTTGTCATTTGACTTCCTAAGACCTATGACTCTCGCAAGGCGAGATGAATCACCAGGTGATGTGGATGATGACTAGGCATGTCACACACACCAACAGTCTTCACATAATTTTTTAGACTCCAACACGAAGGATTGAATTGAAAGACTCAATTAGACACTAAAGTCTTTGATTAATCACACCTAAGGTACACCCGAAGACTTACACACAATTATTTATCAAAAAATGATAGTGAATTGATTTTAATTTTTTTTATCTCATCCAAGATGAAGGCTCTTCTTGAAATGAAGTTACAAATACCATTAAACTATCATAGGGATGAGATCCTGTGTGATTTCACAAATATTTCAATATAAGATTGTAATGGGAATGAAAGAAACTATTTACAGGCATTTTGAAATAAAGTAGACACAGAGTGCTAGAGATTAGACACAAATTAATTCCAAAATTGCTTAGATTCATCAGCAGGGGAAAGCTTCCGGAGTAGTCTCAGTGCTTGTCAATGGCTATACATCTGCAACCAACTTGACATGACAAAAAATCTAACACAGAAGAAAATAACAGGTTATCTCAGCTTTTGTCTCTCGGGAAGACGACTTTCTCAAATTTTTTCTCGAGAATTCAAACTTTGACCATTTGCAAGAGTATTCTCATTGCTTTTATGCATTTTGCTCACTCAATTTTCGCCCCAAAAGAGAAGAATATTCAAGGGACCTTTTCTTGTTACCAATTTGTTTCAGACAATGACGTTTAACAAATTTAGATCCGAAATCTGCTAGGTGGACCAATTGTGAACTGATCACATTTCTTGGGCCCTCGACTAATGACTAGGATGTCATGCCACAACTTTCAGGATTCTTTTTAATCATTTTGATTCTTTCATGCGAAAAATACCCTTTTTTAAAATCATTTTTCAGAGCCTCTACATAGTTGGACTTGACAGGTCATCCCTTTTTGCTCTCGAGGCAACGCCTTTTTTACCTTTTGCGCCTACAGTTTCATCATTTCATCCCTTTTCCCTCTACAATTTCTACCCCGCATCCATTTCCTCTAGTAATTCCCATTTTTACAAGTGCTTGAGTAATTCCCACTTCAAAATATTGACCTTAATGATCCTTGGACTCACAATTTAAGTTTTGAATCCATTCAATGGCACCTTACTGATAGAGAAAAAATAATTTCATCAAAGAATGATGAAAAATAGTGCGTATTCACATCTCCAAGAGTCTTGGAGCAAAAATGACGAAAAAACAGGTGAAATGCACAACAACCATTGATCCTACCCCTTTTCCACTTAATAACATAGCCGTCCACTTGTTTCCTTGGCACAACTACAAAGGAGAAGCACAGAGGCAAGTCTCAAACAAGCGCGAGCCTTCCACATACCCTGGGCCCAAGAAAAATGCCTTTTGGCCTTTGAAAAGTCTCGGTGAAAAAAGGAGCCAGCGGAAGCCTCCACATGTCTCAATGGCGCATTTTGAGATGGTCCCCAAAAGTAGAGACCCCAAACAAGTGTGGGCTCAACACGTGTCTTAGTCAAGCAGAATCTATTAAAAAAATTGAAGGTTCAATAGAAGGTGCCACATGTCTAGGGTCTGAGACATTTTTCTTTTTCCGTTGAAAAGTCCAAGAAAAAGGGCGGAGTGAGCGGAAGCCTCCAAGTGTCCTCCTGGAACTTCTTCAAAATAAAACTTAGGGGCCGGTCCCCAAATAGGCGTGGTCCCTCCATATGTCCTAAGCTCTTTAAAAATTTGCTTGAAAAGTCTAAGTATTGAAAGACCCGATAGAAGCCTCCACGTGTCTTTATGGCGAAACGTCGAGATGGTGCCCAAGAACGAAGACCCTGAACAAGCGTGGGCTCACCACGTGTCCTAGACCTTAGAAAATTGCTTTGAAAATTTCAAGTATAAAGCAAAGCCGATGGAAACCTCCACATATCTCCCTATCGTAATTGTTAAGGTGGGACCTTGAGGCGGATCCTCAAATGAGCGTCAGTGCACCACGTGTCCACGGTCCACCAAAACTATACCGGATGCATGAAAAAATTGTTTAAGTCTAAGAAGAGTAGCAAAAACTTCCATGTGTCTGATGAAACTTCAAGGAAAAACCAAAAGGTGAACCAAAACTATACCGGCTGCATGAAAAAATTGTTTAAGTCTGGGCAGAGTAGCAAAAACCTCCATGTGTCCCCCCGGTGCAACTTCAAGGCCAAACCAAAAGGTGAATTTTCAAATTATTTCCGTTCCTTCATGTCGACAAGTTCTTGGTTGAAGCAAGCCTTTGATATTTTAGAGTGCCCCGCCGAGCTGTATCCAACCAAAAAGGGCCACGTTTCCACTAATGCAGAGATGTAATTTTGACGGGGAAAAGCACACCCGTCAAATCGTAAAAATGCAAGAAAACCACCATTTGAGCCTAGAAATGAATCTTTCTTCAAGGACAGAGAATTTGGAAATGTTACAAGGCTCAAATATGATCTTTCGGGCTACATCCAATCACGTTTCCATAGGTATTTGGGACAAAAATGATAGGAACAACAAAACGTGACTATGGAAAATAAAAGGAAAGGAAAAACCCAAGTTTTACGCCTAAGGTATAGACTCTTTCAGATGGACAGAGGAAGGAAAAAAAAATTATGGACCTTTAAGTGATCCTCAACCAAGGAAGGGACTGATCATGGCAACCAAACGGAGGATAGAGTCTTCAAGCACTAATACAGGGAGACAAAAAACATAACAGAGGCCGCAAACTGAGGAATTTCAATGAAAAATGGGGTGAGACTAATTTGAGCACCAACATCGGCTCTGACTCGAGGATGGGCACTCATTGTGAATGCCACAAGAAAAAATAGTAGACCAAGTGCCAACAACAAACCATTAGGCAACAGAGTCAAAGAATAAGCTTACAAAGTAGAACAACCATAACCATCCTCTAAAAAATGAACTGAGAAACCAACAAAACTAGGTCACCTAGGACTAGAACAAACAAAAACACAAAAGTGGAATGAAAAAAAAAGAACTATACACTGTACAACGGAGAGCATCTTGATTCAAAGAAAATAATCAAGGAAAAAATTCAAGTGCCTGCCATTCTGGATATGACCATGCTAAGTAGTTCTGATATGTTTTTAACAACTAGTCATATGATTGCCTCTCTTTTCCATCAAAGTCGCTATCTGACCACATTTCTTCAGGCTTATCCTTTGTGCCTGGGTCAAGTTTTTTAACATCTTTCGAGGCTGCATCAAACATCAAAGTCTCAGGAAAATCATCTTGCTCATGATACCTGCATTGATCAATTTCATATTCCTTGAAAGTAACATAACTCACAGAGTTATCAATATCAATATCTGCATGCAATACTTCATAAGAAGCATTGTTGGGGTCCTCAATAAGATATAACATCTTCTTTTCACCAGGTAACTTCACAAGGTTGCCCTCAATTGGTATGGTGGCATAAGACATGTCCATCTGAACATTTCCACCAACACTTGCAGCCCACTTTCTTGATAACAACATGCCCCATTTGGTAGGGCAATCAATGACAACAACATCAAGTTTCAAGTTCTTACCCGGATAAGCTGCAAGTTGTACCACCAAACCTTTTACACATCCTACAACAATAACCTCTCTAGAATCCATTACAGTACACTTGCCATAAGCTGCTGTCACTTTAATGTTCAATTCATTCATGACTTCCAGAGGCATAACATTGCATGATGCTCTAGAATCAAACATACAATTGTGCAACAGTTTGTCTTTAATAATCAATGTTGTAAAAAATGGACTAACATTTAATTGAGACTCAACCAAAGATGTTCCCAAGTAAACTTCAGGTGGTTCACCTAGTTCCTCCAGTACTTGGGGTTTTTTCAACTCTGAAATGGTAGGAGGAGTCTTAACATTTCTACCTTGGGTGACTTTTTCTTCTCTAAACTCCAAATATTCGAATGCTCTATTCCTATGCTCAGGGATTCTAAGCAATTCAACAATAGGAACAAAAATCTTGATCTGACTCAAGATTTGGGCTATGTCATAAGGAACATATTTGGGTAATGTAGTGTTAGGAGGAAGGTTTACAAATTCATCTGATGGCATAGGATTTTTTACAGTCTGAGCATAGGGAGGGACACAAGTTCTACTTGAGACAACAAGGCCTTTTCCAGATGTATCTTTCTTTGGATTCTCTTTTGGGATACTGGTAAGCACTGGAATTTTTGGTTTGGCCTGAGGCCCTACCCCTTTGACAACCCTACTCCTGGTATTATATTCTTTTTCATGGCCAACCACAACATTCATTAACAACTTCCTATCCTCCTCAGAAGGTATCCCTCCATCATACTTCTCAATCATTAGAGCTCTTAGGTACTCAAAATCATTATTAGGAAGTTCAAAATCTTGCACCATATAAATTTTAAAAGTATGAGTGGGAGGAAGAGGTAATACCCGGTGAATGCAATCCCAGAAATGTTTAGCAGTTCTAGCACTCATCAACTCAGTTGAGGTTTCTCCCTACTGTGAACTTGTAGAGGAATCCACCATGCATGCATCATCATCAGTGTTATCATCATCATCAACTTCTTCAACTTGCTGATCTACTTCACATGGCGGGTGGGGTAAAAAGCATTTATCACACCAATCCATTTGATTTGTCTCTTCAACAACAACTTTGGCATTTAGAGGATCATGCACTACTCTATTCTCCCTAGCTTGGGGTTTTCTAGCTCCCATGGGTCCTTTACCTCTGTCATCAGACCTCTGATCATTTCTAGGATGATTTGCAAGTCTATCTTGTCCTTGTTTCCTATGCTGACCCTGAGAACCTTGTCCAATTCCTTTTTCTTCCCTGGCTAGCTTGTAAGAGATTTCTTTGACAGCCCCGACCAAAGTCCTTACAACTTCCTCAAGATCCACAACCTTACTTGATTGAGGCTTCTCAGGGTTGATCAATTTAACACCCTCCCTCTTAGGGGGTTTTCCAACTTCTTTAATATTATTCTCAATTTGCAATGCCATGGTAAAGTCCTACCTCAAAGTCTCTGGGTTCTTATCCCTCAAATAGTAAGCAAATTTCTTATCAAATGCATCTAAATACTTTATCAGACATGATTCATCACATGGCATCAAATTAGTAGGTAGTTTTCTCAATGTTTTGTTAAATCTAGTATTGAAATCATGCACTGATTCATTAGGATTATTTTTTATATTTTCAAACTCTGATAAAAGAAACCTAGGGTCTGTTTTATCACCATACTACATTCTAAAAGCATTCTTCATCTTTGTCCAGGAGTCAATGGAATTATCTGGCAGAGATTTATACCAGTCCCTTGCATCTTCTTCTAGAGTATGGATAAATAATTTAATGTATACATCCTCAAACTCTATTTCGAAGTCCTCCATCATATTGACAAAGAGTTTCAAGTGTTGATCACCAGTTATTGCATTATTTCCTTGAAACTTAGGCAATCTATTTCTTACATCTTGTGGCACAACATTTGGATAGCTAGCCATACCTCTAAAATTGATGGGACCAAAAGTATTAACAACAAATGGAGGTCTGGGTGGAGGCTGAGCCATATTATTCTAAGGAGGTGATCTTACAGGAGAAACAAAATGATGAGGAGTGAGGGGTTTGTGTGGTACAAGGATACAATTTTCAGAATGACTTCCCTCTAAAGGCTCTGTCTCTTGGAAAAATCTATTAGATTTTGAAAATACAGGGGTAGATTGAGAAGTAAATGTTTCAAATACAGATGATGGACCCTCTCCAGATGGAGAATTCAATTCAACAAAGAGACTACCTAATTCAGAAGCACTTGAGGAAGTACTACAATCTTCAATCATAGGTTGATCAGTTTCACCAATGGAGATCTCTTTTCTTGATGCTTGATCTCCAACAACCTTCCAAATTCTTTCTTCCTTCTGAATTAGACTTTCCCATCTCTTGAAACAACCTTCTACTAGGGTCCTTGGTGAAGAAATATCTTCTTCCTTCCAGCTTTACAGATATTAATGACAAATCTTACTTGATATATGTTAAGACACTGGTATTTATAAAGAATTTAAACAACATGGAGTCGCCACTAAGGATTTTCACCTTAGTTTGTGCAAATGCACTATGAAAGACCTATCAAATGTCTGTCAATACCAGATTCATGCAAAGATTACAAGATCTTCTCTTCTTTTACCCAAATTTATCAATGATGATACAAATCTTAGTGCAATAACTATATAAGCTAGAAATATTACACTCAGAACTCACAACTTTGAACAATTCTTACAGATCTGAACAAATAATGATGTTTCAGCAATGTATTTGCACTTTAAAATCTGTAAAAAGCATTACCAGGGTCTGTACGCGTACACCTTTGTTCAAATACTTCAAAAATTCCCGGCAACGGTGCCACGAGTGTTTTTGATGGGGCCAAATGGATACAAACTTGCAACAAATCAACAAATCAGTCTCAGTAATGCAAATAAATTCCTAGCAACGAAAATCAGTTCCCCGGCAATGGCGCCATGAGTGTTGGTATCCAAATTCATTCTCCTTTTCAAGCTGAGCAGCAACACAGATTCGACAGGGAGCTTAGAGGTAGATAGATCATAGTGTGTGTGTTTTGTAGCTGGGGATGAGATCTAACTGACCCTTTGTTACTCAGATTTGTGGAGAGATGGATAACACCTTTAAGAGGATTTGACCTGTCCTCACTACTTTAGGCCATGCCTCTTCGACCAGGGTGAGAGGACCCTTAGTGTAACCTCTATTTGATGAAGGAGATGGAGATATCCTTCTTTTTCACAAATTCTATGAAAAGAACCTTGGGAAAATATGGTCAATGCTATATGATTTAACTCTTAAGAGTTGTCACTTCTAAACGATGGAGATATTTTCAACACAAGGCTAAGGTTACTAAAGACATTAAGAAATCCTGATTGTTCTGCATATTTTTGCAAGTAGATTTTGTTCCTTTGTTGATACACAGGGAAAACAGGGGTAGTTCAGGATGGATCAATGGTTTTTAAATGATTTTGGTGGGAGATGAAGTAGGATAAAGTTGATTATACTAGATCTTCAGAGGGACTTCACAACAATGAACAACTTCAACAACAGAAAGCTTTAGAATAGTTAAGACGTTCCTTCAACCAGAAGGTGTGCTTCAATGGAGGCCCAGATTAACACATTTTCACATAATCTTTGAGACTCTAACACGAAGGCTCGAATTGAAAGACTCAATTAAACACTAAAGTCTCTGATCAATCACGCCTAAGGTACACTCGAAGACTTACAAACAATCTTTATCAACAAATGACAGTGAATTGATTTTAAATTTGTTTATCTCATCCAAGATGAAGGCTCTTCTTGAAATGAAATTGCAAATACCATTAAACTGTCACAGGGATGAGATCCTGTGTGATTTCACAAATATTTCAATATAAGATTGCAATAGGAATGAAAGAAACTATTTGCAGACATTCTGAAACAAAGCAGACACAAATTGCTAGAGATTAGACACAAATTAATTCCAAAATTGCTTAGATTCATCAGTAGGGGAAAGCTTCTAGAGAAATCTCAGTGCTTGTCAATGGCTATACATCTGCAACCAACTTGACATGACAGAAAATCTAACACAGAAGAAAATAACAGGTTATCTCGGCTTTGGTCTCTCGGGAAGATGACTTTCTCAAAAAAATTCTCAAGAATTCAAACTCTGACCATTTGCAAGAGTATTCTCATTGCATTTATACATTTTTCTCACTCAATTTCCCCCCCCTAAAAAGAATATCTGAGGAACCTTTACTTGTTACCAATTTTTTTCAGACAACGACATTTAACAAATTCAGATCCAAAATCTGCTAGGTGGACCAATTGTGAACTGATCACGTTTCTTAGGCCCTCGAATAAAGACTAGGATGCCATGCCACAACTTTTAGGATTATTTTTAATCATTCTAATTCTGTCATGCGAGAAATCCCATTTTTTAATCATTTTTTGGAGCCTCTACATAGTTGGACTTGACAGGTCATCCCTTTTTACTCTCGAGGCAACACCTTTTTCACCTTTTGCGCCTGTACTTTCATCATTTCATCCCTTTTCCCTCTTTTTCCTCTACAATTTCTTCCCTGCATCCATTTCCTCTGGTAATTCCCATTTTTGTGAGTGCCTGAGTAATTCCCACTTCAAAATATTGACCTTGATGATCCTTGGACTCACAATTTAAGTTTCAAATCCATTCAATGGCACCTTACTGATAGAGACGACAAAGAATTTCATCAAAGAACGATGAAAAATAGTGCGTATTCACGTCTCCAAGAGTCTTGGAGAAAAAATGGTAGAAAAATAGGTGAAATGCACAACAACTGTTGATCCTACCCCTTTTCCACTTTATATCATAGCCATCCACATGTTTCCTTGGTGCAACTGTAAAGGAGAAGCAGAGAGGCAAGTCTCAAACAAGTGTGAGCCTTCCACATACCCTAGGCCCAATTTAAATGCCTTTTGGCCTTTGAAAAGTCTCGGTGAAAAAAGGAGCCAGCAGAAGCCTCCATGTGTCTCAATGGTGCATTTTGAGATGGTCCCTAAAAGTAGAGACCCCAAACAAGCGTGGGCTCAACACGTGTCTCAGTCAAGTAGAATCTGTTAAAAAAGTTGAAGGTTCAGCGGAAGGTGCCATGTGTTTAGGGTCCGAGACATTTTTCTTTGGCCATTGAAAAGTACAAGTAAAAGGGCGGAGTGAGCGAAAGCCTCCAAGTGTCTTTCTGGCACTTCTTCAAAATAAAACTTAGGGGCTAATCCCGAAATAGGTGCAGTCCCTCCACATGTCCCAGGCCCTTTAGAAAGTTTCTTGAAAAGTCTATGTATGGGAAGACCTGGCGGAAGCCTCCACGTGTCTTTATGGTGCAAATTCGAGATGGTGCCCAAGAGCGGAGACCCTGAACAAGCACGGGATCACCACGTGTGCCAGGCCTTAGAAAATTTCTTTGAAAAGTTCAAGTACAAAGTGGAGCTGGCAGAAACCTCCACATGTCTCCCTATCACAATTGTTAAGGTGGGACCCTGAGGTGGATCCTTAAATGAGCGTTAACCCACCATATGTCCATAGTTTTCCAAAACTGTACCGGCTACATGAAAAATTTGTCTAAGTCTTGGAAAAGTAGCGGAAACCTCAACGTGTCCCCCCACGCAACCTCAAGGCCAAACCAAAAGGTGAATTTTCAAATGAGTGTCGTTCTTCCATGTGGACAAGTTTTGGGTTGAAGCGAGCCTTAGATTTTTTAGAGTGCCCCGCTTTGCCATATCCAACCAAAAAGGGCCACATTTCAACTAATGCAGAGATGTAATTTTGACAGGGAAAGACACACCCGTCAAACCATAAAAATGTAGGAAAACCACCATTTGAGCCCGAAAATGAATCTTTCTTTAAGGAGAGAGAATTTGGAAATGTTACAAGGCTCAAATATGATCTTCCAAGCTACAACCAATCAAGTTTCCAAAGGTATTTGAGACAAAAATGATAGGCACAACAAAACTTGACTATGAAAAATAGAAGGAAAGGAAAAACCTGAGTTTTACACCCAAGTTACAGACTCTTTCAGATGGTCAATGATCCAGAGGATCCTCATAGAGAAACATTGATCTAAGATCTTCTCATAAATTGTTGCAGTCATTTTTAAAGCGTGGAGAAAAATTATACGATTCCGACGACATCTTGTTTGTAGGAAACGGAGCTCGTTTGCAAAAGTTATAGCCCGCTGAAATTTTTGGGCAACTGGCAAAATTTGGAGTTTTGTGCAGGTTGGACATGTGTACGCTCGCCAAGTGTTTCGATCATATTGTGACACATGGATGAATTATGTGACATACTAAGAAAATGGGTTTTGGAATGCCAGTCTTGGACACTCGTTCTTGGACAAATGGACCCCGCTATTTACTGGCTGGGGGCCCTCAGCCAGGTTCGACACACTCGATTATGGAGGGGTGCCTTGGCCTCCTTCTCATTTAATCATTAAACCAACTTATGTATATAAACTCTTATATTTGCCTTTGCACCATGCATGTGGGACATTTAGGCATGCACTATTTAAATTATCCATGCCTATTTCTTTTTACCATTATCTAAACAATTACCTAGTTCCAATTTCCACGCATTTTCAGTATCACTAAGTATCCACGAACTGGTCTACTTGAATTAAATTTTTTGCTTTAGATTAAACCATGCACTTTGGATTGTAAGTTATACTGCCATGTGATGTTAACAAGGTCTTGCACCCTCCAGATAGGGTGAAGGGGAGTTAGTTGAAGGCCAGATCCCGAAATTGGTACCAAACGGTCTCGAAGTTCTACAATGATGGATCAAGAGGAGAAAAACTTTCATCAATCATTCCTACAGATGAAGGATAATGGTCCCAAGAGGAAATGTACCAAGATAGACAAAGGGAGGAGAAGGGAACTCGGATGGGCTGTGTAAAAGGATAAGCGCCCAGCCGGCATGCTAGGAGGTTTTGATATTCAATATAAATAGACACTTTAAATTCTAATTTGTCCTAGCATTCGGGACTATTTAGATATTAAGTTTGTAATTGCTCATATGTATGAGCTCGAGAGCTGGAATTTGTAGGAGAAGTAAAGAGCAACCCCTGTTATTTTCAAGCAGATAGAAGTACTATTGCATAAGGTTCAAAGAATTTTGTAGAATGATGAAGAAAAGAATTCATCTGGAAGACTCTTCGGATGGGTCGGTCACATTCAACTCATTTGACCCCGGAGACGTAAGCTTCAGAAATTGGAAGAAACTCAAAGGTATCAATTCTTGCGTCACATTGCTTAGTCTGAATCCTGTTTCAAATCTTAGGCAACAACTTTATCCTCTTGGTTACTAAGCAACAAGCTATTGATGGATTGGCAAACATTACAGACAGAACTAAGGGACAAAGTGTTTACATCGAAAATCAACACAAAGCAAGAAGAATGTGTAGTGCAAAAGGGCTAGTTAAATTCTGGGAATTTCCCTAAACACAAAAGAAACACTGCTATCAGAGATGGTATTGGTGGATTGCATAGTTATCTAAGGCATATGAGTTTTACTATGTTTTAGGATCCTACTAAGTCTGTGATGAAATATGGATGTTCAAGCAACCCATCTTGGAAGCATGAGGGAAAATGATTTGAAGGAGTCCTCTTTCTCTTCTTTTAAATAAAAGTAACAAACAATCTAAAGGAAAAGGTTCGACAATGAACAAGGATCAAGAGGAAATGGTAAGCATAATACAAACTCTATTGTTAAGGCATATGAGACTAGTTTTAGGTCCTACTAGATCTTGATGAAATATGTGTTCAAGCAACCCATTTGGAAGCACGATAGGAAAATGAAAAAGGAGTCCTCTTTCTCTTCTTTAGAAGGTAAGAAAGAACAAAGCAATCTGAAGGAAAAGGTTCTGAAAGAACAAGGAAAAGGAGAAGGGTAAGCATAATACTGATTTTCTTACATGTTAAGCATAGATACCAAGTTTCAATTTCCTATGTGTACTAGAGAGATAAATGCAGAGAAGTTGGATAAATGGGTCAACGTAGATAGAAGTATATTGCAGGGTTTAGATAATTATTGATGATGAAGCAAAGATTCATCTGGAAACTCTTCAGATGGGTGGCACAACACTCATTTGGTGGGAGAGTAAGCTTCAGCAAGTGGAAGAAACCAAAGGTATAGCAATCACTTCTTGGTCTGAATTTGTTTCAAATATTAGGCAAACAATTTTATCCTCTTGTTTATAAGCAAAAAGCTATGATGGATTGGTAAACATTAATACAAACTAAGGGACAAAGTGTTTAAGAATACACACAAGAATTTAGGAAAATGGATCTAATTCTTGGAATTTCCCTAAACAAACAAGAAACATTGCTTAAATATATTAGTGGATTGCATAGTTATCTAAGGCATATAACACTTGCTTTAGGTCCTACTAATCTTGATGAAATATGTGTTCAAGCAACCCATTTGGAAGCATGAGGGAAAATGAAAAAGGAGTCCTCTTTATCTTCTTTTAAACAAAAGAACAAACAATCTGAAGGAAAAGGTTCGAAAGAACAAGGAAAAGGAAAGGGTAAGCATAATACAAACTCTACTGTTAAGAAGGAATATTAAAAACCATTTTTTAATCATTGCAAAAAGAACCATGATGAGTCTAAATGTTGGAAATTACATCCTGAAATGAAACCTAAATAGATGGTTAAGAAAGGAAAGGAAAAGAAAACAAACACTACGTAGTTCATGATCTTGGGTCTAGATTCAGGTGATGAAACCAAGATCACAACTATGAGTTTATCAAGGTAAATCAAAACTTTCAATTTCCAACAATAGCACTACAAAATGTTGCATCTTCTTCTAGTAAGCAAACTATACACTGATGATAAGAAAAGGAATGAGCTTTTCCACATTAGAGTAATTTCAAAGAATACGAAAATTGATAGTCTTTTTGATAATGGATCCCAAGCTAATCTAATTTCTGAGGAGGTTGTTAAGAAACTAGGACTCAAAACTAAACCACATCCTAAGCCTTATCCTTTGGGCTAGGTTTGTGATGTTGCAAAATTGCATGTAACTAAAACTTGTACTTTCAGATTTGCCATTATAGACAAATTTATAGATGAGGTTGAATTGGATGTAGTTCCTTTGGATATTTGTGGGGTGGTTTTGGGAAATCCTTATTTGTATGATTGTAAAGCAATCTTCTATAGGGAAGAAAATAAATATTTTCTTGTAAAGGATGGAATTGAGTTTATTGTTAGAGCTAACTATGAAAATAATAATCTATCTTTGGTAACTGCAGGTCAAATGAAAAGGCTTGTAAACTCAAGCAAAAGTTTTGTGCTCATGGTGGTCAAAGCCAAAGAGAAATAACATAAGATGGATTTTGAGACTTATGATCTGAAACATAAGGATAAATTGGAAAAAATTGTTTCTCATTTTGATGATGTTTTTTAGGATCCACAAGGTCTACGTCCCAAAATAGGGGTTCAACATGAGATACAATTGCTTCAAGATGAACCTCTTCCTAATATTGTAATGTACAGGTTGTTAGTAGTAGAGAATGAGGAAATCAAGAGACAGGTAATGCAACTTTTGGCTCAAGGTATAATTCGTCCAAGTACATCCCCATGTGGTTCGCCAATTATTTTGGTTCCTAAGAAGGATGGAACTTGGAGAATGTGTGTTGATTTTCGTGCTTTATACAAGATTAATATAAAGAATCGTTACCCTCTTCCTAGAATAGATTATTTACTGGATCAACTAAAGAGTGAAATTTATTTCACTAAGTTAGACTTAAGAAGTGGTTATCACCAAGTAAGAATTGCAGAAGGTGATGTTTGGAAAACTGCTTTTAAAATGAAACAGGGATTAGTTTGAATGGTTAGTGATGCCTTTTGGTTTGTGCAATGCACCGGAAACATTCATGAGAGTTATGAATGAAATTTTTAGACCATTCATTGATAATTTCGTTATTGTCTACTTAGATGATATTCTTATTTTCAGTAAATCATGGGATGAACATATTAACACACATCCAGAAAGTCTTAGATGCACTAAGGAAAGAGAAATTGTATTTGAAGATGTCAAAATGTGAATTTGGAAAAACATCTTTAATTTACTTGGGGTATATTGTAGGAAATGGAGAATTGAAAATTGATCCTGCAAAAATAAAGGTTATTGTGAAATGGCCTAGACCCACAAATGTGACAGAAGTTAGAAGTTTTCTAGGTGCAGTTCAGTACTGGAGGAAATTTATTGCTAACTTCTCATATATTGCATCTCCTTTGCATCCTTGCTCTTGACAAGTATTAAATAGGTCTTTCAGTGGGGAGGAAAACAACAAAAAGCATTTGATACACTGAAAGAGAAGATAAGTACCCGCTCCGATCTTGGCACTTCTGGATTTACAACATTCATTTGAGTTTGAGACGGATGCTAGTGACTACGCAATGGGGGGCAGTTTTGATGCAGAACAAACGACCAGTGTGTTACCATTCAAAAACCTTTACGAGTGCGGTAAGAAACTATCCAACTTATGATAAAGAGTTGTATGCTTTGGTTCAAAGTGTTAAAAAATGGAAGCATTATTTAATGGGAAAAGAAACAATTATCCATACTGACCATCAACCACTTCAATATTTACAAACACAAACCAAATTGCAGTAGCCTAGACATGTCAGGTGGATGGGATTTTTGCAACAATTTCATCTTGTAATCAGGTATAAAAAAGGTATCAACAAACAAGGTTGCGACAGCTTATCCTTGGGATGGGTTTTGTGATGATGCCAAACTGCAAGGTCACAAAACTTGGTACTTTCATCAAATTTGCCATTAAGACAGTTTTTATTGATGAGGTTGAATGAGATGGCTTTTGAGACTTGCGATCTAAAACATAAGGATGAATTGGTAAAAATTGTTTCTCATTTTGATGATGTTTTTCAGGATCCACAAGGTCTACCTCCCAAAAGAGGGGTTCAAAATGAGATACAGTTGCTTTAGGATGCACCTCTTCCCAATATCGGAATGTACAGGTTGTCAGTAGTAGAGAACGAGGAAATCAAGAGACAGGTAATGGAACTTTTGGCTCAAGGTATAATTCGTCCAAGTACATCCCCATGTGGTTCACCAATTATATTGGTTCCTAAGAAGGATGGCACTTGGTGAATGTGTGTTGATTTCCGTGCTTTAAACAAGATTACTATAAAGAATCGTTACCCTCTTCCTAGAATAGATGATTTTACTGGATCAATTAAGGAATGCAATTTATTTCACTAAGTTAGACTTAAGAAGTGGTTATCACAAGTAAGAATTGCCAGAGGTGATGTTTGGAAAAAGCTTTTAAAATGAAACAGGGATTGTTTGAATGGTAGTGCTGCTTTTGTTTGTGCAATGCACGGAAACATTCATGAGAGTTATGAATGAAATTTTTAGCCCATTCATTGATAATTCGTTATTGTCTACTTAGATGATTATTCTATTTTTCCGTAAATCATGGGATGAACATATTAAACACATCCAGAAAGTCTTAGATGCACTAAGGAAAGAGAAATTGTATTTGAAGATGTCAAAATGTGAATTTGGAAAAAACATCTTTAATTTACTTGGGGTATATTGTAGGAAATGGAGAATTGAAAATTGATCCTGCAAAAATAAAGGTTATTGTGAAATGGCCTAGACCCACAAATGTGACAGAAGTTAGAAGTTTTCTAGGTGCAGTTCAGTACTGGAGGAAATTTATTGCTAACTTCTCATATATTGCATCTCCTTTGCATTCTTTGACAAGTATTAAATAGGTCTTTCAGTGGGGAGGAAAACAACAAAAAGCATTTGATACACTGAAAGAGAAGATAAGTACCGCTCCGATCTTGGCACTTCTGGATTTACAACATTCATTTGAGATTGAGACGGATGCTAGTGACTACGCAATGGGGGCAGTTTTGATGCAGAACAAACGACCAGTGTGTTACCATTCAAAAACCTTTACAAGTGCGGTAAGAAACTATCCAACTTATGATAAAGAGTTGTATGCTTTGGTTCAAAGTGTTAAAAAATGGAAGCATTATTTAATGGGAAAAGAAACAATTATCCATACTGACCATCAACCACTTCAATATTTACAAACACAAACCAAATTGCAGTAGCCTAGACATTTCAGGTGGATGGGATTTTTGCAACAATTTCATCTTGTAATCAGGTATAAAAAAGGTATCCAAAACAAGGTTGCTGACATGTTATCCAGACCACCAATGGTAGTAGCATCTATCCTTTTACAGCATAGCTCTTTGGCTCATGTTAGTTATAAGGAACAATATGCAAATGATGTTGATTTTAGAGAAGTGTATGAGGATTTAGTAAGTGGGAAACAAGTAGGAGAAAAAGATTATCATTTGCATGAAGGATTGTTATATCATTCTGGAAAACTTTGTATTCCAGAAAATGAGCGTGTGCATATGATTAGGGAAGGACATACTTCTCTTATTTTAGGGCATTTTGGTGTTAGTAAGACAGTTGCACATTTACAAAAATATTGCTATTGGCCTAGAATGCATGAACATGTAAACCGATATATTAAGGGATGTGTTATTTGTGCCACAAGCAAGCCAAGTAACAGGAAATTAAGACTTTACACTCCTCTTCCTGTTCCAACACGGCCTTGGGAAAGTGTTTCCATGGAATTTGTAGGAGGCTTGCCCATGACAAGGAAAAAACATGATTACTTATATGTGGTAGTGGACAGATTTAGCAAAATGTGTGTGTTGGTTCCATGTACTAAACAAATAACTGGTGAGGGAACTACACATTTATTCTTTCAGTTTATTTGGGTTCATTTTGGTTTACCTACTTCAATCATATATGATCGGGATTCTAGATTTCTTGGGGAATTTTGGTCAACATTGTGGGGGTTAATGGACACAAAACTGAAAAAGAGCACTGCTTTTCATCCACAGACTGATGGTCAAACAGAGGTTGTAAACCGCACAGTGGTACAATTACTTAGGGGCTATAGTAACAAACATCCTAAATTGTGGGATGAACATATTTATTATGTGCAACATGCTTATAATCGTGCCTTACATTCTTCTACTTTGAAGTCTTCATTTGAGACTTGTTATGGATATCTGCCTAATTCTCCATTAGATATATATTATGGACATGAAACTGTTGTTAATGGTGCAAGTGATTCTGACAAGGCTAAAAGATTTGTGTAGAGAATACAACAGGTTCATCAGTATGTCCATGAACAATTGGAGAAAAGCCAGGCTAAGTACAAAGCTAGGCATGATAAACATAGAACTGATCACAAGTTCAAAGTTGGTGATTCAGTTTGGCTTCACATCAACAAGGAAAGACTGACAGGTGAAGGTAAAAAATTGAAACCTATACAGTATGGTCCGTTCCAAATATTGGAAAAAATTGGTAACAACGCTTTCCGGTTAGATTTACCTCCATATATGCAAATCTACTCAGTTGTAAATGTTGAGAATTTAAGATTGTATGAACCGCCTATGATTGTTGATCATGATGATTCTAACATTATGCCTTCCATTGATGATTTTGCTCCTGAGTATCTTGATGAGTTGCAGGAAGACATCATTTTGGACAAGAAAGTAAGAACTTCGCGAAGGGGTGATATTGAGTATCTTCGTGTTGGGTTCAAAGGCATGCATCTGAACAAGGCAAAATGGATGGAAACCAGAAAGGTGAGGGAGAAATACCCTCACCTATTCACCAATTAGGTTGACTTTTGGGGTCCAAAAGTTTCTCAGTGGGGAGGAATGATCCAAAGGATCCTCACAGAGAAACACCAATCTAATATCTTCTTAGAAATTTTTGCAGTCATTTTTAAAGCGTGGAGAAAAATTATACGATTCCGATGACATCTTGTTTGTAGGAAACGGAGCTCGTTTGCAAAAGTTATAGCCCACTGAAATTTTTGGGCAACTGGCAAAATTTGGAGTTTTGTGCAGGTTGGACATGTGCACACTCGCCAAGTGTTTTGATCATATTGCGACACATGGACGAATTGTGTGACATACTAAAAAAATGGGTTTTGGAACGCCGGTCTTGGACACTCGTTCTCAAACAAATGGACCCCGCTATTTACTGGCTGGGGGCCCTCAGCCAGGTTCGACACACTCAATTATGGAGGGGTGCCTTGGCCTCCTTCTCATTTAATCATTAAACCAACTTGTGTATATAAACTCTTATATTTTCCTTTGCTCCATGCATGTGGGACATTTAGGCATGCACTATTTAAATTATCCACGCCTATTTCTTTTTACCATTTCCACGCATTACCTATTTCCAATTTCCATGCAATTTCTATTGCTAACTGTCCACGCACTATCTATTTTCATTAAACCATGCACTTAGCGTCTAAAATATACACCATGTGTTGTCCCCAAATATTGCGCCCTCCACATAGGCTAAGGCGGCTCTTAAGCCACATAAAAAACGCGCCCACCTACTTTTTAAAACCTCGTCAAAGATTGCATAAGCCAAATGTGGGATAATGATCCCAAGAGGATAAGACAAAAGCAAGGGAGGAGAATGGAACTCGGGTGGGCCATGTAAAAGGATAAGTGCCTAGCCGGCATGCTAGGAGGTTTAGAAACAATATAAAAGGAGTGATATTTTATTTGTATAGCATTCGGGACTGTGTAGAATTATTGTAATGCTCATAACTTGAGCTAGGAGTGGAATTTGGAGGAGATGTAAAAATCAACCCCTATTATTTTTGACAGAGGAAGACTGTGAGAAGGTCATAATTTTGTTGAATTATTTGTAAAGAATTATTTTCAAGATTTTAATAGATCGGTCCCATTCAACTGGACCCGGAGATGTAGGCCTCAAGCGCCGAACTCTGTTATCAATTCTTGCGTCACATTGCTGGTGAATCCTCTTCATTTCTTTCAATATTTACACAGTACTTGCAGTTTTCATTCTTTTATTAAAAATACAAAAATAAATAATGCTCAAATTTTACATCGAAAATCAACACAAAGCAAGAAGAATGTGTGTGCACAATTGCTAGTTAAATTTGGTTTTCAGATCAGTCAAAAGAACGAAAAACAAATTCTATACCTTTAAGTGATCCTCGACCAAGGAAGGGACTGATCATGGCAACCAAATGGAGGACAGAGTCTTTAAGTACCAATACAGGAAGACAAAAAACATAACAGAGGCCGCAAACTAAGGAATTTCAATGACAAATGGGGTGAGACTAATTTGAGCACCAACAGATCGTATTTTGACACAATTGAGGAGTCTATTGGAAAATGTAAGCTGACCAGGTTGGAAATATGTCTCTTGCATATAATAAAACAATGAATGTTTTAAGAGAACTACCATGTCTTCCCTATGCTACCATAATTGTTTCCATGACAATTTTTCTCATTATTTCATTTAGTGAAATGATTTATTTTAAAAATTATTAGCGTAGAACATGTCGCAAAGCCACGAAATAAATAGAGCATGGAAAAATGGTTGAGATTCATTTGACGTTGTCAATATGGCTTATCAAATAGATGACGAAGATCATCACACATTTATACTATTATCAGACAACCTTTGGGTTTGTACTTGAATAAAAGGATTTGAAGTAAATAATAACAGATGGATGCATGTATGTTGATGTCCTCTAATGCCAAATCCTCATTATCTAAACTTCTGTCATGTGTCAATCATGGGAGAGGCTTTCCAATTTTACACACAACTTTCTATCTAAATAGTATATGATGCTAAAATAGCTACTAGCATTGTCTAAACTTTGACAACCTCGAGTCCACTTATTATAACTGGAAAAAATCCTTCAGTGCAATTCCGTCGAAAGGTGTGCAAATGTGAGGGCCATTTTTCGGGGAGTTTTTGTATTTCCCAAGCATGTTTTGTTGTAATTTTTTTTCCAACCCCTTAATCAACAATTTCAAATATACTTTGTTTTGTGGACAGTTATTGTGTAAGCTCTACAACATGGCATGACAATCCACCAATAACTAATGTGAAGTAGGTGTAGATCAAGAATTTCGTGCTTGTTACCTGTCCAAGTTAATGTACCAAACTAAACACAAAAACCCTGAAAAACTCCAATGAAATCGATACCTGATGAAGATGTAGACAGATGAGGAAGCCGATGTAGACAAGACGGGCGCACACGAGCAATTTGCACAATAGATCCGAGTAACCTGCAAAACACCGGTGCTTGACAGAAAAAAATGGCGTTAGAAGATATTTGGGTGGACTGCCCGAGAAGCGGGTCCGGGAAGCGATAAGCTTCCTTGGCGGATGTCAGTCCACGTTTTCAATAAAGAAAAGAAGCATACATGATAAAAGATGTAAATAAAGACTAGATTTTCCGATTGCAGTAATAAAACAGAAACTGAACAGCAGACAGAAAGTACAGAAAACAGGGAACTGGGAAATAATGCTGGATTTGTGTTACCTGTGACCTTTTACCTGTCTGCAGGGAAATCGGCGTCGACTGGGTAGAATCGGCGGCGACTGATGTGATCGGCGTCGACTGGGTAAGATCGGCGTCGACTGAAGGTAGACTGACCAATCAGGGACTGTGTGATGAGATTCGGGGATTGGAAAGTGAATGTGGTCTGCTGGATGTGCTGAAGATGGAGAGACACTGGAACAGAGTCACCAGATGATAGACGGTGGTGTGTGATGTTGATATGATACGGGCAGAGTAACGGTGCTCCTCTCAGGGATTGATTTGGACAGGATCTGCCCTAATTTGATACAATTGATGCTAAGAAGATCTCTCTTTCTCTCAACCTGTATCTTTCGCTCTCTGTTCGCTTTTTCGCTCGTTCGTAATCTCTTCTTCGGTCTCTTCGCTCTCTTCGGTCCTTAGAACTGAGTTCTGGACTTGCTTTTATAATCGGCGCCGCTCCTAGAAAATCGGCGCCGACCATATGGGTCGGCGCCGATCGCGGAAAAGACTCCCGAGGTGCCTAAAAATGATCGATTTCGAGAAAGATGAGACATATCCCGACTATGGGAAAATATCCCGCTTAGGGAAGATTAAAGATAGATGTGATACATGGATAAAATAAATTTGGGGTGAATAAGTGATTTAAGATGCATGGGAAGAAGCGTAATTAAATATTTAATATTTAATCACTCATGGGTAAGATGTGATGGGATGAATTAAATTTGGAATAAGTGATTAAATCACAAATTGGATAATATCCCAAGGGGATAGTTGGTGACGTAAACGTGCCCCAGGTTACCTAGGCAAGTAAACGGATGAGAAGGGACACTAAATTGGGTAACCAATTTTAAGTGTCTACATTTTGCCCCTTTTTGTCAAGTAACGTGCGATAAGCAAGGTTATGAGACAAAAAAACAAAGGGATGGAGGCAGAGAAGAATTTGTGGTGATGTGATCCCCCTCAAACTAGGGATGGGATGGATGATAGAACAGACGATCCCGAGTTTGAAAGAGGTAGATGAAAAATGCAGGATGCCCCAGTTGGATGGCTGGAGTAGATCTGATCATTGATGACGCATAAAAATAAACAAAAGGGCAGCAACCTAAGGAACTCACATTGGTAGGGAAAACTAGCCGGTCTCCTCATGAGACGACGTTAGTGTCTACAGACCCATGAGTGTAAGGAGAACTGCAAAATAGTCAACATCTAAAGAGAGACACATTGGTAGGGATAACTAGACGGTCTATAAATCAGACGACGTTAGTGCCTACAGACCCGCGTAACTCTAAGCTGCCAAAAAGGTACGAGTGTCCCACGTAAAAGGGAACAAACCCGAAATAGACAAGGATATCTAAAAGATGCGCCAAAAGGCAAGATTCAGCACACAACAATGATCAGATAGATAAGTAAGCCAAGTATCAACACTATGGCAAACAGACATGAAAAATCGGCGGCGATCAAACTAATCGGCGCCGACCAAAACAATCGGCGTCGACCCAAAAAATCGGCGCCGACCAATCCAGACGCATATAAATATGCGAACGGAAAACGTAAACGATTTATTTGCAACGTGACGATTGATTCAGAGAGAGATAGATTTGAGATTTGAACACAATGGAAGCCTCTGGGAGCGGACAGAAGCGCAGGAGGACACGACCTGGGGTAAGTGATCATTCTTGAACCCACCTTTATTTATTTATTTTTGTTGTGTGATTTTTTTCGGTGCATGGGAGGCCAGGGTCTGGTTTACATCCGGCCAGGCAGTCGGCGCCGATTGGTTTAATCGGCGTCGATTTGTTTTTGGATCGGCGTCGATTGGTATTAATCGGCGCCGACTAGGATGAACGACGCCGATTTTACCAAATCGACGCCGATTGAAAGATAGGCATTTTGTTTTTATGGTTTTGGAAGATGAGATTTGGGGAAATAAAAGACTAATTATGTTTTGTGATGTCGTGGATGCAGGCACGAGAGGCTCTTCATATGAGGGATGCCATCCCTGAGCTATTGGAGACGATCCTTCCTGATGTGACAGATGCAGACTGGCAGCATTTAGAGCTAGCCGGGCTCGGGGGTTTCAGATATTACAGACGAGTGCCACGGGATGTGGAGCTCATGCGGGCATTAGTGCGACGGTGGGACAGCCACACGTGCACATTTTGGTTTAGGACGGGTGAGATGACTATCACCCATGAGGATGTATACAGGATCCTCTGATTACCGATTACGGGGGACCCGATTGAGATCACACCCCGAGAGCAGCAGCAGAGGGCCCTGGTGCGATTGTACAGAGACAGAGCAGATGACTCGGAGATAGTATCTGGGGCAGTGAGGATAGCCTCACAGTACAGGCAGGATAGCCCTCGGAGCAGGCGGATAGCCTTGATTCAGATGGCTATATCTTATTTTGCCTTACCAGACTCAGGAGGTGGGAGATTCCCATTGCTACTATTAGACTGCGTGTGCGACATCTTGCAGCACAGACAGGTTTTTGCCTTTGCCGATGCCCTGATAGCTCAGGTATATTATGAGCTATGGATGTACACCACTGGTCGGAGGACAGGGATTGACGTTAGTTTTGTGCTCCATTGCTGGGCATATGAGCACATAGCAGTGATCAGGCCATCCGGGCTTCCTTGGATGCCAGCAGCAGTGGGGGGTGTCGACTATGGATTTCGGAGATGGCGGGCTGACATGGCCGCAGGAGATACAGGTAGGTCAGCCGAGTGGTACTCGGAGCGTTTCAGGATGCTTACACCAGATCAGGTTATCTGGAGACCATATCGGGCATTTCCGATATGGGTTGGTCAGGATGCCCACTTGGTAGCATTGAGACGGAGTCGGGTGGTCAGGGGTCGTAGGCCGGATATGTGGGAGCGAGTCCCATTCATGCGGATACTGAGGCAGTTTGGCCTAGTACAGACAGTGCCAGCCACATACACGCCGTATAGGCGGGATAGCAGAGAGACAGATTTGCCGATTTTGATCCCGGCAGACCCATTGAGAGAGGCTCCACCCTCCACGGACAGTGATGATGACGCGGGGGTGGATGAGGGCTACGTAGCATGGTACGATACAGAGTTGCCACGGCATCTCCCGCCCTCTATAGATGCTGATGAGGAGGACATAGCTGCTACGCTGGACAGGCTAGAGGGAGAGCATGCCACACTGATACAGACACATCAGGTAGCTCTGGAGGAGATCAGGGCCTTGACAGAGGAGAGAGATTCCCTGATTGTGGAGAGAGACACCGCTCGCCAGGAGCGAGATACAGCGATTCAGCAGAGGGATCGCTATCTTTGGCACAGGGAGGCCCTTAGGGCCAAATACGGAGAGACTGGTGCCACATCAGAGTCTGGGACACAGGGCACGGCTCTAGGAGGGGCGCCACCAGCAGCGCCAGCAGCACCAGCAGCACCTTTACGAGCACCGGGTATGGTGAGCCTGAGCACATACCAGTCTCTCCTTGCTGAGGTGAGATATTATGAGGATGCCCTAGCGCAGCATGCCCCAGATGTGCCTCGGTATGGGGCGAGGAGGAGAGCAGGGACGGCTACAGCGAGCGGAGCCTCAGGCGGAGGGAGCACTGGGAGAGATCGAGGTGGGCCGAGACCTCCAGCAGCAGGTGCATCGAGCTCGGTAGGCGGCGGCCAGGAGAGACAGCCGGGTGCAGAGGAGGGTGGAGGAGATAGTGTCCTCCACGCTTCCGATTTTACCATATAGAGATTGGATAGATTTTGTATTTGTATAGTGATGTAGCCTCGATTGGAAGGCATTGTATAGATGGCTTGATTGGAAGCCACCCATTTTTGTACAAACACACATGTATATATAGATTGATCACGTTATTTGTCGTATAATTGTACTCATGCTTTCAATTTTGATATACATGGGTAGATGGATATAGATAGAGGATAAAATAGATGTGATTGGAGAGATATAGACTGATAGATGATAGATGTGATGTGATTAGATAGATTGAAATGTGGATAAAATAGATGTGATTGGATAGATATAGACTGATAGATGATAGATGTGATGTGGATATAACTTTGATAGATGATGTAACTTGGATGTACATGTGTTTAAATATTTTGATGGATAGATATACAGATGTATTTGATGTATGGATTAGATATAGATAGATGTAATGTAGCTTAGATGTACGTATTTTTCGATATTTTGATGGATAGATAGATAAATGTGTTGGATATATGGATGTAATTGTAATGAGAAATGAATACAGATAGGTGTTTTGATAGATAAGATGAACCTAGATAGAAGATAAACTTTGATTGAATTAACATGTGAAATGCCAATTTAACAGGGTTGCAAGACAAAGAAATGGAGAATACTCCTTGCAAGAGTCAAAGATGAAAGTGGAAACAACCGTGACTTAGAAGAGAAGGTACTCGGAGAAGAAGAAAAATGATAAGTTGGACTTCCAACCGAACATAGATAAAATCCAGAAAGGGAACCAAAAGACCAAGCATACAAGGCCCTATATAAGATTAAAATAAATCTGACACTAACTAGTCGCAAACCAGATCTAGGATAGAAACGGAAAGAAAAGTAAGTAAGTATCTTGTCGGAACTTATAAGGGACAGAATACATGTCCATAGTGGGGAAATAGGATTCTCCATATGATCGACAAAAGGTCCTAAATCTCAGCTTCATGACTTTGATAGATAAGCAAACTGATCAATGCGGGAAGTTTGCTTGATATGGAAAGACTGATCGATGCGGGAAGTCTTTCAGTGATGCTAAAAAGTGTATAAACTGACTGGAAGGCTGATTGATTACAAGAAGCCTTGAATTTTTCTTTGAGAAACAGCCGTCCTTCAAGGGAGCGGTCTGTATTTTGAATTTTAATGATAGCCATCCTTCGAGGGTATGGTCTATTTTCTTCTTTTTTTTTAATTCACTTGATAATGTATGGATAGCTGTCCTTCAAGGGATCAGTCTATCTTTTGGATAGCATCTTTTTTTTGTTTTTTTTGTTTTTTTTTGTTTTTTTTTTTTTTTGTTTTTTTTTTTTTGGAACTTTTTGGAAGAAGCTGAGTTTAGACCTAGATAGATCAGATGGAGGGGAAGAGAACATAGAAGAACATGCACTCATGACCCGAGTAGATCCGATTAAGATAAGTACTTGGGACAGATGAAGTGGTGATTAAGGTATTCCTACCATGAGGAGGAACATATCCACAAGAAACGTGCAATGAGTAGAGCCGCGATACTCATATTTAAGGTAAGCGAGGCAATAGGCGGAGAACCACACAATTTCAAATCACCACGAAAGTAGATGACTGGTTATTAGGACGGATGGAAGATCTGAGTTGCGACTAGATTTGTGTAAGATAGATTTTAACAATAGAAGGGCCGTAAATGCAAAGCATTAAGAGGTTCTGCTTCAGGGATACCATCCATGGAAGATAAACGATAAGCCCCAGACCCATATTTATGAGTGATAATATAGGGGCCCATCCAGTTGGGAGCAAACTTACCACGTTGACTCCTTTCGAGTGTAGTGACATTTTGGTTTTCCTTAAGAACAAGATCACCAATTTTGAAGTCACGA
The DNA here is from genome assembly GCA_019776745.2 of Taxus chinensis. NCBI lineage: Eukaryota > Viridiplantae > Streptophyta > Pinopsida > Cupressales > Taxaceae > Taxus > Taxus chinensis. The sequence goes on from CM034148.1 coordinate 239,186,793, forward strand.
TGTTGCAAGTGCTTGTTATAAGCACGTTTGACATGCTCGAGATAGACCTGATGATGCTCAAGAGCGTTAAGATATCGCTCATCTAATAATTCAAGTTGTGCCAGACGATTTTGACGATAATCCTCATCGGAGACAAATTCTCTGAGAGAAACACGGAGAGATGGGATTTGGACCTCCAAAGGAAGGACAGCCTCAGACCCATAGATGAGAGAGAAGGGAGTAGCACCAGCAGGAGTTCGAATGCTAGTCTGATAAGCCCAGAGAGAAAAAGGGATATGTAGATGCCAATCCCTACCAACTCGACTAGTTACCTTTGCGAGGATATTACGCAAAGTTGTATTGGAAGCTTCGGCTTGACCATTAGCTTGAGGATAGTATGGAGAAGAAAAACTAAGCTTGATATTGAAAGCATTGCAGAGATTCTGCAAATCAGCGTTCTTGAAAGACTTACCATTATCTGTGATTAGCTTGTGTGGAACGCCAAAGCGACAAATGATATGTTGATAGACGAAATCAACTATGGGTTTAGCCTTTGTTGAAGAAAGAGGGATAGCTTCTGCCCACTTAGTAAAGTACTCAGTGGTAGTAATGATAGAATGATGACGTTGTGAAGAACGAGGATTGATGAGACCAATAAGATCGAGACCCCCACTGCGAGAAAGGCCACAAATCCACCGCAGGTTGCAAAGCCTGACTAGGGATGTGCGTGAGATTGGAATGTTGCTGACACTTGACGCACTTCTTGGTGTATTCACAAAAATCTCAATTAAGAGAAGGCCAATAATATCCCAAACGTAAGATGTGCTTGGCTACAGCCAAGCCACTAAAATGTCCACCACAAATACCGTCATGGACCTCCTGAATAGCTTTAGATGATTCATGAGTTTTGAGGCATCGAAGTAAAATACCATCAAAGCCTCGTTTGTAAAGAAGGCCACCTAGAATAGTATAGCGGTTGGCGCGTTGGACAAAAGACCTTCTACCATTGGGAGCCAGATCTGGAGGAAGGATCGAATGAGATAGATAATCAACTATCTGTTGATACCATTCATCCTGAGTATGGGTTGTGACAACATTGATTGGCGTTAGTTGTCCAAGATGAGATGGTTGATCTAATCGTTGCACAGCCACATAAAGATGCGAGTCTTCGGTAAAAGGCGGGATAAGGGAGGCTAAAGAGGCCATGGTATCTGCGAATCGATTTGCAGTATGAGGAATGGCTTGGATAGTGAAGTTATCGAAAGATTAGAGTTGGGCAAGAATGATGTCGCGATATTTTTGAAGGATATCATTCTTGCATTGATAGACACCCGTGACCTGGTTAACGATGAGCTCAGAATCACCAAATATGTCAATATGACGAGCGCCGAGATTAATGGAATTTTGAAGACCTAAGACAAGAGCTTCGTATTCAGCCATATTATTGGTGCATTCAAAGTTTAATTTGTGTGCGACTGGGATAGGTGTACCCCAAGGAGGAATCATCACAAAACCCGCACCTCCCCCTTGCTGGCATTTGGACCCGTCAAAGAAGAGTTTTACTTTAAATGGAGATAGACCAAAATCAATTTGTTGGATAAATTCATCGGGGAATTGAGCAAGGGGATCTTGAGTGTCTGGAAGAGGAGCATCAGCTAATTGATCTGCAATAACCTGACCCTTGATAGCCTTTTGTGGGATAAAATTGAGGTCAAATTCTGTCATGAGCATGAGCCAACGAGTGATACGATCATTGTGATAAGGTTTATCATGGATTGTCTTAAGTGGATTGACACTTCTGACAATGTAAGTTTTATGATTAAGGAGATAATGACGAAGCTTAGAAGTTGCAAAGAAGAGAGCGCAACATAGTTTTTCAGCTTCGGAGTAACGTGTCTCATACTCATGGAGGGTGCGACTGATGTAATAGACAGCTTGTTCTTTACCACAAGTGTCCCGATGTAAGATCATGGCTCCTAGAGCATGGTCAGTCACAGAGATATAGAGATAGAAAGGCTCCCCCTCGTGTGGAGGTGTAAGCACAGGTGGAGAAAGAAGATAAGCTTTGAGATCATCAAAGGCCTTTTGGCAATGCTCATCCCATTCAAAATGAACATTCTTACGGAGAAGATGGTGAAAAGGTTGACAACGGTCTGACAATTGGGAGATAAAACGACGCATCGATTGAAGACATCCTTGGAGACTGCGGAGTTGCTTCAAGTTAGAAGGGGGAGGCATCTCAAGGATGGCTTCTATTTTTGCGGGGTTGACTTCAATACCCCTGATGGAAATGATAAAATCTAAAAGTTTACCAGTGAGAACACCAAACACGCACTTAGCTGGATTTAGACGAAGACAAAAGCGGATAAGCCTCTCAAAGAGAGGTGTAAGGATGAAAAGATGATCCTGACGACGCTTGGACTTGCCAAGAAGATCGTCAACATAATCCTCTACAGTTTTGTGTAAGAGGTCATGAAAGATGTATGTCATTGCTCGTTGATAGGTTGCCCCTGCGTTCTTAAGACCAAAAGGCATGACACAATAGCAAAAGGTTCCCCAAGGAGTGACGAAGGAGGTCCTATGTTGGTCTTCTGGCGTGATGAGAATCTGATTATAACAAGAGAAACCATATAGAAGAGAAAGCATCTCATGACCTACAGTTAAATCTACGAGTTGGTCAATATTAGGAAGAGGAAAATCATCCTTTGGACAGGCAAGATTAAGATCCCGGAAGTCGGTACAAATTCAAATCTTCCCAGTAGCCTTAGTTACTGGTACTACATTAGACACCCATTGCGGATAATCGATGGGTTGGATGAAGCTAGCCGAGAGCAAGCATTGAAATTCTTCTTTTATAAGAAGGGCTACTCTAGGGTGCATTTTATGTATTTTTTGCTTAACCGGCTTGATGTTGGGAAGGGTAACGATATTATGGACCACAATATCAAGATCGAGCCCTGGCATATCATCATATGACCAAGCAAAGGCTTGACGATGTTTGGAAAGAAAAGTGGTAAAGTCCCCTAATTCCTATGGATTAAGGGATTGGCCGACCTTAATGATGCGAGGGTCTTCAGAATTCCCTATATTAAGGTCGATAGTGGCTTCGTTGAGAAGGGTAGACGTGTCAGAAGGAATAGTCTTGGGAAGATATGAATCCTCTGCCCCTAGATAGGTGAGGACAGAATCATCATCCGTACAGTGGATAGTATTGATAGTAGGAGAGTCGTCTCCAACTATTTCAGGGAAGATTAATGGTATAGAAGCGGACCGATTGTTAGTCTCATAGACCAACGGCCCTAAGGAAATGGTATTGATCAAAAAAAAAAGTTAGGTGGGATGGAAATGTCATCGTCCACATCAAGTGATGCTTCTGACTTAGTGGGGGAAGGTGGTTCTTCAGTAGGAAGAGGCTCATCAAGAATAGTGATGGTGGCCTTTGAAAGAGGTTTAAATCCTAAACCAAATTTCTGATGTGGCATGAGAGTAGGAATGGATTTGAGATCATGTATACCTTGTTCATATTTTCCAAGGCCAAAACCTTTCCACACGCATTGATATAGATAAGTTTTTGCAAACGTGGGATTCTGTAGATAATCAAACCCTGTTAGGTAAGGTTTGGCTCTAGGAGGAGAATCCGGGTGATAATGAGGCGTATCAAGACCACCGTAGATGAAATTGGTCTATTGATTGGGTAGACCAATGGTGACGATGCGACCGAGACCTGGTTGATATTCAGGTTGTTTGTCGGGTCTACCATACTCATTAGGTTTGAGATGGGCATCGAAAGAAAAGAGAGGAAGCTCTCCTAGTGAGAAACGCTGCAATGTCTCTTCCAGATTTTGTAAATCTAGTATTTTGGTTGCAAGTATGGAAGAAGATGAGGCCCCATCTGGAGAAGATGTATTTTCTTTTAAAGGGGTAGACCTAGTGGTCATGTCGCATTGTGCGGAAGGAAAAGGATCTCCTAGATGAGTATATATTTTGCCCTCATATTGATATTTTAGGCATCGATGGAGGGTGGATGGGACACAATGCATTGCGCAAATCCAGGAGCATCCGAGGATCATGTTATAGTCGAATTTCCCTTCGACAATGTAGAAGAGTTCATGAAGCAGCTTCTTACCTACTCGAATGGGTAAGACCACAGTTCCTAGAGTGACTGCTAGCTGATCGTTAAATGATCGAAGGGCGAAGGGTGGGGGTGACACCACATTCTTTGGTAACTTAAGTTGTTCGAATGTGTGGGAGGAGATGACGTTGAGAGCAGCTCCACTATCGATCATAACACGTTTTAAGGTAGTGTTATTGATTTGGACTGTGATAAAGAGGGGAGCCTCCAAATCCTCTGAAGAAAGAGGAGGAATTTCCGAATCCTCGAAAGAAATGGCGGTTGATGGTCCATTCAGTCCAACAACCAACTCGAAGGGCTGGGGCTCATCGGAATTTACTGCGATGCGACGCAGATTATCGATTAGAGCCTGGCGATGTTGTGGGGAGGATTGGATGAGGTCAAAAAGAGACATTTTGACCGGAGCTTGGGTGAGTTGTTTCATAACACTCTCCTCAACGGATACGGGAACTTGAGACCGAGGTACAGCACGAATAGAGACCCTGGGTCGTGGTGCTGATGAGGAAGGAGAAACGCCTTTAGGGGCTGCAGAAATGACAACCCGTGGTCGAGATGCTGAAGATGAAGATGGGTTATCATAACGTTGGGTTCTAGTGGTGATATGAATTGTGTCAATTTGAGAAGGTGGAAGATCAAGTGGAGTGGAACCACTAGAGGTCTGAGTGGATGGTTGAGGTTCGGATGAGGCTAAGGTGACAGGAGGTACTTGTTCCTCCTCCTCCAGCAAAAGGTCACTTTCTTCCAGAAGGTTCTTGATAACGGCTTGGAGAGCTTTACATCCCTCAGTATCATGACCCGGAGTACGGTGGTAGGCACAAATCAAATCAGAGTTAAACCAAGCAGGTTTTACTCCTTTCGGGTTATATGGTTTAATCAGAGGAAGGGTTATAGATGAAGATTGGATAAGTTGATGAAGGATTTTGGTGTAAAATCCGGTAGACGAAGATGAGGATGGAGATGATGAGGATGGTTCTTTTACATTAACCGACTGCCGAGGTAAAAGAACTTGCATGTTAGGTTTAACAGTCTTATTAGGGATCCTCTTATTTGTTTGGACATTTGGAGGAGCAGTCTTGGGTGCTTGGGATGGGAGTAAGTGAGACATGATTGACTTTGGTGGAGGGGGAGCCCCTAAGATAGATTTTGAGGAGGATGGAGATGTGACAGATTTTGCGGTCTTTGGAGACAAAGGGGATTGCTTAGTCGGATTTACGGATGATTTAGATAATGTTGATTTAGACGGGGAAGAAGCCCCCAGAGTGAGTGTAGTCGGAGGAACATAGGGTGCCTTGGTTTTTGGTAATGAAGATGATGATCCTGATAAAAGAGGTGGCATCTTTTTGGTAGGTAAGTCTACTTTTAGGGGTATTGATGAAGAATGTGTTGTGGAAGAAGATGATGGCTTTGATGGATGTGTAGAAGAAGACGCCTTCTCTGCGGGCAAATCCAATCGTTTATGAGGCGTAGAGAGAGATTTTTGTGGAAGAGCACCAAGGGTCTTGATGGTTCGAAATATGGGTTTTCCCTTTTCAGGGATGGTGACAACTTCCACGGCATAAGGTGACTGTAATCTTTTCGGAGGAAGCAAGTGGGGAGGTACTGATGGTGTAGTGTTAGATTTTGGTTGTCGCGGTTTAGGTTGAGGAATCGAGTGTGCAGGTGTTGGTGTTACTTCTTTTGATTTTTCCTTAATAGGTGAAGTAACACTATTGATGGGAGAAGGGAGTGATGAAGAAGGAGTGCCTTGCGGAGGGAGAACTTCTGATGTAGTAGGAAAAGAGATAGGAAGGGTCAAGATCGAAGACACTTCCGTCGAAGTCGGCACAATTATGGGTACATTCACCAAAGGCATAGTTGCGGCGGGAATGGGAGCAACGGAAGTAGATGTGTCCGTAGGGGAAACTCGGAGGGATGTGATTGCCTCGAGCATTGAAAGAATGTCTGATGATGAGACAGATGAGGATGACACTGTCTCGGGTATAGATGGAAGGTCAAACAAAGGAGCGGAGAGAGATGACTCCATGCTTGGTAATGTAGGGATATTCAAAGATGGACTATCTGAAGATATTGGAACTCCCGTGATTGATGAAGAGGAAGGAGGATCTGATTCGATTGATGTGTTTGCAGATGGATTGGTTTCTGAAGAAGATTCGTCGGTAGAGATGAAGTTGATAGTGTGAGTGTTTGGTTTTTGAGATTCCGAAGAATTATGATTTGGGGCATGATTGGGGAAAGGTTGTTTAAAAATGTCTAGTGCTTGATTTGGGGGAGCATTTGGGTTATCCAGAAGGAGCTCGCCTTTATCAATGAATTTTGGACAAGATTTTTGAAAGTCTGACATCGTTCGATGTCATGACCTTTGGTTCTATGATAATGACAGAAATCGTTTTTCCCTATACCAGAATGGGCGTTCTCGGCCTTCGTCAATATCCCTCATGGGGGGGAAGTTCAATCATGCGAACTTCCAACATTTTTTCTAAGATGGAGGCATATGATTCCCCCAATGGAGCGAAGGATCGAGAAGATGAAGGCCCTTTTCGAGAAGATGAGGGATCTCTTCGTGGTGTTTGATTAGGAGTATTGTCAGCTCGTGATGTTCTTAATACGATGGCATTGGTGGATCCTTGATTTTTGTCTTTAGAGGGGGAATAATTTGGTTTGGTGAATCGAGCAAAATCGGGTTTCGATTTAGAGCGAAGTTTTAACTTCCCTTGTTCAATGGCGCGAGATTCAAGTTTGCGTGCCATCGTAAAGGCCTCTTCAAAGGTATGAAAAGGTTGGATCCTTAGAGTGGAAGAAATGTGATTAGCACAAGATCGGTGTGAACAACTCGATTTGTTGGGATTGGGGAAGGGAGAAAGACAATTGGTTGATTATCCCTCTCCAACGAGCGACAAAGTCTGCTATAGACTCATCGTCGAATTGGCGAATGTTATAAAGATCTGTGATTGAGATCTTATGCGCGATATTTATTGAGAAGTTTTCAACAAACATCTGGGCCAATTGAGAGAAAGAAAACAAAGAATGTTGAGGGATGTTATTGTACCAGTCCAAAGCGGGACCCGCTAGAGACATAGGAAAGGTACGGAGCATGAGTTCCTGATCCTGGACAATAAGGTAGCAAGCATGTTTGAATGCTCGCAGATGTTGTTGGGGGGTCTTCCCGGCTATGAAATTTTGAGAATTTGGGAAGTTCCCATTGGGGAGGATAAGGCTTAAAAGCCACCGAAGGATGAATGGGTTCATTGCACACTTCTTCAAAGGAGTATGAAGGACGGGTTCCTTTTGTGGAAGCTTCCAAGTCTGCAATTTTCTTGAAGAGAATTTGAACTACGTCGGATTGGGGAGGAGGTCTATTGGTATGTCCTACATAAGAAACAAGTGGTGGATGTTGTTGAGATGTCAATGGGGGATTCATCTGTTGTTGGATAGGATGATAAGAGGAATAACCAGGTATTCTCGGTGACACCGGGTGGGGTATTTGCTGTGAGGCAGCTTGCGTATAGGCAGGCTGTGAGATAATAAGTGGTTGAGAAAATATAGGTTGGGTGACGGATGGAACCTGTGATTGGTGGACTCCTATGTTTGTTGATTGAATAGGGACAGATTGAGGAACATGGGTGTTGGTTAGATTGGACATGTTGGGGAACAAGACCTGAAAGGGACCTTCTACCGCCGGATTTGGTACCAAGGGTGCCGCTACTAGGGGATGGGCGAAGGTCGCAGTTGCTGGAATATTGGAAGAAAGATTCACTGGAGGACGAGAAGTAGGAACCAACTGACTAGCCGGAGGGGGTTGGGTCATGAAGAGGTACTGACCTTGAGACACAATGGAGGGCATAGACGAATTGACGGCAATGTACGGGTGTGCAGACGCATTCATTATAGCCAGGGCAGAAGACCTCTCAGAGATGGGTTGTGGAATATTCGAGGTAACTGCAGTGTTAGGGATAGGTAAGACTAATTGAGAACTAGTCGACATGGTAGGTGGAAGAGAAAAGGGAGGCATAGGGGCTTCGCCCTTCTCCGTGGCTCGAGGCAAGAGAGATGGTGCAAACTGCTCTACAAGGGCCTGGGATGATCCACGAGGATAATTATACACTTGTCGGATTGGTGGGTCTTGGTTAGATATTTGAATTGACTTGTGTACTAGGTAGTCCATGAGGGCTATTGGATTGCGATCGAGGAAAGCCTGAAATTCAGGATCCCCACGAGGGACATACTCCGAGCCAGATGATATCTCGGAGGGACTAGGAGAAGCTGGACGTGATGGAGGCGCTTTGGTTTGATAGAAGGGATTATATGACCATGAGGGGGAACCAACTAACAGCGGTCCCGAGGAAGATTGGAGGGGTGCCGAAACATCCACGCTGGTGGTGATTTCGGAGGAAGAAGGAACCTGTTGGGCCATTTTCCTAGATTGTGACCGGGTGATAACCGTCATAAGCAAGCAAGAAAGAAGATTATCCTAGCTAATGCACAAACAATTCAAGCAGTGCAAGTGATTATCTCCTTTAAATTTTGTTGCTCTTAAGAAAAGAAAAAATGTTAGGGAAGGCTTTTTAGAACAGGAACTACTCAGATAGCCAAACTAAGGATGGTTTGGGTAATGTGTGGTGAGGAGTCCCGAAGGCACTTCAGTAAAAGACCGGTACGTGGCTTGATATAGGGGCCTACCCCCGCACTTCACACACCGCTGCGATAAGGGAGTCGGGTGCTTTGCCAACATATACCAAAATCTTCCGTGAATTTATAGCGCAGCCCGAGTACCGCGTAGGCTCTTCCTCTTGGATATCACTTCCAAGTAGGCGAGGCCAGGGAAGGAGTTTTGTTTAGATGCTTTATACCTAGTGATTTTGGCTTTGTGTGCAAGGGTGAAAAATAAAAATCAAATAGTGTCACTGCCGATTTTGATCAATTCTCCAACCTAATTAAAACTAGATGAAAAAGCATGCAGCAATGACAAAGAAAAGGTTCTTTTTAAGCACTTAAAACGAAATGTTTGATTTCGATGAAGACAAGTCAAACAAGTTCTTTCCCAAATGCGATTAAGTTCCTTTTAAGCACCGAAAATTGAAGTGTTTGGATGTGATAGACAACCAACAAAGAAATCCTAAAAAAAGAGAAAACACCGTAAAAGAGGAATACCTGTAGATTTAGCTCTCCAAGGTGTGTGGACTTCAAAAAGCGCGTTGTTGAGCTCTTCCCCTCGAACAATCCCACGAACAAGCAAAGTGCTCCGCAAGAAAAGATCAAGCAAACAACAAACAAGATCCGGAAAGATACATCCAGATAGTGGCGAAACGAAAAATTTCTATTTAAAGAAAATAAAAAGAATTTCAAGATAATGATTTCGCCTAAAAGCAAGATTGAAATGATGAACAGAAATGCTCAAATAGGACTAATAGAAATCAGTGAAGAAAAGGAACAAAGTTCAAAACTAGAAAAGAAATGAACTTACCAATAAGGGACTTTGGTTCAAGTCCCACCGGGCGTGCCAGAATGTAGATCAAGAATTTCGTGCTTGTTACCTGTCCAAGTTAATGTACCAAACTAAACACAAAAACCCTGAAAAACTCCAATGAAATCGATACCTGATGAAGATGTAGACGGATGAGGAAGCCGATGTAGACAAGATGGGCGCACACGAGCAATTTTCACAATAGATCCGAGTAACTTGCAAAACACCGGTGCTTGACAGAAAAAAATGGCGTTAGAAGATATTTGGGTGGACTGCCCGAGAAGCGGGTCCGGGAAGTGATAAACTTCATTGGCGGATGTCAGTCCACGTTTTCAATAAAGAAAAGAAGCATACATGATAAAAGATGTAACTAAAGACTAGATTTTCCGATTGCAGTAATAAAACAGAAACTGAACAGCAGACAGAAAGTACAGAAAACAGGGAACTGGGAAATAATGCTGGATTTGTGTTACCTGTGACCTTTTACCTGTCTGCAGGGAAATCGGCGTCGACTTGGTAGAATCGGCGGCAACTGATGTGATCGGCGTCGACTGGGTAAGATCGGCGTCGACTGAAGGTAGACTGACCAATCAGGGACTGTGCGATGAGATTCGGGGATTGGAAAGTGAATGTGGTCTGCTGGATGTGCTGAAGATGGAGAGACACTGGAACAGAGTCACCAGATGATAGACGGTGGTGTGTGATGTTGATATGATACGGGCAGAGTAACAGTGCTCCTCTCAGGGATTGATTTGGACAGGATCTGCCCTAATTTGATACAATTGATGCTAAGAAGATCTCTCTTTCTCTCAACCTGTATCTTTCGCTCTCTGTTCGCTTTTTCGCTCGTTCGTAATCTCTTCTTCGGTCTCTTCTCCCTCTTCGGTCCTTAGAACTAAGTTCTGGACTTGCTTTTAAAATCGGCGCCGACCATATGGGTCGGCGCCGATCGCGGAAAAGACTCCCGAGGTGCCTAAAAATGATCGATTTCGAGAAAGATGAGACATATCCCGACTATGGGAAAATATCCCGCTTAGGGAAGATTAAAGATAGATGTGATACATGGATAAAATAAATTTGGGGTGAATAAGTGATTTAAGATGCATGGGAAGAAGCGTAATTAAATATTTAATATTTAATCACTCATGGGTAAGATGTGATGGGATGAATTAAATTTGGAATAAGTGATTAAATCACAAATTGGATAATATCCCAAGGGGATAGTTGGTGACGTAAACGTGCCCCAGGTTACCTAGGCAAGTAAACGGATGAGAAGGGACACTAAATTGGGTAACCAATTTTAAGTGTCTACAGTAGGTATCACTCTGACATTTTTATAGCGAGCACCCTCATAGATGCGTATGATATTTATCAAAAAAATTAGGTTGCATGCCAATTGTTTAACAAAATGTCTCTACACGACATGGTCTCATGTAATGTTATGATATCAGGTTATGCACAAATTGGAAACCTTGATAGGTGTCTACATACCATTCGTATATTTTTCCAATGTGTTATCCTGTAAAATTGAGAAGGGCAATTTTGCGGGTAACCCAATGGAAATTTTGTTCTGGTCCCTCGTCAGGGACCCCTTGTGTTCGGAACGTTGCAAAGTCCTCTCCCAGGAAATCTAGTTTTCCGAACTTAGCCATTTTTGGTCTTTTTTGGTTGGGCACACCTTTTGTCTGTGCAACACATAGTAACTTCGTGCCCCCTTCATTTCCTTTGGCGCACCCTTTGAAGTGTCGACACACATTTTGTTGTGCCTCCCCGTGATGAGCCTTTCTTGCATGCGCCAAGGCAAATGCGCCTTCGTGTCAACAACATTTTTGTTGCGCTGCGTTTTGGTACGCCAAAGGTGCACGTATTTCTGTGTTGACAGTATTTTTGCTGCGCCAAAGGCGCACATAATCACGTGTTAACACACATTTTGGTGCGCCAAGGGCGTAAGGTTTGAAGTGTCGACAGGTGTTTTGATGCGCCTCTTCAAAAAGTGGTTGGCGCATTTATTGCAACTTTGCCTATATATAGGCGCATCCGCCCTGTCACTTTCACAATTAAAAACACACGTGATAGATTTTATTCCTCTACACCTGTCAGCATGCTTGTCATCCTCGTATCACGTTCGTGGACCCCGCTTCGTTTCTCACATTATATTTAATCCAGGTAGGTGGTCCTTTTCCTCTTATGTTTTTTCTGTTGGTTGTTTGTTTGTGTGGTAGGATAGATGGATATGTGAAGCCATGAAACCCCTTTTGTTGATCCTTGTTTTCGTTCCCAAACTCTTCCTCCTCTTTCCAGATTCTGCTAGTAAGGAGAGCCCTGCCTCACAATCACTTGGATCTTTTTGTTGTGCCCTCTTCACCATCTATAAACCCTGAAAAGAATCTTAAAAGATCACAAATCTGTAAGAGATAAAAGACTTCAAAACGTTTCCAAAACTATGTTTTCTACCCTTTGGCACAATCGCCACCCTTGCAATAGGAAGCACAATCACGCCACTGGCTTACCGAACTCACTTGCAACACCCAATAACCCTGCACCCTCTTGGCACACCAAACTCATATGTAACAAAGTATAAACCTGCGCCATTGTCGCACCCTGCATCCATATAACACCAACCTTACTTGCGCCAAGTATAAAACTACGTTAAAAGGTGCAGGCGCATCCCCTATTACAGTAACACAATGTCATGAAAACCTTTCATGTGCCGCGCCAAGTTCCCCTGTTGCACATGCAAAGATGATGTTACACACGCTAAACCTGCGCCCTTTGGCGCATCCTGTCCCCGTGAAACATGAAAATTATTTGCGCTTGGTATAAAACGTATATAAATGGCGCAGGCGCACTCCTGCTTGCAACAACAAAAATTTCATGTGCAGTATCCATGCGCCTTATGCCCTTTGGCGCTGATTTTTCACTTGTAACACCCTTTTTCTGTGCGCCATACTATTTAACCTTGCAGCCTGTAGTGTTCATGTGCCCTGTGCCCTGATGCCTTAAAATTGCTAACTCTTCTTTCTGTCAATGCTTTAATGGGAGATCAAACAGCTAACATGACTCTTCTGCGTTGGGTTTCGCTTCTTCTTCTTGTAGATCAGCAACTGAGTTTAGAAATACATATGTCTACATCAAGCAAGAGACCAACCGAGTCTAAGGGCAAAGCCAAGCTTACAGAGGAAGAGATGAAGTATAAATATCAGAGGGTCAGGATGCCCGAATCCCAGGAAAAATGTGACATGGATATAAGAGACTCTAAGCTTGGTCACATTGATATGGAAGATTTCTGGGACAGAACCAAGAGGGTCACAGGAAGTCCTTGGATGGACAAACTGGTAGGCAGTGGCCTGCATTTTGCTGGGGGAATCCCAGTCAGTGCAGTAAACAACGAATTCATTATGGTAGTGGCCCACTGCCACAACAAAGACACGAGGTGTGTTCAAAATGAGAAGGGTGAGGTTGTGATCAGCTTCACTACCCGGCACTTTGAAATTATGCTTGGCATTCCTCACCACCGGCACTTTGTGGCCGTAAGACAAGAAGACTGCACCAAGGCTTGGGAGGACAACAAAGACCAGTGTATGCAATTGATGAATGAAGTGTACCTAAAAAACAAGAAGGTGGTAACCAGATGGCCACAGGTCATTCATCGTAGCGATTTCTCCGAGGAACTAAGTGATACCATCATGTTCCTAAGCAGAGTATTTGGGCTTTCTGACGACCACTACTTTCATGAATGGATGCTTAGGTACCTAGAGACAATGAACAAGAATGTGTCAGATCAATGCTTTGAGTGGGCGGAGATCATAAGCAGTACTATATCCAAGCAGCTCCAACAAGTCACCACAACAGGGAGGTTCTACATGAACTCCTACGTAGTTTATGCTGCAGCCTCGGAGAGGGATTATCCAACATTGATGCAATGCGGGGTTTGGCCCCAAGTGAAAATATATGAATACTACCCAGAGCTAAAGCTGAAAAATAGTATTTCACAGTTTACGAAGATCAACGACGCTTTCTTCTATGGCATCGTATGCCTTTTGAGGCCAAACATGACTCACGGTCATACGACCAAGAGCATTGTTACAGCAACGAAGAAGTGGGGGGCCTTATCACGTAATTTCCCACCTTCACCTATCTAAGGGCAGCCAACTTCTTTGGGGAACCCACCAAATTGCCAAGATATGTCAGCCCCAAGCTGATCATGTTGGAGCTATCCAGACAGCTCATAACCTACCATGAAAAGTGCTTGAAGAGAAAGAAGGGTGGAACTCCTTTCCCCCTCACAGTGGGCAGGTACACTTGTCTTTCCCACCACAAAGCCCGGGAGATGTTTGAAGAGCTGGAACTACTCAATCTAAAGCACAACTTCCCAACAAGGCCCACTTTCGATCCAAGGAATTTCCTTCCTAGGGCCAAACTCGATCCAATCCACATTCCGCAGATCGAGGATATTTATATCGACCTGTATCATGAGGTCGAGCTCAGAAGGAAATATCACTCCCGCTTGGCTTTGGCTGAAATCATTCAGTATGGCATGGCCATTATCCCAAATGGTTATCAAACTACTGATCAAGAAGTTAATCAGGTATATCTTGACACGGATGGGGACAACTGGCCATTTGCTGTAATTGACAGAACTAAAGTGCCCCAAACCATTGAAGAAAGGGTTAAAGAAACTCTGTGGAGAACAGAGCACTGGTGCAGGATGAATGGCATCATCTACCTCGGAGTTGATTTCACCACATCTCCACTGGGTAATGCACCTTCCAGGCCAAAACATCTGCCAAAGGGTAGAGGTAAAGACAAAGAGGGCGAGTCAAGCTCCACCCAAGAAGAGGCTCCTGAGAGTCCCCCTTCCGCCACACGAGAACAAGTTGTAACTATGGCTTCTCCAGAGAAAGAAGCGGCCAAAGATGTTCTGATGGGCACATCCACTCAAGATGTTGCCACTACTACAACTGTTGAGGTCCCTTCTATCCCTTCTCCCTCTCCTCCTTCCCCTCCTCGCGTGACCCAAGCGACATTTGCTTTGGTCGTATCCTCTCCCCCATATTCTAATGTTCCCCCTTCCTCGTCATCCATCTTCTCTTCTCTCGAGGAGCTATCCCCCACCATTTCTTCCCTCATATCTCAGCTCCCTTCCATTCCCATCTCTACCTCCCCTGCAGTATCTCTTCCTCCCGTGAGCACTTTCTCAGCCTCCTTCTCAATGTTGCCTCTAAGTGTCTCAACGCACTTTCCCTCTACTGCTACAGCTGCTCCCTTTTCTACTTCTGGCCCCTCTCCCATAAATCCAGCATGGATCTCTCAGCACCTGAGTCAACAAAAGAGGAAAGTTCCCATCACACCGATGGACTTCTCCGTCATCCCATCAAAGGGGGCCAAGAAGAAAAAGCCTATAACCCGCTTCTCTCAGAGTGCGTCAGGAGATAGAGTAATGGATATAGCGTATCCCAATCCTTTAAAGGATAAAAAGGATCTGTCTTCGACAGATTATACAGTGACCCAAGTCATAATGGGGACATCTTCAGAAATCCTTCAGGGAGAGGCCCTATCTGTAGTTGACGCCCTTTGCAAGAAGCTCCAGGAAGCAAAGGAAGAAAAGAGGCTATTAAAGGAGTAAAATAAACATCTTCTCCACACCTTGTAGAAAATGGGCAGTGCACCTCCTACAACTTCCGCCAAAACTCCTGAGCCTCTGAGCCAAGATAAGATAAATGAATACTCCAAAATCGACGAGCAGGGTATGGCAGTTTCTGCCTGGAGAAGTCAAATCCTCAAGGAAAGTGAGGGAGTAATCACCAAGTTCACCAGAGTGTATCAGAATATCATTCGGGCGAACAAAGAGCTCCAGGCGATAGCAAGACCCATCTCCAAAGAGCTAGACCATGCCAGGATGCAGCATGAGACCTTTCAAAAAATTCTCGACTGTTCAGTCAAAGATTTGGTCAAGTTTGGTGTCTTCGGTCACCCCAGATCCCTCAACAAAATCCTTTCTACTCTGGATTACCGGGTCGATCAGTTGGAGTTTGTCCTGGAGAAGATTGACAAAATCAAAGAGGAAGCCCTGGATGTAATGCATCAAATGGAGCAAATTGTCCTGAGAATGTCTCCGGGTTTTCTCACTCCTTCTTTCACCTTGAGAAAGGTTGATGAAACTATTTGGATCTTCAAGGAGATCGTTTCAAAAGGGCTGGGACCAGAAGTCACTTTCGACACCGAATCCATCAACAACCTGCTGTCTTGTCGTGACTTCATAGGGTACCTGATAGAGGCAGAAAATGAATATTCCAAGCTCCCAGAAAAGCTCACAGATGAGCGGGAGACTTGCGAGGCTATCAGTGATTGTCACAAGGATCCTTCCCAGGATCAACTTCAGCCCATGATCAGCAAGTTCATGGAATACCGTGCCCAGTTCCACATCACGTCTCCTGAGCAGCAACAGAAGTAGGATACCCCCTTTCAGCCACGGGACGATGATGAATAGTCTCGTTCTTCCCGACCTTCTCTTTGTAAATATCTAAAGTATGTTGACACAAATGATGACATCATCCATGTTGCACCATGGGATGATGTCATCCACAAAGTTGTCAAAAGTCAACAAATGACTTTAGGATATTTTGTAAGATATTTTTGTAATTAAGTGGTTGGTTTGTTTTTTCCTTCTTTTCTTCTCTTCTTCTATAAATACTTGAATACTTGTTGTATTCAGTGTGGATACTTTTCAGATGAAAAATAGAAGTAAGAAGAAAAGACTTTGAACTTTTTGTAACAGAAACAAATATTAATACAATATTTAGGCTTTGTGCTGAATACATGTGTTTTACATCAGACCTTTCTTATGTTAGATCTGTATGATTGTTCTGTTAAATATACTTCTACTTTGTTGTCATCTATTCATCAGTATTGCTTTATTCATCTATGCAAGTAGGTTCGGCTTTGTTTACTACCAACCCAAATCATAGACCTTCTGACCCTTCTACTTTGGAATTCTTTTCTTTTCTCCCTTCAAATCTTTCCCATCTCCCCACCTCGTTCCTTTCCCTCCTTTTACAGTTGGAAATACCTCTACTGGGATGAGATCCCAACCCCTGAAGGCAGAATATTGTGAGACTTGCACAAGATTCCTACTGGTAGAATAGTAATAAACCAGTTGCTCTTTGCTAACTCAAAGAGGGGCTATGCCCTGTACACTGTTGGCTCATCTGTCCATAGATCTTCCCACCCGATAGATTTTCAAACCAACACAACGGAATGTGGTTTCTTGGAATACCATGATTGTATGAATTTAAGAATGCGAGGGTTCGTGAATTAGGTTCTGTCAGATTTAACGACCCCACTTTTTCCGTAGTCAACATCCTCTATCACTTTATCTCTATTGTCCAAATATCTAACAAGCGGTAGAGCAACTCCGCCCCCACCCAACAGTGAAAACCTCATTTTTCGTAATAAGAGTAATGATATAACTTAGTAACAAAACAAGGTTTCTTGTTTGATGAGGATTAAATCTATTATATGGAGAGGTAATGGAATGTTTTAATTTTTTTTCGTAAAATGCAGTGTCCAAAAAGAAAGGTGTTTCATTTTTTACACAACACTTTATAATATATATGATGATGTTATCGCTACATCTAAGCAAACCATTACCAGGATATAACATATATTATAATTTAATGAAATTTAAGTAACTTTCCCTGAGGTCCTTGATCCATGTTTTTCTCAATTGAAATTTTTATAACCTTTTTGGACATTATCAGGTACACATACTCAACTTTAATGATAATGCTAATGTCGTCCCATTTCATCATTGTGGAATTTCTATCCTTGCAAGGGTTTCAAATGATCATTTCATTCTGACGGGTTTATGTGAAAGTGTTTGGCACTATAGTGAGACACTAGATACAATGGAAAAATATGGCCATTTTAGTAACAACAAGGAGAATCTTGTCTACGTAATTTTAATGTTTTTAAAAGCCTTCTTTTTCCCAGCTCTATTCTTTAATAAAAAAATAATAATCCCCGAGTCAGAGTACTTAGCACCTATACATATGGGGACTCAAACTAGTGACCACCTGCAATAAAAATAAGAATTTCCTCTGAGGCATATTCCATGTGGATAGTTAAATCAAAGCATTATTGTAGGCATCCCTACTAGTTGACAGAAAATATTTCACTAGCGCATGCACCTCCTATTCCTATCTATCCTTTATGAAAGAAACAACAATAGTGAACACCGCCAATAAAAAAATAGTGCTCAATTTGTTTTTACATAAGCTCTTCCATTTCATTCCACCATAAACAATCTCTATATTTGTTTTGTCTACCAACTTAAATACCCCCTAATTTTTAGTTGAAGCAAAAATAGATACATCCTATGGAAGTGGATGGGGATTGGAAATTTGGACTTAACTATAAAATTGAAGACCTTTTAACATTCGAGATTACCAGAAGTAACTTCTCTTAATAAAACTGTCACTCTTGCCATAGGAAAGTTTAATTTCTTAACCTTAGCATGGGCCCATGAAGGAAATCAACATTTCAAGTAAAGTAAATTAAATTCATTAAATACAATCAGTCATACTCTTATACACTTAATAAAAGGATTGAACAAGCATTGCTAATTTCAAGAAATTAAAGATACAACACATGTAGATTGATGTTCTTAGATGGATTTGTGGAGGATGTCGACATATTTTTAATTGTGGGCCGTTGAGTCACTGGTCAGAGCCCCATCACCCCAACCAACCTATGAAATGCATTCGGCGTAAATATATATTTTAAACCTTTACATTTATGATCAAATAATAATAATTTTATCATCAACACTGGACAAAAAAATATATTTAAACAACGGGTGGGAATTCAAAATAGCGGTCACTTGTGATCATCATCTGGAATAATTGTGATGGGAATGGATTTATGTCTACTGATTGGAAAATTAAACAAATTAATTCAAGCTATACATATTCAAATTCAATAAAACAACATTGACATAATTGAAATACCTCAATATGACATGAAAAATCACCAATAAAAGCTTACACTTGAAGGAAATGGTGAAGATGCGTCTTTATTTTGTGCTAGAAAGAGGGGAGGCCCATTATAGTAAGGCATGTCATTTATTAGAAGTGAGACACATAGACGACGAGGTATGTGTTTATTTATGGATTTTAACCCTGGTCAGTCGAGTGGGTAAACATTGAAAACAATAAAAACAAATTAGAGAGGCCTAAAATAAAAAATTGAAAAAGCGTATGCCCATGCCCTAGAATAGTTGGTGGTATTCACGAGAATTACCATGGTAGTTTCTAGTTTTAGGGTGTAAGGTTGATGGTTTCCACAAATCATCGGTGTCAGATGGATCCGTGGAGCATGTCGACGTAATTAAAATTGTGGACCATCGATGAACCTATCACTTTTCAAAGCCACCCACCCCAACCCCCCTCTAAAACGCCTTCAACGTAACAAGAGACACCATTAAAAAATTGATTTGTAGTTTGAATTTATGATGTTTCCACAGTTAATACAATTGGAGCAATAGTTTTTGACATTCACTTTTCAATTTTTTTGTTTAACACATTTCAAATTATAATCCATTTTTAGTATTTTCACCTTAAAATGATCAAACAATGGATATGAATGTCATTTATATTACAAGATCCATTTGCAAACAAACTATTTGCAAAATCTTTGACACATATTTGATTCAATGCTCACTTTCTTATCAATATTTGGTTAGACACCATAATCACTTCAGTTAATCAGTATAAGAACATAGTGAAATGGATTGTAGATTATCTAATCCATGATAACAAAAGGATCCCGAAGTATACCATCTATCAATATTTATATCACATAAATTAAACATATCACATGTTGAATTCGAAGGACACATCATGTGATTGTCGCAGTTCAAACGAGAATATTCACATGAAAAAGTAAAGAGCATCCCATGTAAAAAAAGATGACCGAAATAAATGTCACACGAGATAGTCGCATGAAAAAGTAATCGTGTAAATATGTTTGTCATTAAATATTAATTTCTCAAAATCATCAACGTTTTGTTGTTACATTCATGATTGAGATTTGACGGCTTACCCTACTAGTCAAGTTAAAAGTTCATGATAGTTTGTAGCTTATACAAGACCTCCTTTGAATAGTTAATGTATTTACATAAATATATTTATATGTTAAACATTTGTATCTCGTGTAGTTATATATATATATATATATATATAGGTCAAATTAATTAAGTTATAATATAATATAATAAATAGTTATGTAATTTATGTAATGTGGATTATATTTTTATAGTTTTGAACATGTTTCATACATGTATTTACAAGATTTTGTAAAAAAATTGCAATTTATTATGAAGGATATTCAGGCGATAAAAATGGAAATTCAAGAAGGTATTTCCCCTCGTCGTGTTCTTTATATGGAAATAAAGGGTCAACAAGACATCCCTTTACTGAAGAAAATTTGACTTTGCGTGAAATGGAACAGAACGCTGCCGAATTAGCCCATTTTTTTGCGTGTATCCGTTGAAGGATTTTGAAATGGGGATCTTATTCAAGATACAAATGTGTAGATCTATATAGTAGATACGATAAAAAATTTGGATATAAAAAACTCTATATTATTATTTGTCTTTAGAGAGGACCGAGAGATCCAGTAGACATTACGTCTCAAAAGTAAAAATTAATTAAACTATAATAAATATAAATAGTGTATTAAAAATTAAAAACACTTTTTTACATATGTGTACGGCAAGGCCTTTTGGAGTGCAGAATTGGTCTTATTTTTTATTTATGAAATAATTAATTATTTCTTTGGTTCTTATAACATAAGTTAGTTGTTGATACGACTGGGAATAATCTACTTTTTACCCTACTTCTCATTCGGAGCAAACCACCGTCGAAGAATTACTCACTAGATCATTCTATGAATGCGATACCCTCGTTCTATAATTCGTAGTTTGTTCAGATTTTGGAAAGAGCTAACGGGTCAATCGAGTTCGTTAGCGATTCACGAGTTGGAAGTAGCCAAATATAAAGCATTAGTTTCTCTACAATATCTCGCATGTTTAGTAGTATTGCCGTGGGGAATTTCAATTTCATTATAGAGAGTTTTGGAATCTTGGGTTACAAATTGGTGGAATACTGGTCAGTCAAAAAGAATTTTTGATTTTATACAAGAAGAAAATGTTCTAGAAAAATTTGAGAAAATAGAAGAGCTATTTCTGTTAGAAAGAATGGTGGAAGATTATTCGGAAACACATTCACAAGATCTTTATATAGAGATGCAGAAAAAAATGATCCAATTGGTAAAAATATATAATCAAGATTGTATCCAAATAATTTCACATTTATTAGCAAATCTAATAGGTTTTGCTATTCTAAGTGTTTTTCTCTTCTGGGTAAGAAGAAACTTGGCATTCTTAATTCTTGGATACAAGAAGTCTTCTGTAGCTTAAGTGATACTATGAAAGCTTTTGTTATTCTTTTAGCAACCGATCTATGTATTGGGTTTCATTCACCCCATGGTTGGAAACTGATGGTCAATTTGATCTTCGAAAATTATGGATTTTCCCATAACGAACGAATAATATCTGGTCTTGTTTCAACTTTTCCAGTCATTTTAGACACAATTTTCAAATATTGGATCTTCCAACGTTTTAATCGTACATCTTCTTCACTTGTAGTAATTTATCATTCGATGAATGAATAAAAAATGGGTTTCTCTCACAATTTTAAATTAAATGTCTTTGCATTTTTATTTAGAAATCAGCTATTTTTTACTCTTTTTTACTTTTTTATAGGTTGATACTTCTTATTTTTTCTCTTCGGGTTTAATATAGTAGCGGAATTGCAGACAGGTAACTATCATAATTACCTACTCCTATTTATTGTTTAAATAAAATATTTGGAATCAAAAGTTGAACGATGCAAAATATAAATACTTATGATGACTGGGTGAAAAACTGAATACCTCAATCAATTTACGTCTTGATCATGATACATATAATGACTCAGACATTTATTGCGAATGCATACCCCATTTTCGCACAACAGGGTTATGAAAATCCTCGAGAAGCGACTGGATGTATTGTATGTGCCAATTGTCATTTGGCTAAAAAACCTGTGGAGATTGAGGTTCCACAGTATGTGCTTCCCGATACCGTATTTGAAGCAGTCGTTAAGATCCCCTATGATAAGCAAATAAAACAAGTTCTTTCTAATGGTAAGAAAGGAACTTTAAATGTAGGATCTGTTCTTATTTTACCCGAAGGTTTCGAATTAGCTCCTCCAGATCGCATTTATCCTGATATTAAGGAAAAGATAGGGGATCTTTATTTTCAGAACTATCGGTCTAATCAAAAAAATATTATCGTAATAGGTCCTGTTCCTGGTCAAAAATATAGTCAAATGGTGTTTCCCATCCTTTCACCAAATCCTGCTACTAATAAAGCAGTTCACTTCCTGAAATATCCTATATATTTGGGTGGTAATAGAGGAAGAGGACAAATTTATCCCGATGGGAGCAAGAGCAACAATACAGTATATAACGCTTCAGCAACGGGTAGAATAAGTAAAATTACACGTAAAGAAAAGAGTGGATATCAAATAACTATTGATAATCCAATAGACGGTCGACAAGTGGTTGACTTTGTACCTCTCGGACCGGAACTTCTGGTCTCAGAAGGTGAATTCATTAAGGTAGATCAGTCGTTAACGAATAACCCTAATGTAGGTGGATTTGGTCAGGAAGATGCAGAAATAGTACTTCAAGATCCTTTACGTGTTCAAGGTCTTTTATTATTCTTATCATTTGTTATTTTGGTACATATATTTTTGGTTCTTAAAAAGAAACAATTTGAGAAAGTTCAATTGGTCGAGATGAATTTTTAGTTATATAAAAATTTAAGTTGTCTGAAAGATTAAAATCTCTGTCTTATAGAGGCTAATGCAATCATAAATCATATAAAATAAAAATTGCAAAATCAATTCATACCCCTTCGGAGATGGAGATCCTTTCATTCGACCCTTCCTCTCTTCAAATAATATCATATGAACATTACGAAATATAGATATATGTATATCTTGCATAAGGAGTGACTCCGGAACAAACTTACTGAACAGTCCCTTATTCATGTTTGACATTACAAATTAATATACATGTAATCTTTTCTGGTATTATTTTTATGGATTATCCAATTTTGAATATACAAATAGACTTATTAAAATAAAGAAAGATAAGACCTTACCCTTCTTTGAGTTCGAAGAAGGCTAAGGTCTTATCTTTCTAAGTTTTCACTTTCGTGTGTACAGTATTCCTCATAGATATGAAATACATTTTATTATCTATAGGGATGATCCTAATCCGGAATAAGAACTATAGAAAAAGATACCTATTAAACCAATCACGAGAATACCAGTTAAAGTACCTATCAACCAAAGAGGGATCCTTCCGGTGGTATCGGCCATTTTTCTTACTTCCTTTCAAATTTTATTAAGTAGTCATGCTCAAGACAAACAATTATTATATTGAGTATTAGTTTTTTCCAAATTGGGTGAGAAAGAATATTCTACACTGTTCCTAATTGAAAAAGTAATTAGAGAATAGAACAGAAAGTACAAAAATGAGTAACAACCCCCAATAGAGGCTGGTACGATTCAATTCAACATTTTGTTCGTTCGGGTTTGATTGTGTCATTAGATAGCTCCGTGATTTAGTTTATATAGAGTTTATCGCTGTATGAATTGCATTGCTGATATTGATCCCAAGAAAAAAAATTGTAAGAACAGCTCATCCGTGAACGGCCAACCATCTAACTGTAAAAATTGGATAGGTTCTATCTATAGTCATTAGTACCTCCTAAAAAGATCTAGATCTAGTAAATTCATCTAGTTGCTCTAATGAATCGAAACGACCAGTTACTAATGGAACCTCTTGTCGACTTTTTGTGAAATATTCATTTGGCCGAGGGCTACTGAATACATCATAAGCTACACTCGTACTGACAAATAACCAACCTACAATGAATAGGGAAGGTATAGTAATGATATGGATAACCCAGTATCGAATACTGGTAATAATGTCAGCAAAAGCGCGGTTCTCTTGCTCGTATTCCCACTCCATATATTATTATAAAGTCAAGGGGAATTTGGTCCCATGAAAGAGAGAGATCAGAAAATGGAAAACTACTGATATCTTCTACAATCCTTGTTTTATTGTCAACATTATACCAAAGGTATATTTGAAGTATACTGAACCAGTATAACTAGCCTTCTTCTAACATAGCAATACAATTTTGGTTAGGTTAATATCGAAAGGGAGTGGGATAGAATGATTCTGCTACTGTCAGAGCTTCCAACTCTATTTGGTCAACTGAATCCATCTCTTTTTTTTTCTTTTTTTTTTATTGGGATTTTTTTTTACTGGACAGAAATTAGATAATCCCAGTATGTTTCATGATACGTCCGGAAAATATCATGTCTCAAAATTGTATTGTAACAATTGAACATATGAATTATGGAAAAATGAATTTCGATTTCATTTGAGCAGTAACCATTGTACTGGTTTTCGGTTATACAAGTGGCTGTATAACTAGAATACATTAATGTCACTTCAAGAAGTGGATCATTAGTGTTACTGTATGTAATAGTATCGTTGGTGAAGTTATGCCGTGAACTTAATGGTTCATTAACATAGAACTTTGATTTGAGAACCGAGTGTTACTAATCTCGTTAATAGAATAGTGAAATATTCTTTGTGATACGAATTGTAAATACAAGTTATTCCTATTTTTTTACAAGAGAGACAAGATGGAATATCAGTCTTTGCTTACAAGCCATATGAAAAAATTGAATCTATATAGAATATACTAATATATTCTATTCGCACGAATGGATTTCGTTTGCCTGTAAAAGAGGTTTTTTTCGTTCCAATCTTTCGAACAGACTGGTAGAGATTAATCATTGTTAAATTCAATGATCTCGTATTTATTAGTTTATAATAATATTAGTTTATATTTAAAAAACTACGTTTTCTAATTTGTAATTTGCCGAGTGGTTACACAATTGGCATTTATTTTATTCATGGGTTGCTCAATATCAATAAATTTGAGGATTATATTTTTGGTTATTCCAAAAAATAAATATAATATCTTTTATTGTCTATTCCCTTAATGTTTGTATAATATTCATACATTTTATATTCTTTATACAAATTAGTAATTTGTTATAATTGAATTAACACTGTAACATTTCATTTTTTTTATTATTCTGATCCTATCTTACAAAAGTAAATAAATTTAGGTAATTGCCTGATAAAGATACACATCAATCATATTCTTTCCATTAGGTCCTTCCAATGTCTACTATTATTAGTTATTTCATTTTTTTATTAGTTCTGCTTATTTTAACCTTAGTCCTATTCATAGGTTTAAGTAATATACGACTTATTTGAAATACTTATTTGAAATTAAATAGGAATAAAAACCTCTTCGTTCGCTTAATCAAGAAGTTTTCTCAATTCAAAATTGATTGAGATTTCTAGTAAGTCTGGGTTACTATCCGGGGTAGCTATTAATCTTTACTTCCTTTTTTTAATCAATATGATTGAAGTTTTGTTATCCAGAATTGTGTTAGGTCTGATTCCTATAACTTTGGCTGGATTATTTGTAACTGCATATTTACAGTACCGACGTGGTGATCAATTGGATATTTGAGATCATTTTTATCGTGAATGAATGAGTCTCCTACTGATTCTGGGAGATAAGATTTCATTGACCATTCTAATTTATGGAATGACCAATTCAAAAGATTGAACCAATAAAAAAAGAATCACGCTCTGTAGGATTTGAACCTACGGCATCAGGTTTTGGAGACCTGCGTTCTACCGCACTAAACTAAGAGCGCTTTCTTACAACAAATCACTGGTTATTTATGTTCCAGTGAATCAAAATAACTGGAGCTTTTTGTACGAAAAGGACTAGGTAGGGATGACAGGATTTGAACCTGCGACATTTTGTACCCAAAACAAACGCGCTACCAAGTTGCGCTACATCCCTTTTAATTGTTAGTCTTTAACATTATTTATAATATAATTTATATTTATTTTCTTCCACATTTATCTATTTGGGTCTACTCTATAAAACGAGAATATAATAGATGATATGTCTATTAATTATGGATTATTTGATAATAGAATATGTTATGTTACAGAAAGGAATAGAAACATTGCCCAAATCATTTTACAGATTGTTCGGAGTCCCCAGGGACTGATAAACTATGGGTATAGTTGACCATATAAGATATGCATCCGGATTGATAAGGAAAACTTACGAACAATGCGATATATAAAGACATAAACAAAAAGAAATGGATCTCATTTTTTTTCTTACTATTAAAATAAAATAGAAAATAAATCGTATTTGACTTTGTCAAATTTTTTTATGATAAAGAATTTGTCCGTTCATCCCTCTTTGGTTCTTAAAGAACAGAGAGGATCTGTTGAATCTCAAGTATGTTATTTAACCAGTCGAGTAAAAAAACTTACTGAGCATTTGGACCTGCACAAAAGAGACTATTCGTCCCAAAGAGGTTTGTGGAAAATTGTGGGTAAACGTAAGCAACTTCTGATTTATCTGTTCAAGATAGATAGAATTCTTTACAATAATTTAATTGGTGAATTAGATATTCGTGGGCCACGTTAATTTCGAACGAAGTTTTCAGATCCAATTATGGTTTATTAAATTCTCGAGAGTCGTTCTTTTGTCTTAATTGATTTATAAACGGAGAAGAGTTATGATTATGGTTGCTACGGAGAAAGACCCCATGATGGTAAGTATGGGTCCTCATCATCCATCAATGCATGGTGTTCTTCGACTTATTGTTACTCTAGATGGTGAAGATGTTATTGACTGTGAACCTATATGAGGTTATTTACATAGAGGAATGGAAAAAATTGCTGAGAACCGAACAATTGTCCAATATCTACCCTATGTAACACGATGGGATTATTTAGCTACTATGTTCACAGAGGAAATAACGGTTAATGCGCCAGAAAGATTGGAAAATATTCAAGTACCTAAAAGGGCTAGCTATATAAGAGTTATTATGCTAGAGTTAAGCCGTGTAGCTTCTCATTTGTTATGGCTTGGACCTTTCATGGCTGATATTGGTGCGCAGACTCCTTTCTTTTATATTTTAAGAGAGAGGGAAATGATATATGATTTATTTGAAGCTGCCACGGGCATGTGAATGATGCATAATTATTTCCGCATTGGAGGAGTAGTTGTGGATTTACCCTACGGTTGGATAGATAAATGCTTAGATTTTTGCTATTACTTCTTCCCAAAAGTGACAGAATATGAAAGGCTTATTACACGCAATCCTATCTTTTTGAAACGAGTTGAGGGAGTAGGCATTATTGGTAGAGAAGAAGCAATAGATTGGAGTTTATCAGGACCCATGCTACGAGCTTCCGGAATCCAATGGGATCTTCGTAAAGTGGATCATTATGAATGTTATGATGAATTGGATTGGGAAATCCAATGGCAAAAAGAAGGAGATTCGTTAGCTCGTTATTTGCTTCGAATCGGGGAAATGAAATAATCTATAAGAATAATTAGACAGGCCCTAGAAGTAATTCCGGGAGGGCCCTATGAGAATTTAGAGGTCCGACGTCTAAATAAGGGAAAATATTCACAATGGAACAATTTTGAATCTTGATTTATTAGTAAAAAACCTTCCCCTACGTTTGAGTTATCAAAACAAGAACATTATGTTAGAGTAGAAGCTCCCAAAGGATAATTAGGGATTTTCTTAATAGGAGATGATAATATTTTTCCCTGGAGATGGAAAATAAGATCACCTGGTCTTATTAATTTGCAGATTCTTCCTCAACTGGTTAAAAGGATGAAATTGGCCGATATCATGACGATTTTGGGTAGTATAGATATCATTATGGGAGAGGTTGATCATTAAAATGGTGATTAATATAGCGGATATCGAAGAACAAGCTATCAATTTATTGGGATTTCCAAAAGAAATCTCTAGTCTTATATGGATTTTAATTGACATAATTACTCTTTTATTGGGAATTACGACAGGATTATTAGTTATTGTATGGCTCGAAAGAAAAATATCTGCAAGAATACAACAGCGTATTGGACCTGAATACACTGGTCCTTTGGGAATTATTCAAGCTTTGACGGATGGGATCAAACTACTTCTGAAAGAAGATATTCTTCCATCTAGGGGAGATATTTGGTTATTTAGTATTGGACCAGCGATAGTGGTCATACCTATTTTTTTAGGTTATTTAGTAATTCCCTTTGGCTGCCACATTGTTCTACTTGATCTTAGTATAGGTGTTTTTTTTTGGATTGCCATTTCAAGTATTGCTCCCCTTGGACTTCTTATAACAGGATATGGATCAAATAATAAATATTCTTTTTCAGGTGGTCTCCGAGCTGCTGCTCAATCTATTAGCTATGAAATTCCTTTAGCTTTATCTGTGTTATCTATATCTCTACGTGTGATCCGTTGGAATATGAGATTTATTTTCCCCTCTTTTTAGGATAAAACAGGAAAAAAGAAGTGAATGGAATGAATATTGATTCTTCATTCCGATCGAAAAACTAGATAGTCATATGGGTGATATCAAACAGTTTGCAAATCTACAGTAAGATGATTGAGCCCCATCCCCCATGTACAAGAGTGAAAGCATGCACAATCAGTGAAAACTACCCAGTTCATATATTAGTCGTTGGGGCCCAACAACGGGGAGGTGAAAAAGTATGAAGTTACTATCATACATACCGAAAATTAAGCAAAGGTAGGTGGTGAGAAACACCAAGATATAAAAATATTAGTGAAAGAAAAAGATAAATTATTTCCAGACCAGAGATGTTTCAATATAAATGGGATGACAATAAGGACTTGGCATTGGTAGGGATGATCAAGTAGTACTTCCCCATAACCCCGATCTAAAATATGTTTCTATCTACTCTAAAAAGAATGGCTATCCAGAACGAAGTAATCCTTTACACAGTTTTCTTCTCTCCCACAAAAAAAAATAGTGAAGGTTGAGATAGATTCAAAAGCTTATATTATTGTAGCAGACAGAATCTCATTGGTCCAATTTATCTAATATAATATATAATAAATTGGTGCTTGTTTTCTTTTGGTTATTGCATTTTTTATTTTTCAACTGCCATTGAGAAGCCGTATGAAGCGAAAGTTTCATGTACGGTTTTGGAATAGAGATAAAAACATTGATGTTCTATCAACTATAATTATCCAACAGTTCAAGTACAATTGATATAGTTGAAGCACAGTGCAGATATGGTTTTTTAGGATGGACTTTGTGGCGTCAACCTATAGGGTTTATAGCTTTTTTCATCTCGTCTCTAGCAGAATGTGAGAGATTGCCCTTTGATCTACCAGAAGCGGAAGAAGAATTGGTAGCGGGTTATCAAACTGAATATTCGGGTATCAAATTTGGTTTATTCTACATCGCTTCTTACCTAAATCTATTAGCTTCTTCATTCTTTGTAACAGTTCTTTACTTGGGCGGATGAAACTTATCAATTCCATTCATACCCATTCTGGAACATTTTGAATGGGATTCAATTTATGGAATTAGCGAGGTCGTTAATATCACGATCGGGATCCTAATTCTATTAACTAAAGCTTATTTGTTCTTATTTATTTCTATCACGGCAAGGTGGACCTTGCCTAGGATAAGAATGGACCAATTATTGGATCTTGGTTGGAAATTCCTTCTACCTATTGCTTTGGGTAATCTATTACTCACAACTTCTTTCCAACTTATTCTATTGTGACCAACTCTATCTTCTTCTTCGTGAAGAGGTTGTGCATTCTGTAATACATCCAAATTTATTAGATAGATCAAATCTATGAATTCAAATTTGATAGATAGATCAAATCTATGAAGAGAAAGAATTCTCTATGAAATTAATATTTAAGGAGATTTGCTACATGTTCTCCACGGTGACTGGGTTTATGAATTATAGTGAACAAGCAATCCAGGCTGCGAGATATATTGGTCAAGGTTTTATGGTTACGTTATATCACATGAATCGTTTACCTATCACTATTCAATATCCCTATGAAAAATTGATCCCATCAGAACGATTCCGTGGACGGATCCACTTTGAATTTGATAAATGTATTGCTTGTGAAGTATGTGTGCATGTATGCTCGATCAATCTACCTGTTGTGGATTGGAAAGTCGGAATGGATATTGGTAAAAAATGATTGGAAAATTATAGCATTGATTTTGGAATTTGTATCTTTTGTGGGAATTGTGTCGAATATTGTCCCACAAATTGTCTGGCGATGACTGAAGAATATGAACTTTCGGCCTATGATCGTCATGAATTAAATTATGATCATATTGTTTTAGGACGTTTACCCATATCGGTAATTTAAGATTTAACAATTCGAACAATTCCGAGTTCAACATATTAACATAACTTAATATGTATTAATAAACTATGGGAAAATATTATGATTCAATCATTCGAGCAATTAATTCGAGTTCCGATCAAAAAGGACTGATAAATTACTTTTGATCCATATGAACCAGGAATTAATAATATTGTTGATATTCCATTAAGAATGTCACATATAGATTGGTTAAAATCTATTATTGACCGATAGATTACTATTATTGACCAATAGATTAGATTTATGAATCAGTCCCCATATTGAATGAAATATTTGAAGTACACAGTATTTGCCAGTATGGCAAATAGGTAAATGAGATCCCCTTTTTTTAGTGAATGGGATAGAAGAATATAATAATATTGGAACTTATCGTGCACATAATGAATCAACCTGAGCAGATATATGATATTCTTTTGGCTCCTATAATGCTAAGTCTAATATTAGGAGGTCTAGGAGTAGTATTATTTACTAATATAATTTACTAATATAAGCCTTTAAAATTGAGTCAAATTGAAAAAAGAATTAAAAAATTTGTGGAATTAACAAAAGGAATCAAAGAGGAAGAATTTAAAAAAGAAATTGAACACGAAGAATTAACAGAAAAAGTAACAGAAGAATTAATTAAAGAAAAAGAAATTACACAATTAACAGAAGAAATCTCCTTACAATCGTAATTTTTTAAAGGATTGATTGATAATTTGTCAATAGATGAATCATATATAAATATTAGTGCTACTATTAAGAAACCCATTGATATTGATCTATTAAAATTGATAAAAAGGCGAAAAGAAGCTTACGAATCTTTCCATAGATCAGAAAAAAATAGGAGAGCTGATCTATGGAAAGTGAAAACATATCTTCAAAATCGTTCTGCAAATTATGATATTTCATCAGATCCCGGATCGAATATTAGAAGAGATATAAACCGATTCAATTGTATTCGATTTGTGAACCAGAGTTTACCTTCAATATATTGTTCATCCTATGTTAAAAACAAAGAACAATTAACACTAAACAATGATTTTAAAAAAAATATTCTGAAAATAATGGATCAATTCACTCAATCAATAAGTAAACCTAATCAGGTTTACAATTATGAAATTACATGTGATATGTTATATTATAACATGAATTTATATTATAACATGAATAAATTCTATGAATTGAACAATAAGATACTCTTGAATAAGACCTTAAAGTTGAATTTGATCTTCAACTACAAAGACAAATTAAAAGATAATTCTTTTTTTGTGCTACTCAACATTCTGGATAAAAAGAATGAATATGTAGATAAAATAACATCATATTCTTATAGAACTGAAACTTCAGTAAGACTAATATTGAATCAATATAAGGTAAAAATTAACAATTATCTTCAAAAAAGATTCAAGAGATTCTATTTGTTGAAGAACGCATTTATGAAGATAATTAACAATTCTCTTCAAAAAAGATTCAACAAATAACAATTATCTTCAAAAAAGATTCAAGAGATTCTATTTGTTGAAGAACGCATTTATGAAGATAATTAACAATTATCTTCAAAAAAGATTCAAGAGATTCTATTTGTTGAAGAACGCATTTATGAAGATAATTAACAAAATTAACAATTATCTTCAACAAATATTAAATATATTCTATTTGTTGAAGAACGCATTTATGAAGATAATTAACAAAATTAACAATTATCTTGAAGAAGGATTCAAGAGATTCTATTTGTGGAAGAACTTATTAATTAAAGATTATCTTCAAAAAAAATTCAATAGATTCTGTTGGAGAGTATATTTATTCTATTTTAAATTTTTTTTGTTGAATAAAGGATTTAAGAAATATAAATCATTATGTAAACCTTATCGATACTTTTTATTTTCGAGTTATCGATTGGATAAGTATACTATTAGAAATACTATTAGAAATATAAAGTACTATTTGCAATGGAGAAAAATAGTAAAAAAATACTCTTCTGAATGGAAAAAAGTGACAAATAGATTCCATCGACCCATTTTGCAAATGACAAGAGTATACTCTCAATCTCAACAAAAGTTTGAATTCATACAATTTATACATAAATACAATTTTGAATTGAAAGAATTGACAAAGGTCTTAACAAATAGATTTCATCGACCCATTTTGCAAATGATAAGAGTATACTATCAACAAGAGTTTGAATTCATACAATTCATACATAAATACAATTTTGAATGGAAAGAATTTACAAAGGTCTTAGATATTATCTATCTAATCAAAAGGTTCAGTCGGAATTTGAAAGATCAGATTCGAACAGATTGGATAAAAAAAGACATTTTGAACAATGTAACACAAGATGCAATTAACCAGCATTCATCAAGTTGGAGAATATATCAGGAAGAATGGTTCAATCACTTTATTATTCGAGCTTCCAGAAATATCAATTGTAATTTGAATATTTCTGCATCGTCCATTGAGATCGAATACTTGAAAAAAGAGTTGAAACGTCTTGTATTTTGTTCTAAACAAAACAATTTGAAAAACATTGTGTTCGATCTAATTGAATTATTTACTATTAAATATTTTGGTCAATATGGAAAGTTTGATTCGATTGAACTATCGACTTATAATAATAATAATTTTGATTGGTATCAAACTACGAAAAAACTTTTTGGTATAATCTTGGACGAACTCGCACCGAGGGATATCGAATCAAAATCAATCCCTTCACAAAAATCGGAATCCTTGATCGATGAAGAAACAATAGCTTCATTAGGTTTTAATGATAAACCGATGAATAAGTCAATTATTGATTTATACGATAATGAAAAAAATTACATGGAATTCTTTGATAACACTGGTATTTCGAGAATATTCAATAATCGAGACAATTGGTTAAATCCTTTAAAACTATCTAATAAAAATTCATTGAGAACTTCTTTTTAAAAGCAAATACGTTTGAATTTTTAGATTATTTACATCATCCTTATGTATATTATACAGAAAGATTAGCTTCTTACATAGAAAGAGAAAGAATTCATATAAAAAATAAGAATATTACATATGGAAAATTATTAAATTTTGTTCCCACTCATAACAATCTCTCTTCTTTTTCTATTTATGAAACCTAATATAGGTATTAAGTTATAATATAATATAATAAATAGTTATGTAATTTATGTAATGTGGATTATATTTTTATAGTTTTGAACATGTTTCATACATGTATTTACAAGATTTTGTAAAAAAATTGCATAATATATATATGAAACATGTTCAAAACTATAAAAATATAATCCACATTACATAAATTACATAACTATTTATTATATTATATAATAACTTAATTAATTTGACCTTCTACCATTAAGTCTCAAGTCATAAGTACACGGGTAGACATTTCTTAAGACTGTAAAAAAAAAATTAAATATGTAAAAATGGGAAAGACACCCTAGTCCACTAATTTTTTTACACCAAATATATATTATTATAATATAATATATTAATCAATCAAAATTACGCCATGATTTGTAAGTGGCGTTAGGGAACCAGCTATGGGGTATCACATTTCTAGTGGATAGATTTCTTTTTGAGGATGAAGATATTACCTACAGAGAGAATAATGTCTTCATTTTCCACCCCAATGCACTCCAATTTATCCCCCATAAATGCTTCATTTATATCCATGCTTTCTGACTCCACATGTAACCATATGAGTTACCACTCACTTAATACAATGGAATTTACATTATGAAAATATAAAAAATGGTATAGCGTTCAAAACATGGAAGATATTCAATGAACCTCTTTTAGATGGATGGATACCACATCTCCATCTTCGTCTTCATACTCAATCAATATGGAAAACTTGTAATCCATTCAACCTTCGTTAATATGATAAATGATGATATTCCTTGGATACTCGTGCAATGTCCTGCAATAACATTACATTTCCATTTCATTTCACTAAATTAAAGCATTAACTCTCACAAAATTGTACAAGTAAGAGCAATATTGACATGCATGCTAATATATCATCTATACAAAACCGAGAAATATCCTGAGTTGAGAAGGGTGGGTGTTTTTCTGGTGATGGTCATGCGAAAAAATGCGGCTCCACTTAGATTGAAATACATGTTTCCAAATGCACAGTATCCTCTCGGGCACTTGTCCATTACGGAAGATCCTATCTCTCATGTAGGTTTACGCAATAGGCAAAAAGTATTTTTCATTGCGTCCCCGTTAGTTTTGACAGAATAGGTAACAACATATGATGTTATTACCTATATAGGTAACAATGTAATGTGTTGTTACCTATATAGGTAACAACGTAATACGTTGTTCAATATTCTATGACATTACCATTTGTGGTTTTTAAAAAAGAATAGGCACCGTGTAATGAGGCACAAGAGTCATGGGTTTTGTTAATATTTTTTACACCTGTGTAAAAGGTCAACTCAAAAATTTGTTTCAGATGGAAAGGGTTGATGTGATGGACCTATCTAAGGAAAAAAAAGATAAGTGAACAACAATGCAAAGATACAACTATGTGTGATGTTGCATAATGCAACACCTCACATATGCAGCCATACCATGTTCATCTTTAGAAAATTTATTAAAAATCCCCAAAGGACTAATACACAACCTTGATAATGGTAAGAACAACAACAAATTTGAGGGGTTAGACTCTAGAACAACAAACACAATTGTTGTTTGCATGGTTGAAGGTACATTTTCAGTTACAAGTGCATTAATTTCTCGTTATTTCTTTATGTTTGAATGATATTAATTATGTGTTGAGTTGTTTAGTTCATTCCATAATTATCATTTACAATAATCAAATACAAAAGGAAATATACAACTTAATTACAGAACTTCATTTCTTTTATTCATAAAGAAATACATTTTCCCACACAAGCCGTGGGATGTAAATAATATGTACTGAAGATTGAATATACATATACATGAAACTATAAACAAAAGAAGAAATAAGAAACCCATCATTTCTTGGTTGTTTTCTCTTTTTATTTCACCATCTTCATCTTCAGTGCATCATCCATAGCTGCATCATCTTCAACTCCTAAATCAACATACCTGGACATATAATAACAAATTGTTGTTAGAGCTTCGAGATTAATCTTCATTCATGTGTTTACAGCTTCAGGAATATGAATCTTCTAAAAAGGCACAGATAAGATACATGAATGGATAAAGATAGAATCAAAAAGTACATATCACTGTCATTCAGGAGCACAAGTACTATTTTTAGAATCATCAAAGAGAAGGAAAAATCACTACATGATGCAAGAAAGGCTATTTGCCTTATTTTTCTAACTATTTTCTGAAGTGTACAAGTACTTGAAAGAAAAGGAAACATTAACAGAACATCTATTAATGCATACAAATGAACTATTGTTTGCACTCACAAATGGATTCATGAAAACACCATTAAGCAACAGTACAAGAGCTCAAAACAAAGTTCAATTTATTGAAGAGTATACATCTACAAAATGCACTCAGAAGTCAAGTGTAGAAATCAGGAAGGTACATTTGTTCACCACTTTAGAGTTCAATTGGAAAGAAAGGAATACAACTTACATCATCAAGAAAGACATAATCATAAATACATGATCTTACAGCATCAAGAATGTTCCAGAGGAATGGAAAATAATAACATGTTCAGATCTAAAATCATCAATTGTATCTAAGCTCAGATGAAATTAAAGTTTCAGTAGTGTATGTTTTAGATATCAATAATGATCCATTGAAACAAGTATGAATGCCATTATAAATTTATTGAAAGTATAGTCTTGAATAAAGGAAGTACAAATTCCCATGAAAGTGAACTAATGAAGAGGGATGAATTGTGAAAAGGATGAAAAGCATTCTTCAACACAAAGATTTAAAGCTTGGAGTCCTCACAAGCAGTGAACAACGTAGATCTAAAATATCACCAACATAGCAGGGTACTAGTTCATCAAGCATTCGAATTCCAGGTGGTCTAATGCTTCTAAAAATCCAAATTAATTGAACCTAGAGAACAAGAAATCTGTAAAGCTTGAATATTACATGAAGCATGAATATACAACTATAAATGAAAAGATTACAACAATACATCTTGCAACTTTGAAAATATTAAAACAATACATCAATAATCATCAAAGAACATACAAAAGTTATAGATTTCTAGGTTTATAGATAAGATAAATGTCATCATTCTTATACAAGAACAAGAAAAAGTACAAGTGACATCATGCTTGTATAAGAATTGGGTGACATGATTTCTAAGAGAATTATGAGAAAATGAACTCAAGAAGGTGCAAATATTGTTTTCAAATTAAAATTACAAATGAGTTCACATTTTCGTATTTGAAGATCTCACTTGAAGATTTGATAGAAACAAGATGAATGCAATATTTCTACAATCACTTTTGTTAAATTTGCATAATGTTTTCAATTACAATTTCAATAACTGGAAGTCACTATTTTGCAAAAATAGAGAAAAGGAGATATCACAAAATTTCAGATCAAAAGCAATCATGTTGCAATCATACAGGAAAATATGCAACAACAAAAATGTAAACATAGAAAACCGAATGCAAATGTTTGAAATACAGATGCTTGCAAATGGATATAACAATATAAGTCTAGTTCAGAGATATTTGCAAAATATAACCATTACCATAAATAGCACAAAGATTTGTCATCTTTTTCAACTATCTCATAAAGTGTTCAACACAACCATGAAGGAAATCAAAACAAGTATAGTTAGCAATGGAATGTTTTCCTTCATCAAAGGATAAAACTACCAATGAAACGATTTCCATCCTTCAAACACAATTGTACATTTTGTAAGACAAATAATTTTAAAATACATATGCATTATACTTTACAAATGCTTTGTTCAAATCTGAAGCAAGGAAGAATGCATTTACACATATACATTTTAGGCTAAACTACCTGAAGCATGAACAATCAAATGTGGATAGAGGTCTCTTTGACATTAGCATATGAACATAGATTCTATCAAAGCATGAAAAAGAATAACCATTGCAAACAAATAAATATGTAGGAAAAGGAGAAATACAATGGGAAAGGAATTTTCAAACAAAAGAGCTAATATGCAAACCCCCATAAGCTCTAAAGATGATCAATAAGAATGAGAAATGCTTAAGCAGTGAACTCAATAAAAAA
This sequence comes from Taxus chinensis, assembly GCA_019776745.2. Taxonomy (NCBI): domain Eukaryota; kingdom Viridiplantae; phylum Streptophyta; class Pinopsida; order Cupressales; family Taxaceae; genus Taxus; species Taxus chinensis. The sequence continues at coordinate 239,224,009 of CM034148.1, forward strand.
GAGATTTCTTCATTAATGGAGATTCGTTTCAGGAAGAACCGAGCTCCAAACTGAAATGTTCAAGCCACAAGTTATAAATATGGAGGTAACCTTAATAGCACAGAAATACATTACAGGTTACAAAATTTTCATGAGATTGTTATTGGGAAAGCATAACCATGAAAATGTTACGCAAAATCAAGCTCACCCATATTTGCAAGGGAGAAACATGAAGGAAGTGGCAATAGATAATGGAAACCCCATCAAGTAGAAACAAAATCCCATGTCCAAATGAATAGAGTTTAAACCAAACAACAATGGTAATATTATGAAGAGCTGCAGTTGCCAAAAATCTATATAAGCAAATATCTAGATTCAAAGAAAAAAAGCAAGAGTAACTTCAAAATTCAATACCCATGAAATGATTTTTGTGTTTTACAAATACCCACATCAACAAACATCTAGATTTAGAATCAGATGCAGAATAGGCACAAAAAAATAAACCCTTGTAGTTTCTTCAAAATGATAATAGATAAGAGAGCCTTTAAAGCTCCATGGCCATTAAATATCTGCTAAATTTTGTAGATAAACTCATAAATGGAGAAAACCACAACATTACAATTTGAAATTTAAGTATAGATTAATAAAATGGCTCATATTCCATGATCATAAGGAATCTCGATGTCAAGATTTTACAAGATGATACAAGCCAAAATCGAAATTTTACCAGTTATGGTCAAAGATTTTCAAACCCTCGAGTGCAGAAAAAATATGAAGACCCAGAATCACATTCAAACTCACATAGGTACTAGAAAACTAGAAGAACACAAAAGCACAAGGGTTGAATTTGCATTAGAACTTGTAGTGATAAAACATACAAAGGAATGAAAATGGCTGGATTTTCACTAGCTTACCCTATTTTTATCAGTGTCGACAATTTAATCAAGAATGTAGAACAAAGCTATATACCGATAAATGGCATGAGAAGTCAGTTTTGAGAAGAGAAGAAACATAGACTTCAAAGCTTCAAACCAGATAATTTAATGGACTTTAAAGCTTAAAACCTTGGAACAAAGAATATATGCACAAAAGGCAATCAAAGCTTGAAAGATTTCATAAATGGAGACACAGAAAAATTTCTACCAGGGCTTCACTAGCAAGATGGAGCAAAAGTATGGAATGATGAAAATGATTAGGGTTTAGGATATTTTTGCTCCCTCAACTCCACGTACCAGTTAGTTAACTCAACTATGGGTTCAAAAGTATAGACATGTCACATGGCCAACAAAAACCCTAATTTACCAGGGTTAGATCAGGATCACCAACATTATGATGGGTCGGCCCTCGTGGGAAGGGGACCAGAATTATACCGAAGATATCATAAGGTATTTGACCTTTAAACTTTATGAAAATTATAATGTGTCAAACCTTAGGCCTAAATCATTGACCATATAATTTGTTATGTGGGGAGGGTTCATACATCATTGGCTAAGTCAAGTCAAAAGAGGAGCCAATAATACTATGTAGGTAATGTCAAAACAAAAATACTATGCCTCATTCTTATAAATTTACCTTAATTTTTGCTAAAAGAGCACTCGTACCTTCCAATGCGGGATAATGTGTGAAAGAAAAAGTACAGGTGGAACACATATGCAAAAAGAAAAAAAATAACATGTTTCACATGTGTCAATCAAAATGCCAAAGGAAAATTGATTATTTTAATCATTCAACATGAGTGATAAAAGGAAAGAAGGTGTCACATCATCATACATAGCTATAAGACAAATTAGCATGCACTTGATAAAGATTACTTGCACATGAAGAAAGGATCAAAATAGTAAATCTTATTATTCACCCAAGCTACCTTAGCTTTCTCCAAAAAATACACCCTACACATCATGCAGAATTGGAGGAGTCAAATCAATTTGACTAGAGGAGTGTAAAATTAGAGTTAAAAGGCTATTTTTACCCCTCATGTAACAACATATAGTTTTATGCATTATTATTTATTTGTAATAAGAGGCTAAAATTTGTCATGCAAGTATAGTTAGACTGCAGTCTATTTTTAGGGGGATTGGGTGAATGTTTTTTTATTTATTGTGGCACTAACAAGGACCGAGAGGACTTTTGAATGTACTGAGTGTTGAATCCATTGGCCATAATTGACCTTGAATGAGAATCAATCAATTTCCTGTTTCTCACCTACCAGATCCGCCAAGGATTTAAATTTGAATATATAGCTGTAGACACCTAAAATTGATTATCCAATTTGGTGTCCCTTGTGCGCGTTTGCTCTCTCAGGTAACCTGGGGCACGTTTATATCACCACTATCCCCTTGGGATATTATTCGATTTGTGATTTAAACACCTATCCTAAGTTTAATTCACCCCATTATATTTTACCCGTGAGTAATTAAATATTAACTATTTAATTACACCTCTTCACATGTATCCTAACCACTTATCTACCCCATATTTATCCTATCTATGTATCACCCCTATTTCTCCTCCTCCCAAAGCGGGATATTTCCCGTATTTGAGGTGGAGGGATAGCTCTTATCTTTCCAGAAATCGTTCATTTTGGCCGTCTCGGGAGTCTGTTCCGTGATCGGCGCCGACCGGTACTCGGTCGACGCCGATTTTTCGGAGCGGCACCGATTATAAATGGAAGCCCAGAACTCAGTTCTGGGAGGACACGGAGGACAAAAAAAAAAAGAGAGAGAGAGAGAGACAGACTCGTGACACAGAGACGCAGATTGTAAGAGAGAGAACGAGAGATCTTTTTAGCATCAAGTGTGAACATTATCTATCGAATGAGAGCAGATCTTGTCCGAATCAATCCCTGAGAGGAGCACCATTACTCTACTCTTATCACATCAGCATCTCATGTCTCCATTGATTTTCTGGTGACTCTTTTCCTACACCTAGCACGGGTGGATTCTTGCTAGTATCTCTCTGGCTTCCGTAGATCCAGCAGATGTTGACAATCTAGCCTTCGCTTTCTGATTTCCAAATCTTCTCACACTTTATCTCAGGTCGATGCCAATCTATATCATTCGATGCTGATCTTCATTAGTCGATGTCAATTTCAAACAATCAATGCCGATTATACCTAATCAACGCCGATCTCCCTGCAGACAGGTAAAAAGATGCAAGTAGCACAAATCTATCTTTGTTTTTTCACAGTTCCCTATTTTTTGTTGCTTTCTTGCCTGGCACTGTTTAGATTCTATTTATTACTTTGATCATAAAATCTAGTTTTGTACGTATAGCTTTTATCATGTATATTTATTTACTTAATTGAAAACGTGGAATGACATCCACCGAGGGAGCCTATCGCTTCCTAGATCCGCTCCTCGGGTAGCCCACCTAAATATCTTTTAACGTGGTCTTTTTCTGTCAAGCATCGGTGTCTCACAGGTTACTTGGATATACTGTGTATAATTGCTCATGTGCGCGCCGTCTTATCTACATTGGCTTCCTTACTCCATCTACATCTTCGGATCTTGTCCATCAGGTATCGATTTCATTGGAGTTTTTCAGGGTTTTTGTGTTTAGTTTGGTGCATTAACTTGGACAGGTAATAAGCGTGAAATCCTTGATCTATATTCTGGCACACCTGGTGGGACCCAACCAAAGTCCCTTATTGGTAAGTTCATCTCTTTTTATTTTTGAGCTTTGTTCTTTTTCTTCAACTGATTTTTATCAGTTCTGCTTGAGTGTTTCCTTTCATCGTTTCAATCTTGCTCTTTATGCGAAATTGTTATTTCCTTGAAATTTTTCTAGTTCCTTAAAATAAAAATTCCTATTTCACCATTATCTGGATATATCTTTCTGGATTTTGTTTGGTGTTTGCTTAACCTCTTCTTGCGGAGCACTTTGCTTGTTCGTGGGATTGTTCGAGGGGAAGAGCTCAACAACGTGCTTTTTGAAGTCCACACACCTTGGAGAGCTAAGTCTACAGGTATTTCTCTTTTACGGTGTTTTCTCCTTTTTAGGAACTAAAAAAAAAAATTCTTTGTTTTTTGTCTATCACATTCGAACATTTCAATTTTTGGTGCTTAAAAAGAATTTAATCGCATTTGGGAAAGAATCTGTTTGACTTGTCTTCATCGAAATCAAACACTTCATTTTTAAGTGTTTAAAAGGAACTCTTTCTTTGTCATTTCTGCTGTATGTTTTTCATCTAGTTTTAATTAGGCTGGAAAATTGATCAAAATTGGTAGTGACACTATTTGATTTTTATTTTTCACCCTTGCACACAAAGCCAAAATCATTAGGTGTAAAGTATTTAAACAAAAATTCTTTCGCTGGCCTCTCCTACTTGGAAGTGACATCCAAGAGGAAGAACCTACGCGGTACTCGGGCCGCGCTATAAATTCACGGAAGTTCTGGTATATATTGGCAAAGCACCCGACTCCCTTATCGCAGTGGTGTGTGAAGTGCGGGGGTAGGCCCCTATAACAAGCCATGTACCAGTCTTTTACTGAAGTGCCTTCGGGACTCCTCACCAAAACATCCCCCAAACCATCCTTAGTTTGGCTATTTGAGTAGTTCCTGTTCTAAAAGGCCTTCCCTAATATTCTCTTTCGTAAAAGCATAAAAACTTAAAAGAGATAATCACCTACGCTGCTTGAATTGTTTGTGCATTAGTTAGGTCAATCCTATTTGCTGCTTGTTTATGACGGTCATCACTCAGTTACAATCTAGAAGAATGGCTCAATTAGCCTCTTCTTCCTCCGAGATCACCACTAGTGTGGATGTTTCGGCACCCCCCAGGTCTTCCTTGGGACCACTGTTAATTGGTTCCCCATCCTGTTCATATAATCCTTTTTATCAGGCCAAAGCAACCCCATCACGTCCAGCTTCCCCTAGTCCTTCAAAAATATCATCTGCTTCTAACTCAGAGTATGTTCCTCGCGGGGATCCTGAATTTCAGGCGCTCCTCGATCGCAATCCAGTAGCCCTCATGGACTACCTAGTACACAAGTCTATTCAAATATCTGATCAGGGACCACCAATCCAGCAAGTGTACGATTATTCTTGTGAACCATCCCAGGCCTTTGTAGAACAATTAGCATCATCTTCCTTGCCTCGAGCCACGGAGAAGGGTGGCGCACATGTGCCTCCTTTTTCTCTTCCACCGACCATATCGACTAGTTCTCAAATAGTCTTACCTATTCCTAACACCGCAGTTACCTCGAATATTCCACAACCTACTTCTGAGAGGTCCTCTGCTATGGCTATAATGGGTGCGTCTATGCACCCACATATTGCTGTTAATTCATCTATGCCCTCCATCGTGTCCCAGGGTCATTACCCCTTTATGAGTCAACCCCCTCCGACTAGTTAGTTGGTTCCTGCTTCTCATCCTCCAGTGGGTCCTTCTTCCAATGTTCCAGCAATAGTGACCTTCACCCATCCTCTAGCATCAGCGCCCTTAATACCTAATCCGGCAGTAGAAAGCCTCTTTCAGGTCTTGTTCCCCAATATGTCCAATCAAATTGGCACCCATGTTCCTCAATCTGTCCCGATTCAGTCAACAAGCATAGGAGTCCACCAATCACAGGCTCCGTCCGTCATCCAACCTTCATTTTCTCAACCACTTATTATCTCATAGCCTACCTATACACAAGCTCCTTCACAGCAAATACCCCACCAGGTGTCACCCAGAACTCCTGGTTACTCCTCTTATCATCCTATCAATCAACAGATGAATCCCCCGTTAACACCTCAACAACATCCACCATTTGCTTCTTATGTAGGGCATGCCAGTGTGCCTCCTCCTCAATCTGACGTGGTTCAAATTATTTTCAAGAAAATCGTAGACTTGGAAGCCTCCACCAAAGGGGCTCGTCCTTCATACTCCTTTGAAGAAGTGTGTAATGAACCCATTCACTCCTCAGTGGCTTTTAAGCCTTATCCTCCCCAATGGGAACTTCCTAAATTTTCAAAATTTCATAGTCAAGAGGACCCTCAACAACATTTGTGAGCATTCAAACATGCTTGCTACCTCATAGTCCAGGATCAGGAGCTTATTCTCCGTACTTTTCCTATGTCTCTAGCAGGTCCTGCTTTAGACTGGTACAATAACATTCCTCAACATTCCTTGTTTTCTTTCTCTCAATTGGCTCAGATGTTTGTTGAAAACTTTTTAATAAATATCACGCATAAGATCTCGATTACAGATCTTTATAACATTCGTCAATTCAATGATGAGTCTATTGCAGACTTTTTCGCTCGTTGGAGAGGGATAATCAACCAATTATCTTTCTCCCTTCCTCAATCCCAACAGATCGAGTTGTTTACTCGATCTTGTGCTAATCGTATTTCTTCCACTTTAAGGATCCAGAATTTTCATACATTTGAAGAAGCCTTTACGATGGCACGCAAAATTGAATCTCGCACCATTGAACAAGGGAAGCTAAAACTTCACTCTAAATCTAAACCAGATTTTTCTCGGTTTACCAAATCAAATCCTTCCACTTCTAAAGACAAGAATCAGGGATCCACCAACGCTATCGTATTAAAAACACCATGAAGAGACCCCTCATCTTCTCGAAAAGGGACCTCATCATCTCGATCTGTCACTTCATTAGGGGAATCATATGCTTCTATCCTGAATAAAATGTTGGAAGTCCACATGATCAAACTTCCCCCCATTAGTAATATTGATGAAAACCAAGAACGTCCATTCTGGTATAGGGAAAATGACTTCTGTCATTATCATAGAACCAAAGGTCATGACATTGAACAATGTCAGACCTTCAAAAATCTTGTCCAGAAATTCATTGATAAAGGCGAGCTCATTCTGGATAACCAAAATGCTCCCCCAAATCAAGCACTAGATGTCTTTCAACAACCTTTTCCCAATCATTCCCCAAACCATGATGCTTCAGAGTCTCAAAAACCAAACACTCATACTATCAGCTTCATCTCTACGGAAGAATCTTCTTCTAAAACTAAGCCATTTATGAACACATCGACCGAATCAGAATCTCCTTCCACTTCGTCAATTGCTGGGATTCCACCATCTTCAAATAGCCCATCTTTGAATATTCCAACATTGTTAGATACGGATTCACCTCTCTCTGCTTCTTTGTCTGATCTCCCGTCCATACCCAAGACCGTATCATCCTCACCTGTCTCATCATCAAACATTCTTTCAATGCTCGAGGCAATTACATCCCTTCAAGTTTCCACTGCAGATACATCTAATTTTGTTTCTCCCATTCTCGTTGTGACTATGCCCTTGGTAAATGTACCTATAATTGTGCCGACTTCGACGGAAGCGTCTTCGACTTTGACTCTTCCTGTCTCCTTTCCTATAGTAGTTTCACCCGTAATTACTGCACCAGAAGTAGTACCCTCGCAAGGAACTACTTCTTCATCATTCACTTCTTCCATCACTAATGTTACTTTGCCTATTAAGGGGAAATCTAAAGAAGTAACACCAACACCTATACGCTCGGTTCCTGAACTTAGACCGAGACAACCGGAATCTAACGTTGCGCCATCAGTACCTCCCCATTTGCTTCCCTTTAAGAGGTTACAATCACCTTATGCGGTTGAAGTTGTCACCATCCCTGAAAAAGGAAAGCCCATATTTCAAACCATCAAGACTCTTGGTGCTTTCCCACAAAAATCTCTCTCTACGCCTCATAAAAGATTAGATTTGTCCGCTGAGAAGGCGTCTTCTTCTACACACTTATCAAAACCATCATCTTCTTCTACAACACATTCTTCACTAGCACCCCGAAAAGTGGACTTACCTACTAAAAGGATGTCACCTCTTTTATCAGAATCATCATCTTCATTACCAAAAGCCAGGGCGCCCTATGTTCCTCCGATTACACCTACTTTGGAAGCTTCTCCTTCATTTAAATCGACATCATCTAAATCATCATTAGTTTCGACCAAGAAGCCTCCCTTATCTCTGAAGATCACTACACTTGTCACATCTCCATCATCTTCAAAATCTATTTTAGGGGCTCCCCCTCCACCAAAATCGATCATGTCTCACTTACTTCCATCTCAAATGCCCAAGGCTGCTCCTCCAGATGTCCAAAAAAATAAGATGATCCCTAAAAAGACTGTCAAACCTAACATGTAGGTTCTTTTACCTCGGCAGTTTTTTAAAGTAAAAGAGGCGCCTTCATCATCTCTGTCCTCATCTTCGTCTACCGGGTTCTACACCGAAATCCTTCGCCAACTTATCGAATCTTCATCCATATCTCTTCCTCCGATTAAACCCTATAACCCTAAAGGAGTTAAACCTACCTGGTTTAACTCTGATTTGATTTGTGCTTACCACCGTACCCCGGCTCATGATACTGAGGGATGTAAAGCTCTTCAATCTGTTGTCAACAACCTTTTGGAAGAAAGTGACCTTTTACTAGAGGAGGAGAAACAAGCACCTCCTGTCATCTTAGCTCCATCTGAACCCCAACAATCTACTCAGGCCTCTACTTCTAGTGATTACACTCCAATTGATCTTCCACCTTCTCAAATCAACACAATCCATATCGCCATGAGAACCCAACAGTATGATAATCCATCCTCATCTACAGCGTCCGACCACAGGTTATCATTTCTGGAGCCCCCGAAGGAGTTCCTCCTTCCTCATTAGCCCCACGACCTCGAGTCTCTATTCGTGCTGCACCTCGGGCTCAAATTCCTGTGTTAGTTGAGGAGAGTGTTATGAAACAACTCACCCAGGCTCCGGTCAAAATGTCTCTTTTTGACCTCATTCAATCCTCTCCGCAACATCGCCAGGATCTGATTGATAATCTGCGTCGCATCGCAGTGAATTCAGATGAGCCCCAGCCTTTTGAGTTGGTTGTTGGATTGAATAGACCATCAACCGCCATTTCTTTTGAAGATTCAGAAATTCCTCCCCTTTCTTCAGAAGATTTGGAGGCTCCCCTCTTTATCACAGTCCAAATCGACAACACTACATTAAAACGCATTATGATTGACAGTGGAGTTGCACTCAACGTCATATCCTCACACACATTTGAGCAACTTAAGTTACCAAAGAACGTAGTGTCACCCCCGCCTTTCACACTTCGATTATTTAACGATCAGCTAGCAGTTACTTTAGGAACTGTGGTCTTACCCATTCGAGTAGGTAAGAAGCTGCTTCACGAACTCTTCTACATTGTTGAAGGGAAATTCCACTATAATATGATCCTCGGACGCTCCTGGATTTGCGCAATGCATTGTGTCCTATCCACCCTTCATCGATGCTTAAAATATCAATATGAGGGAAAAATATATACTCATCCAGGAGATCCTTTTCCTTCCGCGCAATGCGACATGACCACAGGGTCTACCCCTCTAAAGGAAAATGCCTGTTCTCCTGACGGGGCCTCATCTTCTTCCATACCTGCAACCAAAATACCAGATGTACAAAATTTAGAAGAGACATTGCAACGTTTCTCACTAGGAGAGCTTCCTCTCCTTTCTTTTGACAACCATCTTAAACCTAGTGAGTATGGTAGACCAGAAAAACAACCTAAATATCAGCCAGGTCTTGGTCGCATCGTCACCATTGGTCTGCCCAATCAACAGACTAATTTCATTTACGGTGGTCTTGACATGCCTCACTATCACCCGGATTCTCCTCCTAGGACCAAACCTTATCTAACAGGGTTCGATTATCTACAGAATCCCACATTTGCAAAAACTTATTTATATCGATGCGCATGGAAGGGCTTTAGCTTGGGTAAATATGAACAAGGTGTGCATGACCTCACGTCCATTCCAACTCTCAAGCCACATCAAAAATTTGTTTTAGGATTTAAACCTCTTTAAAAAGCCACCGTCACTGTTCTTGATGAGCCTCTTCCTATTGAGGAACCATCCTCTCCCACTAAGTCAGAAGCATCACTCGATGTGGACGACGACATTTCCATCCCGTCTAACTTTTTTTTTTGATCAATACCATTTCCTTAGGGCCGCTAGCCTAAAAGACTAACAACAGGTCCACTTCCATACCGTTAATCTTCCCTGAAATAGTTGGAGACGACTCTCCTACTATCAACACTATCCACTGTGCGGATGATGATTCTGTCCTCACCTATCTGAGGGCAGAGGATTCCTATCTTCCAAAAACTATTCCTTCTGACACGTCTACGCTTCTCAACGAAGCCACTGTTGACCTTAATATAGGGACTTCTAAAGACCCTCGTATCATTAAGGTCGGTCAATCTCTTAATCCACAGGAATTAAGAGACTTTACCACTTTTCTTTCCAACCATCGTCAAGCTTTTGCTTGGGCATATGAGGATATGCCAGGACTCGATCCCGATATTGTGGTAAAAAATATCGTTACTCTTCCCAACATCAGACCAGTTAAACAAAAATTACGTAAAATGCACCCTAGAGTAGCCCTTCTTGTTAAAGAAGAATTACAGTGCTTGCTCTCGGCTAACTTCATCCAACCCATCGATTATCCACAATGGGTTTCCAATGTAGTGCCAGTAACTAAAGCTACTGGGAAAATTCAAATTTGTACCGACTTCCGGGATCTTAACCTTGCTTGTCCGAAAGATGATTTTCCTTTACCTAATATCGACCAACTCGTGGATTTAACTGCGGGTCATGAGATGCTTTCTCTGGATATAATCAAATTCTCATTGCACCAGAAGACCAACATAAGACTTCTTTCATAACTCCTTGGGGGACCTTTTGTTATCATGTCATGCCTTTCGGTCTTAAGAACGTAGGAGCAACCTATCAGCGAGCAATGACCTACATCTTCCATGATCTCTTACACAAAACTGTGGAAGATTACGTTGACGATCTCCTCGGTAAATCCAAACGTCGTCAGGATCATCTTTTCATCCTTGCACCTCCCTTTGAGAGGCTTATCCGCTTTTGTCTTCGTCTAAATCCATCTAAGTGCATGTTTGGCGTTCTCACTGGTAAACTTTTAGGTTTTATCATTTCCATTAGGGGTATTGAAGTAGACCCCGCAAAAATAAAAGCTATCCTTGAGATGCCTCCCCCTTCTAACTTAAAGCAACTCTGCAGTCTCCAAGGATGTCTTCAATCAGTGCGTAGTTTTATCTCACAATTGTCAGACCGTTGTCAACCTTTTCATCATCTCCTCCGTAAGAATGTTCATTTTGAATGGGATGAACATTGCCAAAAGGCCTTCGATGATCTCAAAGCTTATCTTCTTTCCCCACCTGTGCTTACACCTCCACGCGAGGGGGATCCTTTCTATCTTTATATCTCTGTGACTGACCATGCTCTGGGAGCCATGATCTTGCAACAGGATGCTTGCGGTAAAGAACAAGCTATCTATTACATTAGTCGCACCCTTCATGAGTATGAAACACGTTATTCCGAAGCTGAAAAACTGTGTTGTGCTCTCTTCTTCGCAACTTCTAAGCTTCGTCATTACCTCCTTAATCACAAAGCTTACATTATCACAAGTGTCAATCCACTCAAGACAATTCATGAGAAGCCTTATCACAATGATCGTATCACTCGTTGGCTCATGTTGATGACAGAATTTGATCTCGAGTTTATCCCGCAAAAGTCTATCAAGGGTCAGGTCATTTGCAGATCAACTAGCTGATGCTCCTCTTCCGGACACTCAAGTCCCCCTTGCTCAATTCCCCGATGAATATATCCAACAAATTGATTTTGGTCTGTCTCCATTTAAAATAAAGCTCTTCTTTGATGGATCCAAATGCCAGCAAGGGGGAGGTGCGGGTTTCGTGATGATTCCTCCTTGGGGTATGCCTATCCCAGTCGCACAAAAATTGAACTTTGAGTGCACCAATAATATGGCTGAATACGAAGCTCTTGTCTTGGGTCTTCAAAATGCCATTAATCTCAGCGCTCGTCATATTGACATCTTTGGTGATTTTGAACTCATCGTTAATCAAGTCATGAGTGTCTATCAATGCAAGAATGATATCCTTCAAAAATATCGTGATATCGTTCTCGTTCAACTCCAATATTTCAAAAAATTCACTATCCAAGCTATTCCTCGCACTGCGAATTGATTCGCAGATATAATGGCTTCATTAGCCTCGCTTATCCCGCCCTTTACCGAGGACTCGCAACTTTATGTGGCTGTGCAATGATTAGATCAACCATCTCATCTTAGGCAACTAACTTCAATCCATGCTGTCACAACCCATACTCAGGATGAGTAGTATCAACAGATTGTTGATTATCTATCTCATTCGGTGCTTCCTCCAGATCTGATTTCCAATGGTAGAAGATCTTTTATCCTACGCGCTAATCGCTATACTATTCTAGGAGGGATCCTCTACAACGCGGCTTTGATGGCATTTTGCTTCGGTGCCTCAAAACCCTTAAATCATCTAAAGCTATCCAGGAGGTCCATGACGGTATCTGTGGTGGACATTTTAGTGGCTTGGCCATAGCTAAATGCATCTTACATTGGGATATTATTGGCCTTCTCTTAATCGAGATTGTTGTGAATACACTAAGAAATGCGTCAAGTGTCAACAACATTCCAATCTCACACACATCCCTAGTCAAGCTTTACAACCTACAGCGGATTTGTGGCCTTTTTCACAATGGGGTCTTGATCTCATTGGTCTCATCAATCCCCGTTCTTCACAGCGTCATCATTCTATCATTACTGCCACTGAATACTTTACTAAGTGGGTAGAAGCTATCCCTCTTTCTTCAAAAAAAGCTAAACCCATAGTTGATTTTGTCTATCAGCACATCATTTGTCGCTTTGGTGTTCCACACAAACTCATTACAGATAACGGTAAGTCTTTCAAGAACATTGATTTGCAGAACCTCTGTGACGCTTTCAATATCAAGCTCAGCTTTTCCTCTCCATACTATCCTCAAGCTAATGGTCAGGACGAAGCTTCCAATAAAACTTTGCATAATATCCTCGCAAAGGTAACTAGTCGAGCTGGTAGGGATTGGCATTTACATATCCCTTTTACTCTCTAGGCTTATCGGACTAGCATTCATACTCCTACTGGTGCTACTCCCTTCTCTCTCGTCTATGGGTCTGAGGTTGTTCTTCCTTTGGAAGTCCAAATCCCATCTCTTTGTGTTTCTCTTTGAGAATTCATCTCCGATGAGGACTATCATCAAAATCGTCTAGCACAACTTGAATTATTAGATGAGCGGCGCCTCAACGCTCTTGAACATCATCAAGTCTATCTTGAGCGTGTCAAACGTGCTTATAACAAGCACTTGCAGCACCATGACTTCAAAATTGGTGATCTTGTTCTTAAAGAAAATCAAAATGTCACTACACTCAAAAGGAGTCAGCGTGGTAAGTTTGCTCCCAACTGTATGGGTCCGTACGTTATCACCCATAAATATGGATCTGGGGCTTATTGTCTATCTTCTATGGATGGTATACCCGAAGTGGAACCTCTTAATGCCTTGCATCTACGGCCCTTCTACTCTTAAAATATATCTTACACAAATCTAGTCGCAAGACAGATCTTTCATCCGTCTAACAACCAGTCATATACTTTCATGGTGATTCGAAATTATGTGGTTCTCTGCCTATTGTCTTGTTTACCTTAAATATGAGTATCGCAGCTCTACTCATAGCATTTTTCTTCTGGATATGTTTCTCCTCATGGTAGGAACACCTTAATCACTGTTTCATTTGTCCCAAGTGCTTATCTTAATCAGATCTACTCGGGGCATGAGTGTATGTTCTTTATACATTTTCTTCCCCTCTATCTGATCTATCTAGGTCTAAACTCAGCTTCTTCCAAAAAAAAATTCAAAAAAAAAAGAAATGGGGGGGGGGATAGACTGATCCCTTGAAGGACAACTACCCATACAATCAAATGAATCAAAAGATGTAGACCATGCCCTCGAAGGATGGCTATCATTAAAATTCAAAATACAGACCGCTCTCTTGAAGGACGGTTGTTTCTCAAAGAAATATTCAAGTATTCTTGCAATTGATCAACCTTTCAGTCAGTTTATACACTTTTTAGCATCACTGAAAGACTTCCCGTATTGATCAGTCTTTCCATATCAAGCAAACTTCCCGCATTGATCAGTTTGCTTTTCTGCCAGAAATCATGAAGCTGAGATATAAGACCTTTTGTCGATCATATGGAGAATCCTATTTTCCCAGTATGGACATGTATTGTATCCCTTGTAAATTCTGACAAGATACCTACTTACTGCTCCTTTCGTTTCCCTCCTAAATCTGGTTTGCGGCTAGTTAGTGTCAGGTTTATTTTAACCTCATATAGGGCCTTGCATGCATGATCTTTTGATTTCCTATCCAGATTCTATCTATGGTCGGTTGAGAGTCCAACTTATCATTTTCTTGTTTATCTGGGTATATTTCCTTTATTTCTAGTCAAGGTCGTTTTGATTACATCCTTGGCTCTCGCGAAGAGTATTCCCCATTATTCTTTGTTATTCATCCAGTCAAATTGACATTTCACATGTTAATTTTAACAAAATTTATCATCTATCTAATTTCATCTTATCTATCAAAGCATGTATTGTCAACACATGTGGATCTGACTATCTATTTTCATCAAAATTAAATTAACATCTCAAACATACCGAATACATCAATCACATCTATCCATCTATCCATCAAAATATCTAAAAACTTGTACATCCAAGTTACACTACATCTATCTATATCCATTTTTCATCAAAATTAAATCCATACATCAATCACATCTATCCATCTATCCATCAAAACATCTAAAAACTTGTACATCCAAGTTACACTACATCTATCTATACCCATTTTTCATCAAAATTAAATCCATACATCAATCACATCTATCCATCTATCCATCAAAACATCTAAAAACTTGTACATCCAAGTTACACTACATCTATCTATATCCATTTTTCATCAAAATTAAATCCATACATCAATCACATCTATCCATCTATCCATCAAAATATCTAAAAATATGTACATCCAAGTTACATTACATCTATCTATATCTATTTTTCATCAAAATTATATCCACATATCAATCACATCAAATTACATCACATCTATCTGTCCTCTATGTCTATGTTCATCCAATCACATCTATTTATCATCTATCAATCTATGTCTACATCCATCACAATTACGCTACATCTGTCCATGTATATCAAAATTAAAAACAGGAAGACAATCATATGACAAAAACAATGATAAATCTATATATATATATATAAGTGTTTGTGCAACAAAAAATGGGTGGCTCTCAATCAAGCCATCTATACAATGCCTTCCAATCGAGGCTACATCACTACACTGATACAAAATATATCAATCCCTATATCGTAAAATCTGATGCATGGAGGACACTATCTCCTCCACCCTCCTCTGGACCAGGCTGTCTCTCCTGGCCGCCGCCTATCGAGCTAGATACACCTGCCGCTGGAGGCCTCTGCCCACCTCAGTCTCTCCCGGTGCTCCCTCCACCTGATGCCCCGCTTGCTGTGGCCGTCGCTGATCTCCTCCTCGCCCCGTACCGAGGCACATCTGGGGCATGCTGCGCTAGGGCATCCTCATAGTATCTCACCTCAGCGAGGAGAGATTGATATGTGCTCAAGCTCACGGTACCTAGTGCTCGTAATGGTGTTGCTGGGGCTGCTGGTGGTGCTCCTCCTAGGGTCGTGCCCTGTGTACCAGACACTGACATGGTACCCGTCTCCCCATATTTGGCCCTGAGGGCCTCCCTATGTCGAAGGTAGCGATCCCTTTGCCGGATCGCTGTATCTCGCTCCTGGCGAGTAGTGTCTCTCTCCAAAATCAGGGCATCCCTCTCCTCTGTCAGAGCTCTGATCTCCTCAAGAGCCACCTGGTGTGTCTGTGTCAGGGTGGCGTGCTCTCCCTCCAGTCTCTCCAGCACCGTAGCCATATCCTCCTCGTCGGCATCTATAGATGCCGGGAGATGTCGTGGTAGCTCTGTTGCGTACCATGCAGCATAACCATCACCTACTCCAGCATCATCATCACTGTCTGTGGAGGGTGGGGCTTCTCTTAATGGATCTGTTGGGATCAAAATCGGTAGATCAGTCTCCCTGCTATCTCGCCTATAAGGCCTGTAAGTAGTGGGTACTGTCTGCACTAGGCCGAACTGTCTCAATACCCGCATAAACGGGACTCGCTCCCACATATCAGGCCTACGGCCCCTAACCACCCTGCTCTGTCTCAATGCCACCAAGTGAGCATCCTGACCAAGCCATGTCGGAAATACCCGATATGGCCTCCAGATAACCTGATCCGGTGTCAACGTCCTGAAACACTCAGTATACCAATCCGTCGATCTCCCTGTATCCCCAGCGGCCATATCGGCCCGCCATCGCCAGAATCCATAATCAATAGCTCCCACTGCTACTGGCATCCAAGGAAGGCTGGATGGCCTTATCACTGCTATATGCTCATATGCCCAGCAATGGAGCACAAAACTGACATCAATACCTGTCCTCTGGCCAGTGGTATACATACATAGCTCATGATATATCTGAGCTATCAAAGCATCAGCAAAAGCAAACACCTGTCTGAACTGCAGAATGTCGCAAACACAATCCAATAATAATAATAACGGGAATCTCCCGCCTCCTGAATCTGGAAGAGCAAAATAGGATATCGCCATCTGAATCAAAACTATCCGTCTGCTCCGGGGACTATCCTGTCTATACTGCGAGGCTATCCACACTGCCCCAGACACTATCTCTGAATCATCTACCCTATCTCCATATAATCGAACTAGGGCCCTCTGCTGCTGCTCTGGTGGTGTAATCTCTATCGGGTCCCCAGTAATCGACAGTCTCAAAATCCTATATATATCCTCATGGGTGATGGTCATCTCACCCGTCTTGAACCAAAAAGTGCACATCTGGCTATCCCACCATCGCACTAGTTCTCGCATCAACTCTACATCTCGCGGCACTCATCTGTAGTACCTAAAGCCCCCGAGCCCGGCTAACTCTAAATGCCGCCAATCTGCATCAATCACATCAGGGAGAATAGTCTCTAGTAACTCGGGAATAGCATCCCTCATGTGCAAAACCTCTCGTGCCTGCATCCATGACATCAAGAGCAATATTAGCCTCATATTTACCCAAATCCGAACATCCAAAAAAAAAAATGCAATCTATTCACGAGTGTATACAATCGGCGTCGATTAAATACAATCGACGTCGTTTATTTATAGTCGACGCCGATTGATATCAATCGGCGCCGCTTGCATAGCATCAGCGTCGATTATACCAATCGGCGCCGATTGCTCGGTCGGATGTAAAAAACACCTTGGCCTCCCACCAGGCAAAACCCAAAATAAATATATATATATATATATATATATATATATATATAATAATCAAATAAGTACAACGGGTTCAAGAAGAACCACTTACCCCAGGTCGTGTCCTCCTCCACTTCTGACCGCTTCCAGAGGCTTCCATAGTGCTCAAATCTAATTTTTGACTCTCTCTGAATCGATCGTCACGATGTAAATAAATCGTTCACGTTTTTTATATGTGCTTTAAACAGTCAGCGCCGACTATTTTGGGTCGGCGCCGATTCGTGTAATCGCCATCGATTTTCCATATCTTTTTTCCATAGTGTTGATGCTTGGCTTATTTATCTATCTGATCATTATTGTGCACTGAATGTTACCTTTTGGCACATATTTTCGATATCACCGTCCATTTCGAGATTGTTCCCTTTGCATGGGGCACTCGTACTTTTTTGACAACTTAGAGTTAACGGGTCTATAGGCACTAACGTCTTCTGCTTTGCAGACCGTTTGGTTGTCCCTACCAATGTGCCTCTCTTTAGATGCTAACTATTTTGCAGCCCTCCTTACACTCATGGGTCTGTAGGTACTAACGTCGTCTCATGAGGAGACCGTCTAGTCTGCCCTACCAATGTGAGTTCCTTAGGTTGTTGCCTCTTTATTCATGTTTGAACATCATCAATGATCAGATCTACTCCAGACATCCAGCTGGGGCATCCCGCGTTTTCATCTACCTTTTTTTCAAACTTGGGATCGTTTGTTCTATCACCCATCCCATCCCTAGTTTGAGGGGGATCACATCATCACTTTTTCTTCCCTTCTTCCATCTCCTTGTTTTTGTCTCAATAACCTTGCTATCGGCAAGTTACTTGACAAAAAGGGGCAAAATGTAGACACCTAAAATTGATTATCCAATCGGTGTCCC
Source organism: Taxus chinensis (assembly GCA_019776745.2). NCBI lineage: Eukaryota > Viridiplantae > Streptophyta > Pinopsida > Cupressales > Taxaceae > Taxus > Taxus chinensis. The sequence continues at coordinate 239,242,168 of CM034148.1, forward strand.
TTGGTTGCGTTTGCTCGTCTCAGGAAACTTGGGGCACATTTATATCACACTATCCCTTGGGATATTATTCGATTTGTGATTTAAATAACCTACCTAATTCTTAATTCACCCATTATATCTACTACATGTGAGTAATTTAAATATTAACTATTTTTATTTCCCTCTTCACTGTATCCTAACCATTTATCTACCCCATATTTATCCTATCGATTTATCCACCCCTATTCTCCTCGTCCCAAGCGGATATTTCCCGTATTTGAGTGGAGGGATAACTCTTATCTTTCCAAAATCCAGTTCATTTTTGGCCGTCTTGGGAGTCTGTTCCGTGATCAGCGCTACCGTCTCGGTCGGCTCTGATTCTAACTATTTGAGCCCTCCTATTAGCACTCGATAGAGGTCGAGGTAACTAACGGTCGTCTCATGAGTGGGACAGACCCGTGTAGTATAGCAGGGGCGACACCTACCAATGGGTGTCGTATGTTTGGTGGCATCTTTATTCTGTTTGGCACCTCATCAATGGATCCGATTCTCCAGACATTCAGGCGGGCGGATCGGGATAACTATGTCAGCTTTGAGTCGATTTCCTTCCCTTTTGACCAGCAGACACGTTGCGGGTCGAAGTGCGGGCGTGGGGGATATGAACGGGGTAAGGCTACAGTACAGGGTGCTGGCCGAAATCGGGCGTGGTCATCCGTGAGAGGGGGAGGAGTGAGGAGAAGTGCTGGGAGGGGGTCGCGGGCCATGGTGATTTCGAGAGATATGCACACGTGGCGGAACGTTAGTTTTTCAATTGA